>JAGFNQ010002050.1:455017-1025949 GCA_024364735.1 Boesenbergia rotunda | reverse complement strand
ATTTTAGTAACTCCAATATCTGTCTTAGCATTTAATCTCTTCTATATTATTTTTTCCACATATTTATTTCTAATAGCCTAAGATGTTAATCTATAAAGCATGTGGGGTTCTCCCTAGTGTTAAAATTCTTTCTTGAAGCCTATGTATGGGGCACACGATGATCACACAAGACTCCATTTCAATTTAATCTCATCATTTAGCACGATAGTGTCTCCACATTTCAAGTTTAATGCTTCAATTTTATTTCCTTTTATAGTTTTAAAGATTCAAGAGTTTGACCTGGTAATTCACTCTTAGATATATGGTTTTATAGGTGCAAAATATATTTCTTTTTTTCTTCTTCCTAGGGAACACGCTCCATCAATTATATTCATGGATGAAATAGACAGTATTGGATCAACCAGAATGGAGTCTGGCACTGGTAATGGTGACAGTGAAGTGCAGCGCACCATGCTTGAGCTACTCAACCAGCTTGATGGTTTCGAAGCATCAAACAAAATTAAAGTACGTTTGTATTAGCATGTGATGACTTAAGTTGGTTTTCTAGAAACAGATTTTTGGTGCATTCTTTGAATGGTTCTGAATTTTTATTTAGGTTCTCATGGCCACAAACCGGATCGACATCCTTGACCAAGCACTTCTCAGGCCTGGTAGAATTGACAGGAAAATTGAGTTCCCTAATCCCAATGAAGAGGTGGATGATAGATGGCCAACATATGATTATTTCGTCATTGTTTCTTCAAGCTATAGATATAACTTTGTTCATACAATCTGATATTATGTATGAAATGTATTTCAGTCACGCTTTGATATCCTAAAGATTCATTCAAGAAAGATGAACTTGATGCGAGGCATAGATCTTAAGAAGATTGCAGAAAAGATGAATGGGGCATCCGGAGCTGAACTCAAGGTATTGGTTTCCCACTGTTCATATGATAACATTGCTTTGATTTGTCTTCTTGCTTCATGCTGCTGATAATTTTTTGCGATAATTCTTGTCTGACAATAATAATTGCATCTTATTGTGCCGACCTATCAAAGTGCTCTTGTCTATTATCATTCATAGGAATCTTTTAGCCCCCACGAGCTATCTAGGCCGGTACCTGGCAGAGCCATTGCCACATAAAGCATGAGGTCGAATCCCGGTGAGCACGTGCTCCTAGGGCGAAGTGCCCCTTCTGCCAGGTGGCTGTCCGGTACTATGGTTTACCACTGTGTCACAATGTGGGGCCCGACTGACGGGGTGCTCAGGGTGAGCGTCATCACCTTTAGCTACATTCATAGGAACCTTTCACTTGTAAAATGTACATTTTTGCCTTTTCAACCCCTTGAGACTTGGATTCACTTGAAGGCAATGTGAGATTGACAGGTTTTTATCTAACACGCCCCTGAGAGGAGCCGCTGGGCCAATATTTAATCGAACAACACTTCACCTATACGGCAGACACTTGAGGCATGAGTACAAGGTCTACCCGGCCGCCACTATTCATCAGCTAACACGACTAGCAATATCAACATAAGAAAAGTAAGACATGCCATCACAATAAACCAAAAGACGCATACTGGTACGACTTACGACAACAAACGACAGCAAAGACCTCTATGACACACGAAAGTACAATCCACGACACAACGGAAATAAAAGCAACATATGCAAACGGAAATACAATATATCGACAAATATACTACAAAGCAAAATTCAAATCGCCTCGAATCGGAAGTACTGGGAAGGCTGCCGTGCACTCAAGACGATCATCTTGAAATAAAAACAGGGCTATCGGGGTGAGTCCAAGAACTCAGCGAATACCGATATCTGATATGCATAGTAAGTTATACTAACAGTAAGAATTCAACTGACATAATATCAAGTGCAGTAGTAGAAACTGCAAAACTGATATACTAAGAAAATAAAGCATAATAGTGTCAAACTATCTCGGTAACATACAGATAAATACCCTCAATACACCTCCACGGGTAAAGCAAGGTCACCGGCTGAAATGCATAATATCGCCTGTAATGCATGTCAAACAAATGCAGTATCCAAATGCAGCAAACACAAATAAATATAATTCATGCATCATGCATCATGCATCATATCATGCACATGATGCAATGACATGGTTACCCTTGTCACCAGGTAGCCATCGTCACAAGTCATAAGTGAAAATGCTGGCAGAAGTACTCATCCAGGTGTAGGACTATGACAACTGTACACACTCTGTCATCACTACTCCCGAGTGGACAGGATGCTGGTGGAGTAAACACTCCTACCCCATGTCATATGGGGGAGATAAATCTCTCATCTCCTCATATCACCGGAAAGAAAAGGGACTCCTGTCTGCTATCACACTTCGGTACCACTACCCATGAGTGACCGAGCGGGGCAGCACAGAGCAACTGTACACACTCGGAGAGGTCCCTAACACTAGACGCACCTCCGATAGCCACTACCCATGAGTGGCTGTGTACACACCACGTGATCTGACGACCCGACTCAACCACAAGGGAGCCCAGGATCGCCAGCTATGCAATGGTGTAAGAATGGTGCACAACACTAAACACATGCAACATCCAACCCAAAGTAAACTACCAGAATACATGCAAGGTACTACTAGCGATCAATCCATACCGTGTACGAGCTATACGAGAGTAAACAAGAAGCATCTCAAAGTCAAGCTACTAGTATCCGACGGAGGTATACAAGACAGGTAAGTAATAGAAACTTACTGCTATCATAACAAACCATGCATATAACTGTGACAATATCTAAAACAGATAAGTCGAAAGTACCCGCCTCTGCTGAAGAAGTCCGAAAGCGACGAGAATCCCCCGTCCAGATAATCCGCACCAAATCAACTAATCAAGTCAAAGTCTTGTATCCAAAAACATAGTTATTTAGCTACTAACACAATTGATAATTAACTAAAACTAACTAATCAAATTGTATTAGGGTTAATCCCAATCACTCCGATTTATTAGGGTTAATCCCAATTACTCCGAGTTACAGGACTTAGGTTCAACTTAGGTTTAATTTAAACCTAAGCCAAAACCCAAACTCCTCCTTCCCTAGCCCATATCAAGCTCACGGCCGCACCAACACAGGGTAACTCAAAGCATCCCAAGATCAGTTTCTTCATGAAAGCACTCGGCAAATATCCAAATTTGAATCAGCGCTCCAACCTCCAAAACCAACATCAACAAGTTCAAATACAAATTTAACAGCTCTGATCAATGTATTCCTAACCTGAAAGCAACTATATGGCAGCAACAAGAACAAAACAAGAACTGAGCAATGAACAACAAACATATCAAGTTTCCAAACGAATCTGATATCCAAGACCAAGAACCCAGCATAAATTCCAACTTTAAACCTTGATCCGAACCCATCATAGAACTAGAATTATTTCCCCACCATGACGAAACAGAAACAAGAATCCTAAGACCAAAATTCTCAATCCGAGTAAACAAATCACAGCGAATGAAACCCAACACTAAATCCTTACCTGATCGCACACACAAATCGCAACTGAAATCAGGAAACCAACTAGGGCACACAAAAAGCTCTGAGCCGGTGTATATGCTCCTCGATCTTTGGCTCGTATCCCCTTTCCTCGCCGATCATCGATGGAGAGCCCCAACTTTGAAGTGAATGGGGGTTAACAGAGATCCGACAAAGATCTACTGGCAAAGAGAAAGAAAACAACAGTTTCCCCTTAGTGGACTCACCTTTGGCCAGAGATTATGTGCTTTTGATCCAAGATCGGCTACCGCTGCCCAGTTGGCTCCAACGCAAAGAAATCCTCGAAAGGATCAAGCTGGAGCTGATCGATTGCAGAGATAAAGCAACAATAGGGTTCAGTGCAAAGGTAAGCTCTCCCCGCCGCAGAAGAGCCGAGATTCGGCATGGCGTCAGTGAGACTAGGAAGGAGAAGAATCGCGAGAGGAAGGAGAGAAAGACGTTGGGATCGGGATCAGACGGATTGTGCGAAGAAATCCGGAGAAAGCGGGATATAAGGAGTGGAGGTTTTGCACTTTAGCCCCTTGACTTCAACATTTCCCAACTAAGCCCCCTTCTTTAGGGCTTTATTCAATTTGGTCCCTCAAATTCGATTTATCACAACCCCAACCCTAGTTTTCATTTGCCGTATTTAACACTATCAGTTAGCTAGACCTGCTTACTTTTAAACTCAACCGTTCGAGCACTCTGATATCTATCAGACTTTTCAAAAAAAAAATTCTCCTATGCCTGTGTTGGACATCTGACAACTTAACTCTGAATCAAACAACAATGCCCTCATTTGTCACACTTTGAAATTTCTGAATGATGAGATGTTAGATATTATCCATATTTGAATCGCTCGTAAGTACCAGTAATATAACTACTAAATGTGCTCTTTGATGATATTTTTTTCTTGTATAGTTACAGAAACTATAGGGGTGCATTCATCTCTTGATGATCTGTTTGCAGGCGGTGTGCACTGAAGCTGGGATGTTTGCCCTCAGGGAACGAAGAGTTCATGTCACACAAGAGGATTTCGAGATGGCAGTGGCTAAAGTCATGAAGAAAGATACTGAGAAGAACATGTCCCTCCGAAAACTGTGGAAGTAGATTTTTCTTAGTTGATTATGTTAAGCTCCAAACTTATTCGTGTGATCCACTGATGGCCCTTCAATTTCTCTTGGACATGCTAACGCATGCAAATACATGATGATAAAAGATGCAGAATTGCAAAATGCATGTAGGATTTGCAAATCTTGAAGTATGTTTGGTTAAAAATGTCAACTGCTGTCGATTATGTGATTTGAAAGCTGGTAATTTTCTGATTGGTATTCTATCGTTGTATATTATCTGGATGGAAGACATACAGTAATGTTTACCAAACTTTAGAAAAGGGTAAACAACAGGCAAGGGTGGATTTACATAAGGACCCGGGGGCCACAGCTCGCACGCACCTATGTTTTTAATAAGATTATTTTTTATTTTTTTATTATATATATATATTACTTAGTCTCTTAGAGGTTATTTATATAGTTGATTTAATGATAAATTTAATTTATATAGTTAGAGTTCCACTTGAACTCTTCATTTTAGTCATCTCTCTTGGTGACTCATCCACAATGACTAAGCCATACTAGCGTATTTCTGGTGATTTTTAGCCTACAAATCTCACTTTTTTAACCTTGGGCATCTTATCCTTGGTTAAGTTCTTCTTCCCTTTAACCTTGGACATCTTGTCCTTGGTCAATGTCTTCTTGCCCTTAAATGACACTCCTTTACCATTTTTGGACTTCTCCTTGCTATAGTCATATGACATCACTTTTCTTTAGTATTGGAGAACCTAGATCGGTATCTCATGCCTGATCTATCATTGTTAGATTTTTTACTCCTCAATAATTTATCTAACCCCTTAGATTCAATAGTGAATCTATCTAGGGTTTTCTTCAATTTTTTAAGTTTTGCCCTCAAAATTTGATTTTTTTTCTTTCTAGGTTCTTAAACCTAGAATTGACATGTCCACCATGGACATTCCTAAACCTATCCATTCTAGACATCTACCTCCCTTTTTTGGGATTTATGCATTGGTCCTAAGGTTTAATATGTTTAGGTTTATTATGATGCATGGATTGTCTAGGGTTACGATATACATTAATTAACTCTATTTTTATCATGATATTTAAATCTAAAATTTTGCATGGGAGTATAAGAAACATTATTCATAGCATGCATGGAGGAATTTGAATTATTTTGTAAATTAGAGATTCCTCCCTTACCTTTAATGTGATTCGGTTTAATATTTTGCCCCCGGGGCTATGGTGCAGCAGTAGGGCGACTAGTCGCTATCCCAGACATCCACAGTTCGATTCCTAGCTACGACATAATTTGTAGGAATTTTTCCTCCAAATGGGGCGCGAACCCTGGGACGCTGGGCTTCTAGACCGCCCACTGCGAGCATTTCCCGATTTATCCTGATGATCAGTGGGAAACTTCTGTAGGGTCAGGTCGGTCATCCCAGGTTCGTCTGCTACTTGGTCCAACATTTAACGTGGTTCGGAGATAAAGCTCCTACTCCACGACAGTCCGTAAGGTGGACGATCCCTATCCGTCGGTGGATGAGTCCCCGGAAAGTCTTCGGCAAGTTCGTGTTGCTCCTTGTGGGTGGAGAAACCTCGCCACAACCTCGTAAGTACACCTGAGCACCAAGACTACTAATTAGCCTCTGACCAAGACCAATTTCGTCAACCCTAGCCAACCAAATCGAGCTCTCTTAAATAGAGCTCATGGTTGAACTAGCCATTACCAGTCGACTAGTGTTAACACCAGTCGACTGCTCCACTCGAATTCGAACATTATAACCCAACGTTCGAATTTCAGTTGGCACCAGTCGACTGCACAGAAGATCGATCGACTGATCTTTCTGTGACCTCTATCAGTCGACTGATCCCATACCAGTCGACTAGTACAACCCTAAACTTAGGATTTTCCATCCCGAGTACAGTTCACTCGCACTCAAATCCTCACGACTCACTTGACTCTTTCTGTAGTCTCGACTTGTTATCTTCAAGTCTTTTTCACTTTGATTCTCGTCCCTCGGATGCATACAAGCTCGCGGCTCGTCCTCATGCAATCATTCACGTATGCCTCGAAGTGCGCTTCCCTCGGCTCATCGTTCCCGACTTGTCCACGGTCCTTCAGATGCACCATTCTTCATCGAACCCGAAGCAATCAAGTTGAGTCTATGTGTATCCTGCAGAACTTGCACAGTCAAATACACATATCAAATACAAGGGTAAACTTAACTTAAACTCTTTACTCAAACATCAAAATACATGGTCCCATGATCATAGATTGTCTCAACATTGTCTAGGTTCATATACCATTCTGTGGACCATAACCTCCCATTCTTTAAAGTCCTGCGAAAGGCGTGTCATTTCATGGAGTGAAGACTGCAAGAAAGCATTTTTAGAGTTAGAAGAACTACCTGATAGAGTTACCAGTCCTAGTGAAGCCTTAACCCGGAGTAACGATGATGATGTATTTAGCCATGTTGGAAGTTGCTGCAAGTTCTATAATGGTAGAAGAAGGGAAGATTATAATCGCATCAGTTTCAATGCTTCTTTGATCATGTACTCAGGTACAAAAGTTGGAGGAGTCATTCTCGAATCATATCCCATAGTCATGTAGGTTATAGTGGTCGAGCACCAGGTGGCAACTGTTAGGATAAGAAGAATTTAGATATCTCCATAATAATATGATATTATTCACTTTGAATCTAAGCCTCATGATTTTACTCTTGGGTTCTCTCTAAATAGCCTCATACCAATAGAGATGTCTTTCCTTTATAAACCTATGATCTTTCTCATGTGTTTTCGATATGGGACTATGTTTGTAACTTTGCAATCCCAACAATCCTCTCTCAGACAAAGGACCACAAGCCCCTCTCAAGCGGAAAGTCTTTCCATTTGATGTCCGATTCTCAACCCACCAGGATTTTCTGTCCCCGGCCCACCTGATCTACTAGGACTTCACCACATAACCGCAACTAGGACTTCTCTGCCTGTTGTCAGGTCCTCTTGATCAAGACATGAGAGCCCACACTTTCTTTGTTTAAGGCTTAATCCACATGGTTAGATCTGGATCATGGCTCTAGCTCGTGCTCTTCCGGTAATTAGTCTAGTGAAGAGCGATCTAGTTCTGATATCAATTGTTATGACCAAAAGAAATTTAGATATCTCCACAATAATATGATATTGTCTACTTTAGGTCTAAGTCCTCATGGTTTTGCTATTGAACTCTTCCTAAAAGACTTCATACTAGTGGAGATATTTTTCCTTTATAAGTCTATGATCTTTCCCATATATTTTCAATATGAGATTATATTTACAATTTTACTGCCCAACAGCAACAGCATTAGTCCAATTCACAGTCGTTCACCAACTAGAGATAGCATTCACTTTGGGAAGCATAGGTTACTTTCACAGAGCAAAAGCTCATCCGGATCATGTCAAGGTCAAGGTCCAATTAGGATTGAAGTCTCGTTCTCCAAAGACCCCTCACCAATGTCTCTCAACAAGAATTAGCCAAGCTCATCTCCTAGTAAGGGCGGAGTCAAGCATTGATTTACTTAAGCTTTAGCTAAGATAGATTTTTGTTAACATGCTATTCCCATACAAATTCTTTATCAATCGATCCCATATGGACCCACATAGATAAATTTTTCATCAACAATTGGGCATATGATTAGCCCGGATTGATCACAGTCGATCAATATTAGTCCTAGTAGTTTCTATTGTCTAGCTCTACCATTGCTTGCCAACAGTTCTGATTGAGGTTGGTTTCATATAGAGATGCCTCCCCTTATTCCAGCCAAAAATATATCAAAAATCTTAACTTGAGTCAAGCTTTAAACAGTTGCGCATCACAAAGGACCTCCACCTTAGAGAACTCTAGATGTGGGTGTGAGAGTAGTACCTATCGCTCAGTTCATTTATCTCAATTATGTGTTTGAATGCTTATTAGGATGTGGATTATAATATATAGAACTTAATGTGTCTTGTGGTCCATGTCCTGGCAATATCTATGTACTTGCCTGTGCAAGTCCATGATTGGCTGGTTAGCAAACGTGACCTGAAGACGTAGATGCAGGCTAAGTCCTTACGGGAGAGGACCTGAGATCGCAAACTGGAAGTTCACAGGAGGGTAGCTTGGCTATAGAAGACAGAAGACTCTACCAGTGTGAATCCTAAACTGAGGACTATGGCAGAGTAGGAGGTCTGGAGTTATGGAAGGGGAGATTCTGACTGTATCAGAACTGATCATTGTTTTACTTTTATGACTATATTTCTGGTATGTCTATACTAAAAGCTGTATTAGAATCTTATATTATATTAACATAGATTGTGTTGGATGATTATTCTCTTCTAATATTTCTCAATTTATTTGTTAGTATGCCTAATCATACCTTACTATTATTTTTGTATTAGTTTGATGTTTTTATTGAGTTGGAGTTTAACTTTTGCTAATGATCATCAAGGATGGTATGAGATTGATGCTATAAGGGTTCTGCCATTGTTGTTGTTGATGAGGGCTACTTGACACTAAATTCAACACTAGAAGTTGAATTGATATTATATTATCTGCCTATAAAATGCAAAAGTACTAAATTAATATAAGTATGTGAATCTGATGCGTCTTGTGGTCTGTGCCAAGGCAGCCTCTATGAATATGGCCGCAAATAGACTTGACCTGGAGATGTAGATGCAGTCTAGTCTTTATGAACTCCGAAGGCTAGGATTAGGGATAATCCCTGTTGGGTACATAACCGAAAAGGTTATGTTCTTATGGACTCTGAATGCAAGGATTGGGAATAACCCATTTCGTACATCCCCGGAAAGGTCAAGTCCTCATGGACTCCGAAGGTAAGTATTGGAAATTGTAAGTATCTCGGATTAATTTTGATGTGATCAACCGAGTTAAATAAGGTCCTGATTAGTTTGATCCTTGTGTCTAAGCGTGCAAGAACTTAGGAGCACAACAAGTCGAGCGAAAGATGCAGCAAGCAAGAAGATGGCACGGGAAGGGAGTCGGCGGGCTCAGTGTATCCTCAGAACGAGAAGACTGCGGAAGAGTATAGCAGTGGACAAGACGGGCATGCACAACATCCAAGAGACGAAAAGTCAGGGAGGAAACTCGTTCGAGTAGAAGGCTGGAGTTAGGTTCGGATGAACTCAACTCTGAGTAGTCAAAAATCACCCAAATGAACGGAGCTAAAACAAAGTTGACTTTGGTGATCTTTGGGTCTGATGCGCCTCAATTGGCTTTGAGAGAGCCTCAGACCACTGGCTGAAGCTTTGCCATAATCCAGAACTAAGTCATCTCAGTTGGAACCTAAGGCATGTTATGTCGAAACTGAAGCACCTCGGGTCGAAATTAGAGTGCTTCAAATCGAAACTTTCTCAAAAATTAATGTTGACTATCATGGATAAAACTTACAGGTTGAGGGCACCTTGGATCACAACTGAGGTGCCTTAATTTCACATTAGCACAACGGTAACTTATCTTTTTGGACTATAATAGCCCCTAGAGCCTTGATTAAATAACAACAACTTGCATCAATTTTCTAACTCTTATACGAGCTTTCCAAAGATTGTAAGAAGTTTCTCCGCCTATACCAAAGCAGAATTCTAGTGACGCTCGAACGCCTCGGATTAGAACCTCCCCAGTTGCAACCAAGTACAACTAAATCACTTCTTTTTATTGTTATTAATGTTTATGATTATTTAATTGTCTACTCATCTGATTGTCTTTGAGGTTAAAAGTGAAAGATTAAGTTTAATTTGTAGAGCTATTCATCCTCCCCTCCTCTATTCGATCTTACATGGACCTACAGGAACAACCTCATTTGTTACATTCCCGGAAAGGTCAGGTCCTTATGGACTTTGAAGGCAAGGATTGGGAACAACTATGCTTAATACATCTCCAGGAAGATCAAGTCCTCATGGACTCTTAAGGCAAAGATCGGGAACAACCTCACTGGATATATTCCCAAAACGGCCAGGTCCTCATAGATTTCAGAAGGTATAGGTAGGGAACTTCCCCTTTGGGAGCATCCCCAAGGAAATCTGATGGTCAAGGTACCTCCTCAAGTGAAACCCTCCTAGGTCTTACTCTCCACAGCACTGAGAGCACAAAAGCATCTCCGCTAGGGAGCCTCCGCAGCCCGTCACCCAGGTTAGCAAGAACATCTATCATGGGAATATTCTCTCCTGGAATCTGCCCCCTCCAATTATCTTCTTCTACTATTTCCAATGGCGCCTGGCTCACTAGCAGTCAATCCGGAGACTCTGTCAAGCTGGTCGTGGGATTAGTTCATGGAGACAATTTCTCCCATGCATATGGTTCCTTTCATTGCGTTAACTCTCATGGAAATTGTGGTGGTCAACCGAGTTGGAGGCCAACAATAAGAAAGATATTTCTCAAATCATAAAGTGTCCCACACTTGGAAGGACCAGCCAACATTTGGTACCTAGGGATTAGTCCTTGATTATCTGTGGTAGGGGGGAGAGCAGAATGTGTCAAAGCATGCCTCTAACAAGAAGGTATAGCCACTTGACACAGGAATAACCCCCTGCCCATACCCTCTAAAGGTGAAGCGAGTAAGGGAGGACAAGATGGCTAGGGTTGTTTGGATAAAAGGAGGACTACAGTTTAAATGTGGGGAATCTTCTTCTTTCCTTTTTCTTCTTCTCTTCTGCAATCCAAACAGAAGTCCTTCCTTTAACAGAAGTCATCCCAGCCCACAGTTGGTTGAGGCCTGTCCTCGTCGGATGCCCTTCAATTACTGCTTAAGCCCTCCCCTTGAGGGAGACACCTTTTTAGTTCAACCCATTGCTGATTTAAGCATCGGAGGGAAAAAGTCAGGCTCTGCTCATCAATGTTAGCTTTGTTGTCCAAGTTAACATCTTAGAGGCACAATAGGTCACATACAAAGGTAGCAGAGTGCCAAAGATTGGTGGAGGACCTACGGCCATAGGATGAGAATTTGTAGGAGGATAGCATGGTCGTAGAAGAAAGGAGGCTCTACCAGTGTGAACTGTTGGAGGAAATGCTCTCTTTTTTTAGAGTGAATAAGAAATAAATTGAAATACATAATTTTCAACTTATCTGTTGAGTGGCCCGAGCTGTCTTTTATGCAGACTGCAGTCTCCCGAACTGAATTCCCGAGCAGTAGTCGGATGTCTCTCGACCAGGAAGTTGTTGAGGCCTGCGCAGCGCAGTTTCCTTGAAACAGATTTGTCCTCCTCCGACGGTGCTTCGAGGTGGAAGATAATTTCTTCTCTCTCTGTGTCTTTTGCTCTCGGCCACAGCTTCTTTATATAGGCTTAGACCCCCACAGTAATTAATGACCTAATCATTAATCAATAGTTAATGCTTCAATTACATTTGAGCAAAACGTTGGTTCATCTACTTGGACAAATTTTGCCCCGACCGATCGGACATTCGACGCGCGCAAGTCGTGCACGCACACGAGTTCATTTGGTTCAGTACAAATCCAGACCCTAGATTTGCACCCCCTGCGCACCCACGAGTGAAAGAGAACATTTCCACTTGCATTTGTTCACAACTAACATGCTTGTGAAATAATATAAACCAACAATTATGCTTTAAAACTCCCAATGTGGGACTAAAGTCTTACTCACAATGGAATCTCTTTATTCTCTACCTCCTTTTCCATTCACTAGAAACTCTCAATGTGATACTAAAGTCCCACTCACCAAGGAGCATCTTTCCTCCACATCTCCCTTTCCATTCACATGATATCTAACATGAACTCTTATAATCCAAAAGGGAAATTTGAATTTGTATTAAGAAATAGTTGAAATTTTTTACCATATAATAATGACAGGATGAAAATGGTTGTTCAATTATAGTTGTAGTTGTGTAAACACATACATAAACAAAATAGTAAGATTTGATTATGAAAAAATAGTAAATTCTGATGATAAACTCCAATTTATTAAAAGTATTCATCAAATCCCTAAACCTAAAACAATAAATGGAGTTTTAACTATTATTTCAACTTCAAATTCCTTTTCATGCATTTAATCAACTTTTACTACGGATGCAGTGTGGGCCCAATGCAATTTTGGGGTTTCAGAAGATGATAGCAAGCAAGACTGTAGAGACTTGAGTAGCACCCAGCTTTTCATTGGACTTGATAGGTAGTAAGAGTTGTTTTCTAAAATAATTTTTAGTGTATTAATTATTTTTCATCAAAATAAGTAATTGATATTCTAAAAAAAATTAAAAACAACAGGACCTATTCATGCTTCTTTAAAGGGGACATGTAATAATGGATGGATAGATGTAGGATAGTAAGGATGGAGGCACTAGTGGTCATCTGAAGATTCGTTTGCGTTTGTGTTTAGTTTATATATTTTATTTGAATAAATTTGTATACAAGGTTATAATTATCTAATCTTTGGAAATTACAAGTTTATTATAAGTTTTACTAATTATTATCGTCATTATAAAATTAGTCGCAGACAATATTTAGCGACGGAATTAAATATTCCATCGCTATTAGGGACAAAATTTAATATCCGTCTCTAAAATTTGTGACAGAATTAATATTTCGATGCTAAATATAGAGATGAATGCTTATTAATTATCGCTAAAATTAAAGACCGAATATTAATTCTGTCTCTAAGTTTAGAGATATATATTAAATTCCGTTCTAGTAGCGATGGAATATTTAATTTCATCGTTAACTTAGTTAACAATGTCATATAACTCTAGCCAAATTTAGCCATGGAATATTATTGTTTCGTAGCTAAATGAGACGAATTGTAAAAAATTCGTCGCTACTTATTGATAAAATTTTAAAATGTTATTATTTTTAGAGACGGAAATTAAAATTCTATTTCTAATTAGAGACGGAATTTAAAATTCGATCTCTAATTATCACATTTCCTCCAACAGGATCACCCCATTTTCATATTTTTCAATGTTTACATATATATCAATTAACACAATCACAAAGGATAATATTCAAACACATATACATTGCACGAGTTTTGCTATGCTAAGAATCTTACCGTGCAAACTCTGTGCAAACCTTAACTATTTTTTTAGTTTGAAAATTTTTTTTGTGCTTAATACTATAACCCAAATGGAAAGACTAAACGCTAGGGATAATCTCAAACAAAAAATAAAGAAAAAAATTAAATACACTAGGTTTGCACGAGTTTGCGCGGTAAAATCCTTAGCATAAAATTTTTTGTACATTGCACATTCACAAACACATTATATCACACATTAACAAACAACATAATACATTTTCAGACATAAGATAGACATTACACATATAACATTACACAAAGGGCAATTTACCAAAGGGCGTATCCAACTATTCGTAATTACCGAAAGGAGTACCATGGTTTCTATTATATCAAAGGGCGCATCCCATATAGTGAAGTTACTTTTATACCCCTCCCGCCAAAGAATGACTTTATCAAACACAGTTTCGAGACAACCGAACCACTTTATCAATAAAATATTAATTTGTGGTTCGGATGGGTAGCAGTGGAAATTTTCTCCGTTCTCTCTCAGCGCAACAACGTAAATGGAAGTCCTTCATTTCGGATAAAAGCTCACTCTCAACCTCTCTCAGCGCAAGAACTCGCCTTCTTGCAGTCCTACGTGCCCTAGCTGTGATATAGTCGCGAGCTCATCCCTCGAATCCCTGCGGACAACCAAAACCTAGGCATTGCTCGAAAGCGTTTCTGTGTGATCCTGAGGTGGGTTTTAGTGTTAACGTTGAAGTGGAGACTGATCGGCATAATACACCAAGGGGTTAGGGTTTCTGCACGTTGGATTTATTTGATAATGTCAGGCAAAAGGTCTGTAGGTGGTTCAGCGTCTTCTTCCTTGGCATTATCCACCAAGGTATGTTAGCGATATGCTTAGGTCAAACCAGCATTGTTTGTCAACATGTTTAAAATTATTTTGCTGAATAAATTTGTACTGTATATAAACTGTAGGATTCAGATGACATTGGACAAAAATTACGTTGGTGCAGTGTTTTAGGCCACTTTAAACAATTTTTTGAAGAATTTGACATTTTAAATGATCGACACATTGCGAAGATCAAAGGGTCGCCTTTCAGTTTTTTCCTGGACATACAAGAATTGCAGCATATCCGTGGAATTTTGGTTAATATATTTGAAAGTTGGGATTCAACCTCGCAAGGTTTTAAATTCTCAGGTAATAGTTTTAGTTATGAATTGTAGACAATATCTATAGTATCTATAGTAAGATAAGACAGTAATATAGATGGCCTGAAATGATTAGTTTTTGATAAAGTTTAATCATTTCATTTTAGGACTACTGAGGGACTGAAGTGAAAATGACTTCAGGCCCTTGGTAGGCCTGAAATAAAATCATTTCAGGCCTACCGAGGGCCTGAAGTTAATTTAGTTCAGGCCCTCGGTAGGCCTGAAATGAATACATTTCAGGCCCACCTCGGGCCTGAAATGAATTCATTTCAGGCCCTCGTCGGGCCTGAAATGTATTCATTTCAGGCCCTCGTCGGGCCTGAATTGAATTCATTTCAGGCCCTCGCAAGGTTTTAAATTCTCAAGTAATAGTTTTGCTTATGAATTGTAGACAATATCTATAGTATCTATAGTAAGATAAGACAGTAATATAGATGGCCTGAAATGATTAGTTTTTGATAAAGTTTAATCATTTCATTTCAGGGCTACTGAGGGACTGAAGTGAAAATGACTTCAGGCCCTCGGTAGGCCTGAAATGAATACATTTCAGGCCCACCTCGGGCCTGAAATGAATACATTTCAGGCCCGACGTGGGCCTGAAATGAATTCAATTCAGGCCCGACGTCGGGCCTCGTCGGGCCTGAATTGAATTCATTTCAGGCCCACGTCGGGCCTGAATTGAAATCATTTCAGGCCCACGTCGGGCCTGAATTAAAATCATTTCAGGCCCAACGTGGAATAATTTCAAGCCTCTATTCTTGATGATAACTAAATATTGTAATTGTTTCAGGTGTACCGGTTGCGTTCTCCAGACGAGATATTGCTTTGATACTGGGTATAGTGGACCGTGGTGTTTCGGTCCCTATTAATTCAACTAAAGCATCGGGTGACCTCTATCGTACTTACTTCTCAAAAGAAAAACAACCTACAAGAACAAGACTTGAGGAGTTACTTAAACATTTTTCTAAAAGTGTTGAATCAGAGGATGATGTGTTATTAGTGTGTAAATTTTATATTTTGTATATATTTGTTTGTGTTTTATTTTCGTCTAGTACATATAAGGTTCCTCTAGGTCTTGTAGATATAGTAGATGATTATGACAATCTAGGTAGATTCAATTGGGTAGAAGCTATCCATCAATTTTTGTCTCCACAAATACCTAAGATTGGGGACTTATTTTCATCAACTCAGGGAAACGAGAGCACCACCAACCTCCCTTACCTAAAGGGATTTGCAGGGCTTTTGGCAGTGAGTAGAATTAGCTTGTTAAATTTTATAATATTTTGATGTCATTAATGTATTTGGCTGCAAAAATTTGTGTAGGCATGGTTTTTGGAGCATGTACCAATTCAAAAACCATTCAATGTTGAAGGGCCCCGAATAAATAAGTGGAGGAATATTCCTTCGCATATTAGTAGGGTGAGGGGCCTTGTCGACCGACTCTCGTCCGAAGAGGTAATTATTCTTAAATGTGATCTATCTGAGTTAGATAGAGAGGTAGTAACATTTGTGTACTTCGTAATTGACAGGTTATTGTTGAATTAATTCCTACCCTACATGAGAACACATTGTTTGAGAACCTTGATATCGGTGATGACATACCACGGCCAATGGAGACATCAGAAGGAGATGTTAGGCTATGTGGTGAATGCATTCTTAAGGACAACCGAATCAAGGAGCTAACAGAGGAGAATATATATTTGAATGAAAGGGTTAAGGAATTACTTTCAATTATTGAAAAAAAAGGCATGGAGGGTCAAGAAAGCTATCCTGTAGTCGATCCTCTTTCTGATCCAGTATCTTGTACACCTAGGAGAGGACGTGACCGAACTCGGTATGATTACAGGGATACTCCAATTGACAGTCCAGTATGGCACCAGCTTTTACCTAAGGGGAAGCGGGACAGGAAACAAATATCAATTGTTATGGACAAGGGAAAAAGGAAACTTAGTGAGGAGGATATGGATGAAGCAAGAGGAAACATTTACGATATAATGGAAGTCATGTCTGAAGAAGACATAGAGGAGGAAACAAGAAGAACCTCCGAACTATACAAAACGAGGCAACAAGGCATTGATGTAAGTGTGTTAATTTCATTTAAAATACATCAATTGTATTGAATTTGGTCAATAATTAGTTTGGGCTAAATAAATTTTATTGATGTAGTTTGTGAAGAAACATTTTATGAATACAAAGAAGAAAAATAAAGATAAAGAAGTGGTCTACCTGATAAATAGATTGGAGAATCTAAAGTAAGTTACAAAATATTATAGTTTAGGTTAGTTTTTATATATTCTCTTATGTAATATATAATCATATCAATTTACATGGCAGGTTGGCAAATGAATTTATCTGGGAGGATGCACCCTTTGCTTTGAATTTGCATTCATTCTTACAAATCCTCAATGGAGAGGTTTTTACAAAAGGCGAGGTCATTGATGCCTTTTGTAAAATTTTATTTAGAGGAGCATCCGCATGTGGTAGGTCATACAACAAGTCAATATATTGTTCAACCTTCTTCACAGTAAGTGATGTATATTAATTAAACAGATATATTGTACAAGACCTAATATTATGATATGGGTATTATTAATTTTGTGAATGCATATTTGTAGGCATCAATCATATCGTCAAGAAAGATTTCCCTGCAACAAGTGATGAAGACTGATATGCTTGAACAAGGGTTTAGATTTATTTTAATCCCTTTGTGCAGTGATAATACACACTTTCACTTGTTGGCGGTGGATACAGAATCCATGACTTTTAATCATTTTAATTCTCTTGCTAGTGGTCGTAAATATAAGCATGAATTTGACACAGCGGTGAGCTACCTTCCTTTATTCTTATATATGGTCATCATTTTCTCTAAAATGTCATTGATGGTGATTAATAAATTCATGATATGTTTGACAGGTAAAAGAACTTAAACAATATACTCGCGAGGAACTTACGGCTATTCATCCGTATCTACAAAGTCATCATCCCTTGGACAAATGGCCCTCCGTCAGACAAAAATGTCCCCAACAAGAACATAGGTAACTAAATGAGAAAGAACTTTCTTATTTTTTAAAATAAGAAAGTATTTTATAAACCCACTTATTGAAATCTAAAAAAGTGTTTGTTAATTTCAGCGTGGACTGTGCCTTCTTTGTCATGCAATATGTTCGATGTCTCCTATATGATGAGAAGATGGATTTCAAACAAGGAGACATGAGTAGAATCAGATTTGAGCTGACAGTTAATATTCTGAGAGACATGTTTTGTAAAACTTGAGATAATCTGAAAACTGTATTGGTGATGTAAAAATCCATTGCTGTTGATTGACATCCATTTGTATGGAAAAATCTCCTTATGTGGATGTTGTTATGATTATGTAGATATTGTTATTCTATATAATATATTGTCAACAAAAACAAAACAATTGGGTGATGTTTATTCAAATCCAGTTGTTGCACTATTGTGTGCCAAGTGATACGGTCAGATATAATAACTGATAATGCACTGTTGTGTGCTAGTTGCTGCACTGTTGTGTGTCAAATGATCTATTCTGGCACATCTTGTAGGTAAATATAGATTATTATTCTAAAAATCATTATATAATCTAATCAACAATATATATTATATAAATCAGATATAGGAAAACCTATAGGATGATATATTCTGTCACTGTTGGGTTATGCACTGTTTTGAGCAAAACCCACTAATGAAACTAAACTAAACCTATAAGTTTGGAAAAAATTATAATTTGATGTTTCGGACACCTAATCTACATTCTCCAACCTCAACCCAAACTACTGATAATGGATTTTCAGAAATCCAGATATGGGAGGGCCATCAGTGGGTTTTGCTCAAAACCCACTGATGGAACTAAACTACACCTATACTTTGGAGAAAATTATAATTTGAGGTTTCCGACACCTAAAATACTTTCTCCAACCTGATCCCTAACTGTTGATAATTTTTTTTCATTAATCCAGATATGGGATGTCCATCAGTGGGTTTTGCTCAAAACCCACTGATGGAACTAAATTACACCTATAGGTTTGGAAAAAATTATAATTTGATGTTTCCGACACCTAAAATACTTTCTCCAACCTCATCAATGGGTCCTTCAGTGGAGTTGAGGTGTTACAAACCTCAAATTATAATTTCAGGCCCACGTTGGGCCTGAAATAACTTTATTTCAGGCCCAAGGTGGGCCTGAATAAAGTTATTTCAGGCCCAACGTGGGCCTGAAATACATTTATTTCAGGCCCAACGTGGGCCTGAAATACATTTATTTCAGGCCCACGGTGGGCCTGAAAGAAGACAATTCAGGCCCAGCGTGGGCCTGAAATAAAAATATTATTTGAGGACCACCCTTAACCATATAATATTTTGACTTCATCCCCCAAGTTGGATTTCATATTTTATCCCTAAACCCTAAAATACTCTCTCCAACCTCACCCCTAAATATTGATAATGGTTTTGTAGAAATCCAAATATCGGAGGTCCATTTGTGGGTTTTCAGCAAAACCCACTGATGGAAATAAACTAGACCTATAGCTTTGAAAAAAATTATCATTTGAGGTTTAGGACACCTAAAATACTTTCTCCAACCTCAACCCTAACTACTGATAATGGTTTTTCAGAAATCCAGATATGGGAGGTCCATCAGTGGGTTTTGCTCAAAACCCACTGATGGAACTAAACTACACCTATAGGTTTGGAAAAAATTATAATTTGAGGTTTAGGACACCTAAACTACTTTCTAGAACCTCAACCCTAACTACTGATAATGGATTTTCAGAAATCCAGATATGGGAGGTCCATCAGTGGGTTTTGCTCAAAACCCACTGATGGACCTAAAGGTTTGGAAAAAATTATAATTTGATGTTTCCGACACCTAAAATACTTTCTAGAACCTCAACCCTAACTACTGATAATGGATTTTCAGAAATCCAGATATGGGAGGTCCATCAGTGGGTTTTGCTCAAAACCCACTGATGGAACTAAACTACACCTATAGGTTTGAAAAAAATTATAATTTGATGTTTCTGACACCTAAACTACTTTCTAGAACCTCAACCCTAACTACTGATAATGGATTTTCAGAAATCCAGATATGGGAAGTCCATCAGTGGGTTTTGCTCAAAACCCACTGATGGAACTAAACTACACCTATAGGTTTGGAAAAAATTATAATTTGAGGTTTAGGACACCTAAACTACTTTCTAGAACCTCAACCCTAACTACTGATAATGGATTTTCAGAAATCCAGATATAGGAGGTCCATCAGTGGGTTTTGCTCAAAACCCACTGATGGAACTAAACTACACCTATAGTTTGGGAGAAAATTATAATTTGAGGTTTAGGACACCTAAAATACTTTCTCCAACCTCATCCCTAACTGTTGAAAATGTTTTTTCACAAATCAAGATATGGGAGGTCCATCAGTGGGTTTTGCTCAAAACCCACTGATGGACCTATAGGTTTGGAAAAAATTATAATTTGATGTTTCGGACACCTAAAATACTTTCTAGAACCTCAACCCTAACTACTGATAATGGATTTTCAGAAATCCAGATATGGGAGGTCCATTAGTGGGTTTTGCTCAAAACCCACTGAGCAACACTATCTTCAGGTGTTCTTCATGTTCTTTCCGAGTCTTTGAATACACTAGGATATCATCAACGAAGGCAATGACGAACTTGTCCAGAAAATCCTTGAACACTCTATTCATTAGATCCATAAACGTCGCAGGGGCGTTTGTCACTCCAAAGGGCATGACCACAAACTCATAGTGCCCATATCTTGTACTGAAAGCAGTCCTTGGCACATCACTCTCCTTCACTCTGAGCTGATGGTAACCTGATCGCAGATCTATCTTGGAGAACACTGTGGCTCCCTTCAGCTGATCAAATAAATCATCTATCCTTGGCAAAGGATATCTGTTCTTGATGGTTACCTTATTCAAAGCTCGATAATCTATGCACATTCGCATAGATCCATCTTTCTTCTTGACCAACAGTACAGGAGCTCCCCAAGGTGAATGACTAGGGCGAATGAAGCCCTTGTCTAGTAGCTCCTGGAGTTGCTCTTGTAATTCCTTCAACTCTGCTGGAGACATACGATATGGGGCCTTCGAGACCGGACCGGTACCGGGCACTAGCTCGATCTCGAATTCCACTTCTCTGTTGGGAGGTAGTCCAGGTAATTCTTCTGGGAACACTTCTGGATATTCGCAGACTACCCGTACATCCTCCTGCTTGAGTTCTTCCTTTGCTTCTGATTCCACTATGTGTGCAAGAAAACCAGCACACCCTTGCTCTAGCATCTGGTGGGCTGCCAAGGCTGAGAGAAATTTCTGAGTCTTCCTCCTTGAGGCTCCTTGAAACTCGAATGGTGGTTCTCCTTCTGGGCTAAAAACCACCTTCCTCCTACGGCAATCCACTGAAGCGCTGTACTTACTCAAGAAATCCATCCCTAAAATGACATCATAATCCTTCATCTCAAGGACTATCAAGTCACTATAGAGCTCTCGGTTGGAAATCCAGATTGGTACTGCCCTTAGCCTCTGAGTAGAGGCCATTACTTCCCCTGACGGTAAGGTTGTTAAGAACTTCATCGTTCAACCTTTCTGGTGGCCTTTATACTGTTTAAGTAGTGCTCAGTGATCAAAGCACCACTTATTAGTTCTTCGGAGGTTTGTGGCCTCTTAAAACTGCTAGCCCTACTATTCTTTCCAACGTTTTGAACCATGCTTAAGCATCCCATGGTTTACTTGTGCCGGGGAAATTCCCTGGCTTCAGTTTCTTCTACTGAATGAGGTATGCTTCTTGCCTTACTCTCCCGAGCCACCACCTCTAAGAGATTTGGTGGTGGTACTGACTCTATTACCTCTTGCCCTCTAGGAACTTGCTCCTCATTTTGGGCCTTTCTAGGGCGTCCTCAAATGTATAACTTAACACTTAACGGTAATGTTCTCAAACTTGCTTTAGGATACAACAATACCTTGGTCTTGTTTTTCATCTCATTTCTTAGTCCTATAGCTCGTCCTTGGGCTTAGTAAGACCTTGGTCTTACTCAGAACTTTTATCGGACACCTTACATGCCGAAATCCTCCAAACCTTGTGTTTGGGCAAATCAAGACCTGGGTCTTGCTATACTAAGATCACAACATGAAGGACGTCCTCCACTCCTGCTGTGGGTGGTGTAGGGGGCACTGGATGCTGATTTGCCATCAGTGTGGCGATGGTCTTCTATTGTTCTGAAATCTGAGCTTGCATTTGAGCAATGACTGCCATCAGGTTTGGCTGTTCTGTGCCAGGCTCACTGTTATCTTGAACTGGAGTTCTGTTATTAGCATTAGGAGCTCGGCCTCTTCTTGCCATCTAATAATGCATAAGGGAACCAGAAATCACTACTACATCTCTAGGTATAAACTTGTCTTCTTACTTAGAAATCTAATATCCATTCTAGGGATTAAACATGATTCCGTGATACTAAGGGATTAAACATGCTTCCTTGTTCTATGCACATGTGAGTAGTACTTAAGCATTTCTCTATACTGCAATTAAATAAAGGAGCAATAGAAAAACTGAAACTTAAAGCTTTCTTACTTGAAGACGGCAAGGTTGATGCTGATGTGTGTGTGATGCTGGAGAATTGGTAACTGCTCTGATACCACCTGTAGCGACCCGCCTTCTCTGCCTTAGACGGATCGTTACTTTTGTCTACTTCTCGACTCTAATGCACGACTAATAGAAATGCGGAAATCTTTTTTTTTTCTTTTAAATTCATCTAAGGATGATATTCTAACTTATGTAGTCGTGCATGATACCATGTCACACTTTCTTTCTCAAAAACTCGTAATTGATACTTATTGAAACAAGCCTCACTCAACTTAAACTGCCCGTACCAGTCGACTGGTGACGTAGCAGTCGACTGATACGCCTGTAATCAGAATTACAGGTTTCGGCATTTGCTTCTCAATCCCACCATTCATTCAGTTTCGAGCCATATCAAACTATGACACCATTTCTATACTCTATACCAATTTTCTAAACAGTTTAGCCAATCAAAATGAATCCATAAACTTAAAATTAGGACTTTTACGAGATTTAGCAAGTTAGGAAAAACTATCAAAAACTTTAGTCTAGAGTTTGTACCAAACTTTGCTTCTAACCATTTAAACTCATCATGCAAGATTCTATAACATTGCTAAAGCATTATGGAATATGAATGCAACTTTTCTAAACATATCTAAGCAATAAAAACTTGATTTAAAGAGGAACTAGTACTATCTTGGCACAAACATCTATTTCTCCAACAAAGTATCAATATTCTCAACTACTCACATTTCTACTTATCCAATGCAAACATAAGAATATATAAGCTAAATGAAATGACATGGAATCTTTACTCTAAGCAATTGAGCATGTAAAACTATCCAAAACTCAAATACTCTATAATCTCCATAAGCAAGAACTTGAAATTCAAATGTACTATAACATTGTGAATTAATTAACTAAATTGTCTCGTCTCAAAGATCTCTCCAAAATCAGCCACCACACACACTCTACTCAGCACCGCCTCGTCGTCTTCCTTCAGAATTGCTTGCCTTTACCTTTATCTGCAATAAGAGGAAATGCATCTATAAGCATAAAGCTTAGTAAGTACTATCTAGCTCACAAAATCTCGAAATGTGCAAACATGCTTCTAGGACAATATGAAAATCATATGAGATACTAAGATGCTTGAAAGAAAACTAAGAACATGTGTAACTCAAAACATGCATACTCAAGCAATAATAAATCTCAATTTACTTTTCTTGGCTCAACTTGAAACTTTAGCTATTCTTTAACTTTTTGAAAACTCTTTAAACTTTCGAAACTTTGCTAAAGCATATACTTGAAAATACTAATCACTTGGATCCACTGAAGACGTAAGTACCATCTGATATGCGCGTTCCCTAAAAGGTTGGGGTAGCGAGCCACCAATCCTAATAGAGCAGACCTTGGTCTACCAGGGCCAAGACCTTGGAATTGGACACCTGGATTTCTTTAACGACGCCCTTGGACGCCGGGTACTGGCCTTATAAAATAAAATAGCTTTTCTTTCTTTTCTTTCTTATCTGTAAATGCCTTGGCATTTTCTGGAGCACCTTGCGTGCTAAAATCCCTAAGTCTTGACTTTTGGGGATTTCTTAAGGCCTTGGCCTTTTCTTTTCTTATCTTTATCTTCTCTTTTCTTTTCTCATAGCTTTTCTTGGTCCCTAATCTCATATAGGGCACTCAATAAAATATATAAGCATATAATGAACAAAGATCACATGCAAAAATCTTAACAAGAAGTAAATATCACTTTTAAAAACTTTTAAAGGAAATTCTTGCGGAAAAACCGCCTCTTACTGCAGGTGAGCAGTACTTACATTGATATCTTGGACTTACAACCAAGATTAATGTCTAGAGCTCGGAAGAAACTTGAGATCTCGACGAATTCTTCGCGCCTACGCGTTCCTCTCGTCGCGGGGATCCCGAATATAAGAATATCTCTTGGAAAAGAGCCTTGACCGGCCCCCTAGAGCTTGGTGTAGTTTCGCCCAGAATAGGAGGGGTCGGCGTGAGGGTTTGGAGAGGAGAGAAAATAAAACTTCTCTCTTTAATTACCTATTTATACTTATGGGGCGGATTAACCTAACTACACCTTAAATAAAGGTCTCTCCATCCTTTTATGTGCTTGATACCTAGCCCAGCTGGTCGCGCGCTCCCTTGGTCTCGTGGTGGTCGCGGGTTCGAGCGCCCGCTGCCCTTAAGTGATTTTTTCCTTTTTTTTTGGCTTTCTTTTTCCTTTTTCTTTTTCTTTTTCCATAAATACCAAACGGACTCGGAAAATTCCATAAAAATACTCTAAAAATTCCTAAAAATATCTAGAATATTTCTAAACTATTTTTAAATAATTCTAAGGACTTTAAAAACTAAAAATGGGAATTTTGGGGCGTTACACATAGTGGGCCTGAAATACATTTATTTCAGGCCCACCGTGGACCTGAAATAAAAACATTTCAGGCCTACAGTGGGCCTGAATTAAATATTATTTGAAGACCACCCTTAACCATATAATATTTTGACCTCTTCCCCCAAGTTGGATTACATATTTTATCCCTAAAGCCTAAAATACTTTCTCCAAACCTCACCCCTAACTACTGATAATGGTTTTGTAGAAATCCAAATATGGGAGGTCAGCAAAACCCACTGATGGAACTAAACTTGACCTATAACTTTGAACAAAATTATAATTTGAGGTTTCGGACACCTAATCTACATTCTCCAACCTGAACCCTAACTACTGATAATGGTTTTTCAGAAATCCATATATGGGAGGTCCATCAGTGGGTTTTGCTCAAAACCCACTGATGGACCTCCCATATCTGGATTTCTGAAAAACCATTATCAACAGTTAGGGATGAGGTTGGAGAAAGTATTTTAGGTGTCCATAACCTCAAATTTATATTTTTTCCAAACCTATAGGTGTAGTTTAGTTCCATCAGTGGGTTTTGCTCAAAACCCACTGATGGACCTCCCATATCTAGATTTCTGAAAAACCATTATCAACAGTTAGGGATGAGGTTGGAGAAAGTATTTTAGGTGTCCATAACCTCAAATTTATATTTTTTCCAAACCTATAGGTGTAGTTTAGTTCCATCAGTGGGTTTTGCTCAAAACCCACTGATGGACCTCCCATATCTGGATTTCTGAAAAACTATTATCAACAGTTAGGGATGAGGTTGGAGAAAGTATTTTAGGTGTCCATAACCTAAAATATATAATTTTTCCAAAGCTATAGGTGTAGTTTAGTTGCATCAGTGGGTTTTGCTCAAAACCCACTGATGGACCTCCCATATCTGAATTTCTGAAAAACCATTATCAACAGTTAGGGATGAGGTTGGAGAAAGTATTTTAGGTGTCCATAACCTCAAATTTATATTTTTTCCAAAGCTATAGGTGGAGTTTACTGAATATCAGTGGGTTTTGCTCAAAACCCACTGATGGACCTCCCATATCTGGATTTCTGAAAAACCATTATCAGTAGTTAGGGTTGAGATTGGAGAAAGTATTTTAGGTGTCCTAAACCTCAAATTATAATTTTGTCCAAAGCTATAGGTGTAGTTTAGTTCCATCAGTGTGTTTTGCTGACCTCCCATATCTGGATTTCTACAAAACCATTATCAGTAGTTAGGGGTGAGGTTTGGAGAGAGTATTTTAGGGTTTAGGGATAAAATTTGTAATCCAACTTGGGGGATGAAGTCAAAATATTATATGGTTAAGGGTGGTCCTCAAATAATATTTTTATTTCAGGCCCACGCTGGGCCTGAATTGTCTTCTTTCAGGCCCACCGTGGGCCTGAAATAAATGTATTTCAGGCCCACGTTGGGCCTGAAATAACTTTATTCAGGCCCACCTCGGGCCTGAAATAAAGTTATTTCAGGCCCGACGTGGGCCTGAAATAAAGATATTTCAGGTCCTCGGTAAATTTGTGAAAATCATCCGAGGGCCTGAAATATTTGATAAAAAACAAATTCCTCTAATCCCTCTAATTTTCAGGTTGAGAATTAAAAATTTCCTTTTAATTTTGATATGTGTTATATATTTGAAATACAAAAAATATAACCATAGACTTGTGCAATATATACGTACATTCGTGATCATTCGACTTGTGCAAATCATTTCACATATATATATTGGCTGAGAAAAATTCGACTGCTACCCATCCGAACCACAAATTAATATTTTATTGATAAAGTGGTTCGGTTGTCTCGAAAATGTGTTTGATAAAGTCATTCTTTGGCGGGAGGGGTATAAAAGTAACTTCACTATATAGGATGCGCCCTTTGGTATAATAGAAACCATGGTACTCCTTTCGGTAATTACGAATAGTTGGATACGCCCTTTGGTAAATTGCCCTTACACAAATGATACAATCCATATAACACATTCACAAAAAAGGGAAGTATCAAATTCAATCTAGCAACAAAACAAAGACAAATATCCAGATATCTCAAATAAAGTATAATACATTTTAATCTAATAATATGAAATACAACATCTCCTAGCGAAGACAATCAAATCCACTCCAAAACCAGCTAGTAGTATTCAATCCTGCAAAAAATTAATATGATAGGTTATTAATAAAAACAAGGGAATAAACTAGTGCTACATCATTAGAATTATGATTAATAAATTGAATTTAAACTAAACAAGATGAACATTATATTAATTCTAATTTGGATAGATAGAGTATGTTAGCTAGAAAATTATTTTACACACCTGAATGTTAGTTTGGATATATGTTGATAGTGATATAGAATAGATATACAATGTTCCTGAAAAATATAATAATACAATTAGAGATGCATCTAATATGAAAATTAATAGATTTGTTTTGCATGTTTCATAAGTTATAAACAAAAAAAAAATGTCAGCTATTGGTCAGTAAGGTCATGAGGATCTTGAGTCTCCTGAGAGTCAAAGTATTACAGCATTTAACTCATCCGAGCCATGAATTCCCACATTTCCCGCCCAATTTCCTCATACCTCATTCGGAATTTCCACTCCTTTTCAAATTCTCTCTCTAATGTCGAGAGTCAATTATTCAAATCTTAGTTTTCTTGTTATGAAGCATCACCCTAGTAGATGATATGTTGGGACAACCTTTGGCCCTATGAGCTATCACACGATCATGTACAACTTTCGCATAGGACCCAAGACCGTAGAGGGCGGAGGTCTGTTTTCTTCCACCGACCATATTATAATAAATCTCATTTAAGTGGTCGGTAGATAAAGTCTGTGTCTCACCTCCCTCTGTAGTAGGCTAAGATGCATGTGCAACTATAGTAGTGATTTCTTCATATTTACATAAAAAAATATTCATTTCAGATATTTATTTAAAAAGCTAATCATTGTTAATGGTTAAAAATATTCAAGTTTATATTCTTACGTTTAATGTCAACGATCGATGATCGATAAATGTGACATTCTTTGAATTATGTGTCTTTGTAATTATCTCCCAACAAGTAGGGGGTCGTTATTGCTCACTTTCCTGAATATTAAAAAATACAATTAAATCAAAATATTAGAATTAATTGATAATCACATAATTCTTATATAAATTTATTAATGTAAACTCATCAAGTCCAAGGCATACTCGATGATTGATCGGGATCCAATTATATGCTTTGTGGATCTGATAATAAGGTCAACCAGTTCAATGTTTCTATTGGCCCGAGCTATCACTGAATTTGTCTGCCATCTGTCTACAACCTAGATGACTCTCTATGCATCCCAAATATCCTCTGGTATATATGATGGTCTTATTTCCTTTTTGTCTTGCTTTGTATAGTATATCTTTGTAAAGTATAACACAAGCTGCGTTCTAGGTTACATAAAAAGTCATCTCATGCCCTAGCTCCCAGATATATCTTTTCTACAACACTAAGTTCACAAATTAGTATAAAAATAATAACAATTACTTACCAGAAATTCATTATAATAAAAATCTCTCATCCCCTAATCTAAACACCTCCATGTAGTATCAGAAAGGCACAATCATTCTTTAAATTTCGACATTATGTACGCCACCACCTGAAGACCATCTGAAATAAAATTACATAAAAATATAAATATTAGAAATATATCACAAATAAAAAAAATAGATGCAATGAAGATTACTAATAACATCAATACTTACCAACCCTTAATAATCTACAACATAGTCTGGCCACCGGTTGTAGCTATCAAATCCGACATGTCTATATCTATATAATTACATTATAACACATACACATTCATAATAATGATCAAATCAAAACAATAATAACTTATATGATCGAACTAATAAGATTTAGATCTAAATAGAAATTTATCTTAACATTAATGGCTTATACAGTATAACTAGTAAGATTTAAAAATCTAAATTATTACCATTAACAATTTATAGGTTCTCCTCGCTAGACACTATTAGTTCAACAAGCTCTCGCTACTAGACATCTCTCTATCATCTATCTCCTCATAAGGTATATTAAATGTTGGACCAGATAGCAGACGAACCTGAGGTGACCGACCCGGCCCCACTGAAGTTTGCCACCGGTCACCAAGGTAAATCGGGAAGCAATTGCGGTGGGCGGTCTAAAAGCCCAACATCCTAGGGTTCGCGCCACATTTGGAGAAAAAATTTCTGCAAAATAAGTCGTAGCTAGGGATCGAACCGCGGATGCCTGAGATAGCGACTAGTCATCCTACCGCTGAACCATCAAGTAATTAAGATCTTCATTAAATCTGAGAATCTACTGAATGTATCTTTACTTCTTCATTTTGAAAAGCATAATGATTTTGGGTCATGATGGAGTTCGATATTTCTATGATCAAGCAAGGTTTCGTTCGACAAACTGCTAACTATTTACTAGCTCTTTTTCTCTTCGTCAGATATTCAAGATAGAAAATCTGGCCCACCTATACCGCGAAAATAAAAGATGCATACTTGTTGAGGTTTTTTTTGCATCAAGTTCAACTAAATTATAGATTAAATGTATTCTGGTACTTGTTCTTAGAGTCGGATCATATTAAAAATATTTGAATAACATATACCTTTTTATAGATAAAGTAGGATATTCAACTTCTATAATTTTTTCAAGTCTTCCGTAATAATCAAACTCAGAATTATTGTTGTTAATAGATTTTTTTACGCAAACACTAGAATTGAAGGTTAGTCTACGTGGATTCTGTTATGCCACATGGAATTTAAAGTCATTAACATAGTAACCATAGTACACTATTATCTTACGGAGAGGTCCGGATGCAAGATTGATTATTCTAGAATCTTGCACGTTTGATATTCTACAATCATTTTCCTATAAAAGTAGTTATGATATAAATTAAATAGAAATTTAATGTGGATGTATGAAATATAAATTAATCTCTAACTTACATAGATTTGAAATCATAATGCAAATTTTATCTTTAATTTTTTTGTTATCTCACTTGAACCGATTGATGGATTTTGTATTTGTAGTTGTTCTTCTTAGAAGTTGTCAACAAAGGGTAAATTTAAGATATTTGTGATACCAAACAAACACAAGGCGATAAGTGCTTGATTATATCAATCAACTCACCTTATATAGGATTGACCTCATCATAGTTCAAGAGTATGTATATTCTTGCAGCATGATATTCTTATTGATTTAACCATCTCGAAGCATATGCACTTGTTGGCTTATCAGAAAATTTAAAAATAGAAATCATCTTTGGGTCTATCGATCGAGAATCATCAATTTCTAGGACACTTGCAATCTTTGATTTTTCACATTATCGACAAAATAATATAAGCAAAAAGAAGATGTTTATTCAACCAAATAAGCATTACATATTGATCTCTCAACTCTTACTTTGTTACGAATATTATTCTTTAATTTCCTTAAAAATCATTCAAATAGATACATCTATCTGTACTACATGGGACCAGCTAGTTGTGCCTCATAAGGTAGGTGAACTGGTAGATATTCCATAGAATCAAAAAAATTGAGTGGGAAAATATACTCAAGTTTACATAGTATGAGAGGAATGTCTATTTCTAGCTGAAGCATATCATCCGTCATAATACACCTCACTATTAAATCTTTAAAAAATAGACTCAATTCTGTTAAAACTTGCTAAGCATTTTAAGGAACTAAGTCATGGAAAGCTAATAGAATAAATCTTTGATAGGACCTGTAGGAGAGCTAGAGGAGGGTGAATAACCCTTATCTTTGCTCGTTGATGATTTGTTACGACGGAAGACTTGAGCAATGCTAACACTTCAATTTACTTGGTATCCATCTCCTTGAGGTGATTAATCCAAGAATCCGCTCTTCCTCACTCTCTCATACACTATAAAAGATCTCCTTCTTGAGGTGAAGAAACCTCTTACAAGCTTACAAGAAGAAATATTCAAGAACAAGCAAATACAATAGAAATCTTACAAGATTTACACAAATTAGCTCTCTTTGCTTTTCTTGCTTTCTTCAAGCTTCGAATCACCTCTTGATCCTTGGAAATGCAGCAGCACTAAGCTCCAAGGGCTCACTTTAAATGGTGATGAAGAAGGGGAAGAGCGTCGAAGGAATGTCGGAGCTAGCGATACGCTTTAAACCTGCGTGAAAACCCAATATACCCGTGACCTAGGGTTTCTTAATCAATTACCTAATCGATTACCGCATCAGACTTAGTCGTTCAACGGCTATTTTTTGAAGCTTAATCGATTAAGAAGATCTTAATTGATTGTAGAATCATTTCAGTACCTTTCTGTGCTCTCGCGCAATACTGTCGTAATCGATTACGATCTCCCTTAATCGATTGCCCAATCGATTATAGTTCCCCTTAATCGATTGTCTGATCGATTAAGAGGTGGCTGAATAAATTACCTAATCAATTCAACCTGCTTTTGTTCTCGCGACACAACTCTCCCAATCGATTCACTCTTTCCTTAATCGATCACCTAATCAATTAGGAAAGCTTCTGTTCGCGAGAAACCAATGACAATCGATTACCTAATCGATTGACCTAAACATAACTTGTGTGCACAAGTCTAGGGTCCCCTTGCTTAACCCTGGTCAACCATAACTTGTTAGGACATCCTCACCAAGTGCTCGATCAAACCTTTGACCGACTTGGATTTTTCCTTGCCTAGTTCCCAACTAGGACTTAACCTAGTTCCCAACTAGGTTTGCCTAACTCTCGAGTTAGGTCTAGTCTTTCGGTAGACTTCCACCTTGCCAACATGCGATCTCCCCGATTCACATGGACTTCACCTAGTCCCACTAGATGTGCCTAGTCCCACTAGGACTTTTCCCGTGCCAGCGTACGATCTTCCCGATCCACCTGAACTTCACCTAGTCCCACTAGGTGTGCCTAGTCCTACTAGGTCTTTTCTAGTCAAGTCTCCAGTCAACCATGCCTCACTTGACTCACATGATATTGAAACATCATTATCAAACATCGAAACTTAAGCTTACCATGCTTACCAAAAATAAACTCACCTAAGCCTAGTCAAACTAGGTCAACCTTGACCTAACAAAGATTGCACCAACAGACTTTGCATGAACACGTGATAGTCATGATTCTTTACTCTAAATATTTTTAACTTGTTCATGTTGGTGCAGGAAGCACCATATCGAACCTTGTTTTGATATTGGCAAAGGATTTAAAGTTAAGTTTGTTTGTGATCTAACAATATTACTCAAGTGTGCAGAGACAAAGTCCTAGCGAAGGAATGCTAGGCACCTGGCGAAGGACTGCCAGGATACAAAGCCCTAACGAAGGACTGCTAGGCACCTGGCGAAGGACTGCCAGTATCCAAGCCCTAGCGAAGGACTGCTAGGCAACTGGCGAAGGACTGCCAGTATCAAAGCCCTAGCGAAGGACTGCTAGGCAACTGGCGAAGGACTGCCGGTATCCAAGACCTGACAAAGGACCGTCGGGCAAAAGTCCAACTGGAGGATCCGGTTGGCACCAGGTAAAACTCTCCCGAGAGGAGTAGGTGAGGACGCGTTCCCCTTGAGGGAACATTAGGCGTCGGTTCGACCTAGGGCTCCATTTTGGAGATCCAAAGTCAGAACCAAGACAGCTAAGGCTGTTTTAACTAACTTATTATTTGCTGTTTTGGACTAACCCTGGATGCAGGACCGAAGGATTGTGTTTCTGCAGCTCAGAGAGCCTCAAAGGAGTGAGGCCGTAGCTGAGCAGGGCGCCCCGGATGTGTCGGGCGCCCCAGAGTCAACCCAAAGTCAGCAGAGAGGTAAACGCCCCGACAGCAGCCGCATGTCGGGCGCCCCGCGTGTCTCGGGCGCCCACTATGCCACGCCACTGAAGGCGGCTGCAGCTCACCCTCGCGAAGCCTCGGTGATAAAGTTTGACCGGTCAATCGGGCGCCCCGTGCGCGTCGGGCGCCCCAGTCAAATACAATCCCGAAGATAACGAGATCAGCTTTGACTAGAGCATCGCCGGATCTGCAGCCACGTGGGGGGCGCCCCGAGCATGTCGGGCGCCCCCTGCCCTATATAAAGAGGGCCTCGACCCTCTTCAAAGATCAATCAATTGCTTCGACGCTTCTGCGCTCTTCTGCTTCCGCGACACGCTTCAGAAATCTTCCAACTCAAGCTGACGACGTCCTGCTGCTCCGAAACTTTGATCTACACCGGACGTCGGTAACGAAGAGCTCTGTATTTAAAGTTTACTATTCTGCCTTATTGTAAAATCTATTTGTAAACTTTGCGAACTTATAGAATTGCCCGCAGAAAACGGTCAACGACCGTGGGCCTTGGAGTAGGAGTCGACCTAGGCTCCGAACCAAGTAAGACGATCGTGTTAGCGTTGTTTTACTCTATTTTATTCCGCTGTGCACTTGCTCTTTTAAATCCGAACGAATTGCGACATTCACCCCCCCTCTCTCGCATTTCTCGATCCAACAAGTGGTATCAGAGCTGGGTAGTTCAAACTTGGTGCAACCACCAGTTTGAAAGTTTTTCGGATTTACGAAATTTTCTATCTTATTTCTTTTCCTTTTTTTTTAATCAACACCACTACATCTTTTCGCCTTTTATTTTAAAAATAAAAATATCTGTAGGTGGATTTAAAAAATCCTTACGCCTTTTTCAATTTTGAATTCTCATTTTTTTACCATAAGTCAGTCAAAATAATCAACTTTTGAAAATTTGTCATAAATTTTTTTTTATTATTTTAATATTATTTTTTCTCGAAAATCGTGCTACCTTAATCTGAGCAAATTTTTTCCAAACATTAAAGTCTTACTTTTTATCATCAAAATTGGTAAAGTAACATTTTCAAAATTTTGACATAAATTTTTTATATCAATCTGCCTCGAAATCCGTGCAATAGTTTTTTAGGCTAATTTTTTTCTCTCTCTCGCACTACTAATCCAAGACCAAGTCTTGGTACATTTCTACTTTTTCCCTCTGTGTGCAAGAATTATCCTAAATGGCCAACCAAGAGTGGAACAGTGCACGTCCACCACTATTCTTCGGCGAGAACTTCACGTTTTGGAGATGTCAAATGGAGTCCCTTCTGAAGGCCCACATGGAGTTATGGCAGATCATCCAAACGGGATTCTCGTTTCCCATAGAAGATGAGTCATCCATCGAGTGGGACAAATTGGATGAACACACCCTCAATCAAATCGAGACCGATGCAAGGGCAACAGCAATCCTACAATGCGGCCTAACCAAGGAGCAACTCGAGCTAGTAGGTCCATGCAGATGTGCTAGAGAAATCTGGGAAAAATTGGTAAACCTTCATCAAGAGATCTTAGATGAAGAAGAAGACCAGGTAAATTATCTTGCCCTTTCAGTCCAAGCACAATCAGCCAAGTCAGAGTCTGAACCCGAATCCAAAATCGAACCAGAATTAGACGACGAATTGACTGAGACGGTAACCGATTTCGAATTCTTTTCAAATTTTGAATTAAATAATCAAACAGATACTATAATGGTCGAGGAAGGTGTAAATTTTATTGCAGGGAAAACTCCTAAAGAACCACCACAGAAGGAACTTCAACCAGTACCCGAGTCCGACTCAGACACAGAATCAGAAGATGAGCCTAGATCCGAGGCGGCAATGATCAAGGGGGAGATTCCCAATAAAGAACCAAAAGGTAAAAGTGTAAATTCAAATTTTAATCATGTAATTTGTTACACATGCAAGGAGAGAGGGCACTACCAAAATCAGTGCCCTACTCGTAAGACTCGGTCTACACCATCGGCGACAAAGGAATCAGTTCCAAAAGCACGAAAGCACATAAGTCGCATTCAATGCTTCAAGTGCCAGGAGTTCGGGCATTGCAAAAGTGAATGCACAGATAAAAGAGCTACCAAGAATGTCGGACAAACAATCAACGAAGGTAAATTTACAGTATTTGAAAATCCGTTATTTACCTTGAATAATGTGATTGATTCATGTAACTTAATTAAAACAAATTTCAAAAAATTGAAACAAGAAAATGAAATCCTAAAACATAAGGTCAATAAGTTAGAAAATTTAATTCATAATCTTGCTGATTTCGAAAATCCGGAGTATTACTCCAATTGTGACCTTACTTAGACAATTGTTTGTTTTAATTATGTGTTTTATTTTTTTTTTGCTTAGAATTAGGATTGGGACTAAATCAGTTAATTGAAAATTGAACAACATAGTATTGGGTGGAGGTGAGATGATAGTACGTTAGGGAAGCCAATTTGGTGGAACTAGCCGAAGCTACCGATCCAAGACCCAAACTAGTTAGACCAGAAATTTTTCAAAGAATAATTTTAAAAATGAAATTTCATTAAAAGGCTTTGTCAAGGAAAGGGTGGATGATCCCATAAGGCTACGGCCAAAGAAGGCCTAGTGCCTCGCCAAGACCTGGAAGCCAATTTTTGAAATTCAAATTCAAATTATTTTTTTGTTAAATTTGAATCTAACACAAATTTTCAGTTAATTTTAGATTCAAATACCTCTTTTCAAAATAAATTTAAATTGGGTTTAAAAAAAATTAATTTAACTTTTCAAAATTAATCATGGCCTTTTCAAAATAAATCTTTCTATTAAAATATGCATCTCACAAAACAGTTAAGGATATCCTGTTTTGCCACTTAGAAATGGGTGAGATGCTTAGGACCTAAAAGTTGAGTCCAACCCAACCAACTAAATCGAATTCAAACTCAAATTAATTCAAACTCAAATTAATTCAATTCTCAAATTCAACTTAATTATTCTTAATTATTCTCAAATTCAACTTAATTATTCTTAATTATTCTCAAATTCAACTTAATTATTCTCAAAATTCAATTTAATCATTTATCTTTAAAATTAAAATATTTGTCTCACACAACCCATAAGGTTAACATGTTTGACCACGTAGAACTGGGTGAGACATCTAGGACCTAAAAGCACAAATCAATATCCTTTCAAAAAAAAAAAATTATTTTCAAAAGTTATTCAAAATCATCTCTATTTTTTTTAATTCAGTCTGCTGTACCCTATATTTTCATTTCTAACATTTTTTTCATGTTAAATATCTCAATAGACTTCTTTTAAATATAATCTAGGGCTTGTTTTGTGTTAGTCATTGATTGGTCAAACTTGGTCAAAACAGTCAACCCTAGTCAACACAGTCAAACATGGATAACATTGAAATCCCCTAGGACATTAGATTGAGTTAAATAGTAAGGGGGAGTGGTTTATTTTTTTTCTTTCAAAATATCCTTGAAAATTTATTATCATTTCATAATGGTTGTCGAAAACTGTGTTATCATACCAAATTATGTTTTCAAAAATCTATCTCCTTAAAAATCATCATACTCAAAAGGCATGTTCAAAATTGTTCTTTAATTTTGACAAACCCTAAGACCAAGAGGAGGATTAACTTGTGGTCAACAAGCCTCCAAGGACTGTGTCAGATTTAAGGGAAGTTCAAATTAAAAGAAGAAGTTTTATGCCTTCAAATAATCACTATATTTTTCAAAATTGTGCTTTACAAAAATCAAAATCATTTTAAAATGTTTTTCGAAAAAGGGGCTTATATTCAAAAAAGTACTTCTACTTTTCAAAATATAATGTTTTCAAAAGTACTAATATTTTCAAGGCAATAGTGTTCTAAGACTTGCCTACAAAAATATTTTTTTAATGCCTTTCAAAGTGGAGTTTTGGTGCATGTTAAGCTTTTGCTATGCTTTCAAAAATTATGCTAAGTATTTTTATGTTTTCAAAACTCATAGGCTCTGATACACAAATTTTAAATTTTTTTTGATATATGGCTAAGGAGAAGACTTTCACATTAAGGGGGAGAGATTGGAAAGGAGAGAAAAGGCTAAAATTATTTTTTTCTCCTGTCTTTCAAAAAGTAAAGTTCTTATCTTTCAAAGTTCAATATTTTTGAAAATTAACTTTACCTGCTTTTTCAAAGTTTCATATTTTTGAAAATTAACTGTACTTGATTTCAAAAGATCATTTTTCAAAATTAACTGTATTTTGAATCATCTGAACTTAGAAAATTTTCTTTCAAACCCTGCAATTTTCTAAGTATTGGAAATTTGGCGTCAAAATTTTAACGAAATAAAATTCCTTTTTTGCAAAGCCAAGTAAAAGTTATGTTACAAAATTTAGGCTTGCAAAACTTTTTAAATTTTTACCTTGTTCACCCATGTTTATTTTTGATATATGTCAAAGGGGGAGGAAGGGTCAAAGCACCATATCGAACCTTGTTTTGATATTGGCAAAGGATTTAAAGTTAAGTTTGTTTGTGATCTAACAATATTACTCAAGTGTGCAGAGACAAAGTCCTAGCGAAGGAATGCTAGGCACCTGGCGAAGGACTGCCAGGATACAAAGCCCTAACGAAGGACTGCTAGGCACCTGGCGAAGGACTGCCAGTATCCAAGCCCTAGCGAAGGACTGCTAGGCAACTGGCGAAGGACTGCCAGTATCAAAGCCCTAGCGAAGGACTGCTAGGCAACTGGCGAAGGACTGCCGGTATCCAAGACCTGACAAAGGACCGTCGGGCAAAAGTCCAACTGGAGGATCCGGTTGGCACCAGGTAAAACTCTCCCGAGAGGAGTAGGTGAGGACGCGTTCCCCTTGAGGGAACATTAGGCGTCGGTTCGACCTAGGGCTCCATTTTGGAGATCCAAAGTCAGAACCAAGACAGCTAAGGCTGTTTTAACTAACTTATTATTTGCTGTTTTGGACTAACCCTGGATGCAGGACCGAAGGACTGTGTTTCTGCAGCTCAGAGAGCCTCAAAGGAGTGAGGCCGTAGCTGAGCAGGGCGCCCCGGATGTGTCGGGCGCCCCAGAGTCAACCCAAAGTCAGCAGAGAGGTAAACGCCCCGACAGCAGCCGCATGTCGGGCGCCCCGCGTGTCTCGGGCGCCCACTGTGCCACGCCACTGAAGGCGGCTGCAGCTCACCCTCGCGAAGCCTCGGTGATAAAGTTTGACCGGTCAATCGGGCGCCCCGTGCGCGTCGGGCGCCCCAGTCAAATACAATCCCGAAGATAACGAGATCAGCTTTGACTAGAGCATCGCCGGATCTGCAGCCACGTGGGGGGCGCCCCGAGCATGTCGGGCGCCCCCTGCCCTATATAAAGAGGGCCTCGACCCTCTTCAAAGATCAATCAATTGCTTCGACGCTTCTGCGCTCTTCTGCTTCCGCGACACGCTTCAGAAATCTTCCAACTCAAGCTGACGACGTCCTGCTGCTCCGAAACTTTGATCTACACCGGACGTCGGTAACGAAGAGCTCTGTATTTAAAGTTTACTATTCTGCCTTATTGTAAAATCTATTTGTAAACTTTGCGAACTTATAGAATTGCCCGCAGAAAACGGTCAACGACCGTGGGCCTTGGAGTAGGAGTCGACCTAGGCTCCGAACCAAGTAAGACGATCGTGTTAGCGTTGTTTTACTCTATTTTATTCCGCTGTGCACTTGCTCTTTTAAATCCGAACGAATTGCGACATTCACCCCCCCCCCTCTCTCGCATTTCTCGATCCAACAGTTCATATCCACACATCAGACCATATTTGAGGTATACCCATTAGGAAATTTGATTTTTTTTTCAATCAATTACATAAAGTTTGCTTACCTTCTTTATCTAATGTATAACAAGCATTTAGAAATTGATTTGTTGTTTCATTCTTATGCAACTTAAGTTTGCTAACCAGTTCTTTTAATTCCTCATGTGATTTTGTAGTGTCTTTAGTTCTTCCAGGAATATTCATCATAGTATTGAAGATATTATAGAAAAAAGTTTCTCAACATGCACCACATCTAAATTATGTTGAACGAATAAATACTTCCAATATGGCGGCAACTCCTAGAAATTGCTTCTTTTCTTCCAACCACACTTACACAGTCTAACAATGTATATATTTATCTTATTAGAATCAAACTAAGATATTGGTAGAAATTTATAGCTGTCTATTTGGTCAATAATTGCTTCATCGGATTTGATTATTGGTGAAAGTTTTCTGACTATAACTTTCTTTATGAAAATTTTCTTATTTAGCCTAAAAGGGTGTTCAACTAGTAAAAATTTACGATAATTATCAAACTAAGATATCTTCCCACTGTAAGATAATAAAAATGTATCAGACTTTGTCATGCAATGTGGACATACTAATTTACTAACTATGCTCCATCCTGGCAATATTGAGTATGTTGAAAAATTACTGATCATCCATAATGAGGCAGCATGTAATATAAAATTTGTCTTATGTGCAACATCATAAGTCTCCAAACCCACATTCCATAATTTATTCAACTTAGCAACTAGAGAAAATATCTATCTTCTCTTTCGGATTCATTAGACTTGGAATAAGTATAGTAAAAAATATGAATTCGTCTTTCATGCATATCTATGGTAGTAAATTATATAGTATTAATATAATTGGCCAAGATGAATATTGTTATCCCGACTGATCAAATGACTGAAATCCATTTGCAAAAAATCCTAGTCTCACATTACATAGTTCTATTACAAAGGAGAGATATATTGTATAAGATGTTTTCACGCAGAGGAGTCATAAAGATGACACATTATACCTCCTTTCTACATGAACATGCTTATGATACACCTCATTTGGCTTGTAGTTGCAACAAATGGTTACAAACGATGAAGTCTAGCAGTTAATGGGAAGTAATACATAACTTTCCATGGAATCTTTTTCTTCTTCTTCCCTATTATACGATTATCAAGCTTATAATGAGGGTGAGTACAAATTTTGTATTTAATTAGTTCACTATTTTCATTCTAAAATATCATATAGTTGTTTATGCAACAATCAATCTTCTCTACAAATAAACCTAAACTCCTCACTAATTTCTTTATATTATAGAAACTATCAGTTATTAGATGATCAGCATGGAGCAACTCTAAAATCAATTGACAAATATCATCGTAGCATCATTCTAAGAAATGATGTTTTGCCTTGATGTTCAATAATCTTGCAGTAGCTGATAGTTGAAAATGACCAGATGGAATGTCTTCCCACACTTCTCATTCACTAGTGTTGGCCATTCTACAACATACAAACAGAGGCAGCTTAGCCACGGCCTGCCAAGCTCACGCTCAAGGTTCCGTGAGCAACTTGGCTGTGGTAGGCCAAGCTTACGGCCAAGGAGCCTTGAGCATGATGGTAGCGGCCATCCAAGGTCACGGCCAAGGGACCGCGTGCCAAGCATAGTTTGCAGAATCGCGATCCTGGATCGTAGGATCGTACGATCCTACGATCCTACGGCAGAAAACGATCCAGAATCGTGCAGAATCGTTTTTTGTAGCAGGATCGCAGCAGGATCGGTAGGATCGGACAGAATCGGACAGGATCGTATAGGATCGGACAGGATCGGAATAGAATCGGAACAGGATCGATGAAAGCTTTAAGAGGTCATAACTTTTGACTCGGATTGAACCACGTGACCTATAATATATCAAATTGAAACTCGTTCAAAGATCTACAAGTTAGTTTTAAGATTGAATCCCAAAAAATATTATTTAAAGCCTTTTCAGAGGCCCAGAAGATTATTAATCTTTTTTATTATTTTTTTTATCTTTTACATCGTTAGTGTTAGTGTTTTAAGATTATTTAAATATCTATTTAATTATTTTTTAGTTAGTTTTTGATTAATAATATTATGTTATATTTTTTTTCTAAAATGATGAGTCTTTAGATGTCTATTATCTAATAAGTTGACAATTAAATTGGATCATCTTGTAATAAATAGAATATTCTTGAAGTTAAACGTGATTATTTTCATTATAGTGTTAATAAAAATTGTATATTTTTTCATTTTAAGGGTTTTTGATAGGATCGTACGATTTTACGATCCGATCCTGACCGATCCGATCCTGACCCCAAATCGATCCTGTGTAGGATCACGATTCTACGAACCTTGGTGCCAAGCTCTCGGCCCAAGGGTCGCGAGTAAGCTGATCACAACCGGCCAAACTCGTGGCCAAGGGACCGCGAGCAAGCTAGTCGTGGTCGGCCAAACTTGCAGCCAAGGGGCCGTATGTAAGTTGGTCACGGCCAGCCAAGCTCTCCAAAGAAGAGATGGAAGGGGAGAGCTGGGATTACCTAGCTGCCAAAGAGATCGTGCGCGTGCTTGGGATGTGCAAGTCGGAGATCGATTAGAACCAAGATAGATCGTGAGAAAGGAATCGAGAGCAGAGTGCGTGAGAGAAGAAAAAAATCATGAACCCTAATTTCACTGAGATTTAGCTGTTGGCCCAGACCCAAAGAATAACACACCCAAGAACCACACCAATATGCAAGAAGAACAAAAGGAAAACGAAGAAACTGAAAGAACGAAAGAAGAACGAAAGAATTTATTTTTCTGGAAGAAACAAACTTACAAAAACTGAGACACTTTTTCACATGCCTCTAGGGCCCTTTAAATACACCACGAACAAGACTTATTCAAGGCTAATCCCATTAAAATAGGAATTAAAATAGGAAGACTAATTCGCTAGTTATCCCATTAAGATAGGAAAGGCTAACCCAAGACTAAGTCATAAACCAAAGACTAAGCCATAAAAATTATCAAAATAAAAATAAAAATAAAAAGTAAAGTGTGATGATAATGTCGTCTGGATTATTTTCTCACATTAGCCACGGGAATTTAAGCATTCGTCATGGATTAGCGACGGATTTATATTTCCGTCGCTAATTGGAGTTGGAAATTTATATTCGTCGTTGGTTTCCATCACTAGTGTCATTCGTCACATTCTTATTAGCGATGGTATATTTTTTGTCTTTAAATAGAGACAGAAAATAAACTCCCTCTCTAATTAGAGATGGAAAATAAATTCCTTTTCTAATTAGCAACCAATGATTGTTTAGAGACGAAAAAACATTTTCCGTCTCTAAATCATAGCTAAATTTATGTTTTCTTATAGTGTGTGTGTATATATATAACTAATGTTACAAAAATAACTATAACTTACTAAACTATAGAGTTGAAGTTGTCGAATACCCAAATCACGTACCCAAGTTTTAAAATCATAAAATCACATGCCAATGCTCATTTTACCCCTCTTATTGTTCCCAATCAATTGGTATATTTATCAATTATAGCAATCAATTGGTAAATCTGCCAATGAAATAATTCTATTGCCATGTAAGATTCCACTAATCGATTGCGACAGTGTAGCAATCAATGAGTGGAATTTAACTCAATTGAAAATGAGTTGACAAAATTATTGCACTCAATATAATATACCAAATTGATGTTTGAGAATATGAATATAATCAAGAGTATTAGGCAAACACATAGGGCATGATTCCATCTTAGTCTAGCTCTATAGGTCTATCAGTCGATTTTGACCCAATTTTGGCCAAAATCAACTGATGGATATAGAGAGTGCGGAATAACAAGAAATCAAGTCATATGCATTGATCTAATTCTCCTGATTATATTCATGTCACACAATCTTATCAACTCAATAAAGTACATAATGTTTAGAAACATGATGAAAGATCCACACAATCTTGTCAACTCAATAAAGTACATAATTAAATGTCTGCATATCCCCACGGGATGGATTGATGGTTAGTATGTGGGTGTTGTCACCTTGAGGTATGAGAGTCAAAATCTAACAAAGTCAGTATGCTTGCTTTCCTCACACGTTGGTCACAGCATCCGGACTAGTAGCCCCCGTGATTTACCTACTCTGTATTGGCCTTGGAACAAGTAAGCGGGGGCGCTGAGGCGAACGAATCGCCTTTTGACACCATAATTAGATGTCTACATGAACATTTCTTCCATCCAATATTCATTCATTTGTCGTTAATCGTAGTGTCTTGTGCATAACTAATGAAGCCCTCGGGATTATGGTGCAGTAGAAGGGTGATTAATTATTTCCTAAGCATCTGTGATTCGATCTCTAGTTATGACGAATTTTAAAGAAATTTTTTTTCTAAATGAGACGTATAACCGTGTGATGTTATGCTTCTGGATCGCCTACCGTGAGCGCTTCCCGATTTACCCTAACGATTGATGAGAAACTTTCATAGAATTTGGCCAATCGCTCAGATTCAACGTTATTCAACCTAATTAATCATTGTGCATAACAAACACAACAAGGCATGTGGAATCTCACAGACAATGTGAGAGCTGTGTACCTCTTTCTCTCCGTCATAACCAATTAATTTTAGGATGAATTATCATCCCTATTTTGTATATAATTTAAATGTTCGAATTTCATCTAACTAATCTTATTGGTAGATAATTTTCTCTCTTGAATTGCCTACCAATTAAATCTGAAGTATCGTTTCATAATTTTATCTCTTGATTCGTCTTATTATTTGTTCTTTTAAATATTTTGTCAATGCATCACACTTGATGATCATCTCTCTCTTTGTAGATTGACAAACCCAAAGGGCCATGCACTAGAATGCGACAACAACAAACAAAACCTTTCATCGAAGAGACATCTCTCCACCTGAATGTGTCTTTGGTATGCCTTCCCAATAATTATATATATATAAAAAATCATCCATTTTAGTCATCCAAATGGAAAATCTCTCTTAGGTTCTAAAATCTTCAATTCTTCGTAATAAAAAATATCCAAAGATATCGAGTGTTTAATTTATAAAATTTCTGGAACAATTTTATACTACACGTCTTACCCCGCATGCTCATGTGCGCTCATCTCCTTATCGATTGGTGAATCAATTGAGAGGGTTAATCGATTGAGACTGATTGAGATTTGGTGCCTCAATCGATTGAGGCTATTGGGGTACGTCATAACATCACGAATCGATTCCTAAATCTATTCGAGGTATAATGTCATGATCAAGTATGGTCGAATTCCGACTGTAATCCAGTGGGAATCCAGTCCCCTTTCTCTTGGATTCATTAATCCTCCGAGTTATAGTTTAGGTTGGGACTAGGCAACCAGAGGTCGCCAGGGCTGAGCGGTTGAACGCACACAGACGCTTTGATCATGAGGTGCCTCAATCGATTGGTGAATCGATTAGAGTCAGGTGTCGCGCGCAGTGTGTGTATACCCATCTCATTTTTGTGCATTTGTGCGCGCTCAAGACATCTAAATTTGAATTCATGCATCTAGATTCAATCCAAGCATCTGGATTCAATTACAGCAGGATTTTTTTTTTATTTTTTTATGGGATATTTGTATTTAGAGTTTAGGAATTGGATCATAGTGGGTTTAGGCAAATAAGATTTTTCCTCTAGCGTTCAAGCTTCCCTCTTGGATTCTAATATTCAAGATAAAAAATTTTAGATGCTCGTGAGATATATTATATGTATTTAAGATTTAAGATTTTAAAATTTAGGTGTTGGATCATAATGAATTTAAGCCAATAATTTTTTTTAATTTCTGAGGTTTAGGTTTCGCTTTTAGATTATAGTGTTAAGATAAAAAATTTAGTGTCTCGGGGAATATCTTATATTATCTTGTCTGAAAGCAGTGGAAAGCGAAGCGTCGGTGAGGTGGCTCGAATATTGACCAGACCGCCATGACCCAAAGGAAAGCCTGTAGCACTGTCAGAGCTACCCTGCCGCCAAAAGTACCTGTAAAGAGACCGGGGTGCCCCGGTCTTGCACTCCGACGCTCAAGTTAGACCTTCAGCAGTTGAAAAAGATAACCATCCAAGAGAATGATGAAGATAATAGTATTAGAGAAGGAATGAAAATGCCAATAAAAATCTTCTTCGTCTCTCTCCCTTTGGGTATAATGGAGTGAATCAATCCCCCTCTCTTGACACACGAAGTGGCTTATATAGAGAATATCTCTGATAAGTGTCCCATTGATAATAAAAAAACATGTCATATCTGTTAGATTTCCTGTATCTTAGAGATCTTGTGGAGATTGTCCTGTCATATAATACAGTCACTTATCTCATCATACTTTAGTTACATCCTTCTTTATGTCATATCAGCCCATGTGCGAGTTTGACTTTGTATTTTGATCCGGCAAAGGTGTCGGATCAAAGTGAAGGTGAATAGAAGCGTCGGTCAGCCATGCCGATCGGACAGGTGCTGGAGATCGATTCAACTCAACCGCGAAGAGTGACAGGTCTGTAATCTGCTGCCAAGGATGGCGGGTCGATCATCCGCTAGGGAGGTCGGTGGGTCGGCCGGTCGCTGAGGAAGTCGACGGGCCAGCCATATGCCGAGAAGGTCGGCAGGTCGGCCATATGCCGGGAAGGTCGGCGGGTCAGCCGGGAAGATCGACAGGTCGGTCATACGCCGGGAAGGTCGGCCGGTCGGCCATATGCTGAGAAAGTCGGCGGGTCGGCTAAGGTCGACGAGTCGGCCAATCGGCCATATGCTGAGAAGGTCAGTCGGTCGGCCGGTCGGCCATATGTCGGGCGGGTCAGCCAGTCGGCCGGGAAGGTCGACGAGTCGGCCATATGCCGAGAAGGTCGACGGGTCGGCCATATGCCGAGAAAGTCGATGGTTCGGCCATATGCCAAGAAGGTCGGCGGGTTGGCCGGTCGGGCGGGTCGGCCTTTCGGGCAAGTCGGCCACAAAGAGTGGCCGGTTGGCCGTTTGCCGCGAAGAGCAGTTGATTGGCCCTTAGCAACATAGAGCGGTGGATCTCATTAATTATCTTTACCTTGACTCCCCCTCAGCTTGTCAATTTGGTCTTTTTTAGGGGGTCCTATTATATCTCCCCGATCATTATATATATTTAAGATTTAATTTTTTAAAAAAATTGATTAAAAAAAATAAATTAAGACGTCCAGATTAAATTCAGCATCTAGATCACTGTCTCGCATGTACCTGGCGCAGGATAACTGCTCTACGCGTGTATACTTACTATTCAAAAAACAATATATGAAATCAATGTCAAAGATTCAGAATCCAAATTGTCTGACGACATTCACAGTTCCGAGTCTAAATGCAATCAAATTCTCAGAGGAAAACGCAGAGAGTGGGACAAGGAATTGGTGGGTGAGGGAGCAAAGCCTGCAATAAGGGATGGCTCTTCAACCTTCCCAAGGCCTTTTGCCTCCCCCTTCACGGCTGCCTATGCAACAAACCAAAATGAATACGATAAGATATATAAAAGTGCAGTCGGGGTGCATCTAGTTCACATCAGATCATATTGAATATATTATATGCGATCTTATTTTATATTACAAAAAATTATTTTTACGGCTAAAATTCATGGCTATAAAATCACGGAACAATGACTTCTTCTTCAAAATATAATAAGATATATATAAATAAATAAATAAAAACATCGATGACAAGATATCAGCAAATATCTTCTCCAACACAATTCTGAAAGACTGAAGCAGAGGAGCTCAGACAATATCTGGTCCACTACCGCAAACAAGAGAAAAAACAATATTCAATTAAACTCCAGATCGTGAAAATTCTGAGCTTTTCATTCACAAAAGCTGGTAAATTCTAGGTCGAAATGGCCTTTGCATGCATGATTGCATGCAGGAAGAAGCTTGCCTTCGCATGCAGTTTGTTTTGTAACTGATGGTTTCATTCTGGGCACTTATTATATTCTCTTTTGTGATCGTTGAACTGGAGACCAGATTTGACTTATGAACAAGAAAATGAATGCAGCTGTAGGTTTCTTGTTCTTTTTGAATTTCATTTGAGCTTATTTTCTGAATAAAACCATCACAGAGAAACAATCAAACCTATATATACACTGAAATTGAACTTGTCAATTTGTTTTTGTTGTTGTTGTTGTTGATTTAATTTTAAGTTTTTTAGTTTGGATGTCCATTTTTGTTCCCTAGTTGAGCCGAACAACTATGTTGGATTTGCATTCTACAAGTAAATGAATTCACATGTTCTTTGGAGCTTACCAAAAAATTAAATTAAAAGTAGGAAAAGGGAATCAAAAAGGAGAAAAGAAGAAATAAGTTGAGTAAAAGAGGTGGAGTATTTAATTTGTGGCACGGGTCTTCCATGTTATACAGTCTTATTCAATATAATTTTATTACATACGCAACAAGATATATATATACAACTTTGTTTTTGTTGAACTTAGTAAAACTTAATGGGTAAAAATTGTTGACATTAGATCAAGTATTTAGCTATTTAATAGTATTCATAAAAAAAAAAGGTACGTTGGAATTCTATTTTTTTCTTTATGGTTAACTTTAGTTACCATATTTTAATAGTTCGATAATGTAATTTAAATCAGGCTCTATGAATTACATTAGTCATCATTTATTTTATATAAATTAGAGATCAGTGTAATTTAAGTTTGTATAATGAAGTTTATGGACTAAGTAGGAAGTCGTGAGAAGCTCCATACTTATTTATCTAATTTTCTAATTTAAAAGAGTGAATTAGTAGATATTTGATAAGCATATATATTTAAATAAGCAATTTATGTTTGACGATTTAATTGAGGGTGCAAATTGACTTGCTTAAACCGACTGATTAGCTAAATGGATCAGTCGATAAGCATTTTGACTGTGAAGGAATGCCTAAAGTACTTATAATTTTGAATTAAATGTATCATATAAATTATCTAAAAATCCAAAAAAAAAAAAAGAATTTCAGCTGTTACTATTGATCATTGATTGACCGAACAATTTGGTTTAGTTGACCCAACATTGTGATTGACCTAATAATTTTGTTTGGTTGATCAAACTAACGGGTAGCAATCATCAAGTGATTATTGCACGATAGTTATTCATTAATTGATTTGAAGGTGTTTTAGATAGTATTAAATTTAAATTGAATAGCGATCTTTAGTCTTACACAAGATATATATTCTCTATGATTTTTTTTTCTTTTGGCCTCGATTAAATAATCTTTTATGGGTATTATGCACCTCCTCAATAAAAATTTCTATCAATCGTCAAGATAAATTAATACTCTATCACTTCACACCTCAAAACGCATTGTTCTATCTCATAGATAGAGAAAAACACATTTTTATATCTTTTTAACCCGAAATAATTGAGAAAGAATTTCTTTCTTAGGGTACTCCTAGGAACAGATCTAGTGGAGATTATGTTATCTTTGCTTACTCTATATGTAACTCACTAGAGGCTCAAGAAATAAAGAGAAGATGTAATATGTACATTCTCTATAAAAAGTTTTTATCGATCATTAAGATAAATTAAGAAAACACACGTAAAAACTTATTCTGATAGCCAACATTCTTGAATCTGCTATCCACACATCATAACTGAGATTCAAACTTAAAATATCTAATTCATCCTTGAAGAACTTAGGGGGCGTTTGATTTGTTCCATTTTCATTTTTCAGAAAATCACATTTTTCTCGTTTTCTGGAAAATGACTTTATTTCATTTTCTAGTTTTCTAGAAAACGCTATGTTTTTTTCTGGAAAACAAAATTGAAAAATGCAAACCAAACATGTTTTTCAGAAAATTACATTTTCTACTGAAAATGAAAATGAAAAACAGATTGAAAAATACAAACCAAACGCACCCTTAAGCACGCCATCCTATCCTACCACCAATTAAGAATTATTTTTATATTTGTCCACGAGATTTATCTTTTTTACTTATAAAATTATATTCAAACTTATAATTGTATACTTATATAAAATATTAATCAAATTTTTATTTGGGGGAAAAATCATAAAACCTTTTAAGTATTTATATTTATGTAAAAATAAATTTTAAATTACGATAATGTCCTTCTCAGCCACACTCATTGTCTCTTCGCGTTCTCTGTTTAGTCTCTATATATACATGCGAAAGAAGTGCAGTGATGAGCTGTAGAATTGCGTCTCCAAAACCATGCACCCGTCCAACCCGCCTCGCCGACGCCCCATGGAGGCCGCCGCCTTGGCCGGCCGTGACGATTCCGACCGAGAGAGCGTCCGATCCTCCTTCAGCACTGCCATCGACTCCCGCCGCAGCTGGATTAGCGACATCAGCATCGGCAGCTCCAGCTCTGTCTCCCTACGCTCCCACTTGACCGCCAGCAATACCGGTGGCGCCGACCCTCACCAACCGAAGATGAAACCCCACAAGGCGAACCAGGCCGAGTGGGAGGCCATCCGCCGCCTCCGCGCCTCCTCCTCCGGCCAAATCCGCCTCGACCACTTCCGCCTCCTCCGCCGCCTCGGCAGCGGCGACCTCGGCAACGTGTACCTGTGCGAGCTCCGCGCCCCCGCGCCGGCCTGCCTCTACGCCATGAAGGTGGTAGACCGCGAGGCACTTGCCTTCCGCGAGAAACTCCACCGCGCGGAGATCGAGAAGGACATCCTTCGCACCCTTGACCATCCTTTTCTCCCCACCCTCTATGCTGACTTCGAAGCTGCCCACTACTCCTGCCTCCTCATGGAGTTCTGCCCCGGAGGAGACCTCCATGTCCTCCGCCAGCGCCAGGCCGGCCGCCGCTTCCCCATCTCCTCCGCCAGGTAAATTTCTCAAATCCCCTTATCGTAATGCCACAGTCCATGTCCGTACCGGTGGAGCATTTTGACAAACAGAACTCCGGCGTTCACAGGTTTTATGCGGCGGAGACGTTGTTGGCGCTGGAGTACCTCCATATGATGGGGGTGGTCTACCGGGATTTGAAGCCGGAGAACATCCTCGTGAGGGACGACGGCCACATCATGCTCTCTGACTTCGATCTCTCCCTCAAGTGCGACGTCGTCCCCAAACTCCACATGATGCATCGCATCGGCAGCGGAAAGCTCCCGGCGAAGAGCTCCGCCGCATCCTGCGTGCCGCCCATGCAACCCGTCCTCTCCTGCTTCTACGGCGGCGACAAAAAGGCAAAGCGGCCACCGCCGAAAAAGAACCCCGCCGCGGACGACCCGGAAGAGGCGGACCAGGAGAATCAGATCGAGGTCGACCCGGAGCTGGTGGCGGAGCCGATCGCTGCGCGGTCGAAGTCGTTCGTGGGCACGCACGAGTACCTCGCACCGGAGGTGATCTCCGGCGGCGGCCACGGCAGCGCCGTCGACTGGTGGGCCCTCGGCGTGTTCCTCTACGAGATGATCCACGGCCGGACGCCGTTCAAGGGCGAGGACAACGAGAAGACCCTCGTCAACATCCTCAAGCAACCGCTCGCGTTCCCGCCGACGCCATCCCCGACAGATCCCGACAAGAACACGGACGACGCGTCGAAGGCCCGAGATCTGATCGCGAAGCTGCTGGTGAAGAACCCCAAAAAGCGCATCGGAAGCACCAAGGGCGCCGCCGAGATCAAGCGGCACGAGTTCTTCAAAGGCGTCAACTGGGCGCTCATCAGGTCGGTAAGCCCACCGGAGGTGCCCAGAAACAGAGCAAGGAGTAGCAGCAGCAGAGCACCTTCTGCGACGGTGCCGCAAAAGCTGAACAAAAAGCAAAAGGCTCATGAGCCTTACAAACTCCCTCACCACATTGATTACTTCTAACCACTCCCACAGCGAGCGAGCGCGCGCTCTCTCTCTCTCTCTCTTCTCTCTCTCTCTCTCTGTTTTGCGTGCGTATATACCCTTTAGAATTTCATCATGGCAAATTTTAATTCACCCTCTAAAATTTAATTTAATTTGATTTATTACCTCAAGAATCAAATTAAACTTTAGAGGGTAAAACTTAAAAATTCCTCCAGTACCTTATCCAGTTATTTAGCGTTGCACTATCTGTTTAGTTATGCATGCTTTTGGTCTCGCACTTTGTTCTTTGTTTGTCTTTTGGGTCCTTGTAGTCTTTTGACTTGCGAGTTATCATTGTCATGGTCTCTCTTTTGGTGAACTTGAAACCTTTTTTAGGTTTTATTTATATATTTTGACTATATTAAAAAGGTACCAAAGTGCATGCGTATGCATGGAAATCCTTCCTTTCCTTCCAAATCTCTTAAATACGTAGCGCAGTATTTAAATACGTAGCGCAGAGGCATGCATGCAATCATGGATGACTTCGCATGATTTGCATGCACGTATCTGTATCTGCACCATGTTGACCAGTGAAGTGGGAGAAAAAATCATCACTTTAGAACTCATTATCTCACTTAGATAAAATATGATGTTTCATAATAGCTAGTTTTAAAACATGAATGGGACTCTTGTCACTGTAATTATTTAACTTGTGATGGACAGAATGATCGATTTACCAGAGTAATCATGCATGCCAAGAATGCAATAGCTAGAAGTTGTAATGGCAAATATCCATGCAATGATGGGACTCTCTTGCCTTAGATTTGCCACTCCAATTGATCCTTTTTTTTTTTTAAAGAACAAACGAATATATGAAATTCTCCCTGATATATAGCCGTCAATCATGCCTTCACTCTCCAAGTCTTGAGTGAGCAAAACACTCGAATGATGAAGTGCAATAGACGACGTTGGATTGCAGAAATGATACTACTATTTACGAGCTATATTATTAAACCATGCATGATTAAATGAGGTGGGGGTTCATGGCATAATGTCGTGAGAAACTATTTACAAGGCCATCATTAATTGCCTGAAGAGAAGTCCATTTGATGCTTGCTGTAATGATATGGATGGGACTTAAACACGCAATTATAATTATTTCCTAAGCAATAATTAGGCCCGGAGTTTAGGGCTAGAATCGTGCCCTCTGTGATTTTTCACTAGCAAAATGATGAGTCAGACGAACGAGATGGTACGTGTTCTTTATCAATTTCCATTTCTAAGGGATTTTCTTTGATTGGTTTATGGTCTTCGCCATAATATATTTTGTCTTTTCTTATTTGAGAGAAGGGCGTTTATAAATATTGTCCTTCCCTCCTTCTCTTGATTTTGTCTTTTCTTATTTGAATGCATGGTGAAAAGATCCGTCCAGGGTATATGATTTTTATTATAGTTTATCTCGATAAATTGTTAAAAGTTGAATGCTCTAACGAGCGTACGACCTTCACAGCCGGATGAACCTAGCTAGTGTCGATATTTTCTGTGTTTTTTTGTTTTTGTCAAACTATAAAAATTTTGTTAAGAATTTGATTTTGACATCCTGTCCTCGAACTACAAAAAATAACACTTTATGTTAACCAATGCAGCAATAATGCTGATTCACTAAAGACTTGATATTACATTGGAAGGATCTTGGAATAATCCCAGGAAGAAAATAGAAGAAAAAAAAAGTCAAGCAAGGCCGGTCCACCCCCCCCCCCCCCCCCCCCCCCCCCCGCGGCACTCTACGCTTAAATCAGTTAAAATGAAGTGGAATGTGAGAGAAAAAGTGAGAACTTTAACATACATGTATCGTGGAATAGGAATCCTTATATATATGTGCACTTTCAATAACCCACCGCCGCCAAGATGTCACATTCATTGCAACAGAGATGTTACATCAAGAAGTTTCCTTGTAAGAGATTATGTTAGCGATAATTTAAGCAGATCAATGTTTAGGTCATTGGGCACTGAACAGTTGAGTATTGAGTCTGCAAACTTACTAAGCAGCTGACCTTGTCAAGGAAGCATGTCAATTTTTAAGAAAGTTAACAAGGTAATGTCATCGCTTTCTTAGTTGAGGTTGTGGGCAGCGACCCTTAATGGTGTACATGAAGGCTTAGTAGAGAAACCCTGAAGGAGGAGATTCAGTTTGGCCCAAAAGGGTAGCCAATTATTTTCCATGGGAGATGGTTGATTAAGCTCCACTTCAAGTATCTAAAGCGATCTAGGGAGACGAGCATATCAACCGTTTGGCTGTATGTATATGGGTGGATTTTGCCGATAGGAGATGATCCAACCGAGATCAGAGGGGTATTGACCTTATGCAACCGGATTGGTAAGGCTATTGAGTTAAACAACTTGGTTAAGTAGTTCACCAATCGACTGTTGGGCGTGACACACCGATCGACTATATGGAGTGACATGTTGATCGGCCATATGGAATGATACGCCAATCGACCGTATAGATGTTATATATCTTAGGATATATGGTGTGAATGGAAAAGAGGTGGAGGGACTTTTAGTCCCACATTGTTACTTTCTCTTGAGTAGAAAGTGAGGAGGAGAATAAAAGGGCCCCCTTGAGAGAGGGGGCTTTAGTCCCACATTGGGAGTTTAAGGCAAAATATTTGGTTTATATTGTATCACAAGCATGGTAGTTGTGAACAAATGCTAGGGGAGAGGCTTTCTCTCACGCGTGGGTGCGCAGGGGGGGTGCAAATCCAGGGCCCGGATTTGTACTGAACCAAGTGAACTCGTGTGCATGCACGACCCGCGCACGTCGAATGTCGGACCGGTCGGGGCAAAATTTGTCCAAGCAGATGAACCAAAGTTTTGCCAATTTGAATTTTTACTCGAATGTAACTGATGCATTAATTTTGTTTAATGCGAGATCAGTAACCCCCAGACGTTTGGATCTGGTCGGGTAAATGCCATTAAATGACGATTAATTCGTCATTTAATATTGCGAGGTCTGAGCCTATAAAAGGAGGCCGTGACCGAGAGCAAAAGAGAGGCGCACAGGCAGAGACGCAGTGCGAAATTCTTCTCCACTCCACCTCGCTCCCGACCCCGCTGATAGCAGTCGGGTACCTCCTCAGTTCGCCACGAGCAACGAGTGCTCCGTTGTGCCCGTGGTCTGCTGTTGTATCCTGAGAGACGGAAGTCCATCTGAGCCTCGAAGCACCGCCGGAGGAGGACGAATCTGTTTCAAGGAAACTGCGCTGCGCAGGCCTCAGCAACTCCCCGGTCGGGAGACGTCCTACTGCTGTTCGGGAGATCCCGGTCGGGAAACTCCACTCGGAAACCTCTCTCGGCCTTCCAGTCGGGAGCTCCATCGGCCGACCGACAGTTCCACTCGGGAGCTCACTCGGCTTCACCCGGGAGCTCACTCGGCCGCTCGGGACACTTCATTCGGGAGCTCACTCGGCCGCTCGGGAAACTTCATTCGGGAGCTCACTCGGCCTCTCGGGAGATTTCACTCGGAGCTCACTCGGCCTCTCGGGAGATTTCACTCGGATCTCACTCGGTCACTCGGGAAAGCCTGCTCGGGTCGGGAGATTCCACTCGGACCTCACTCGGCCACTCGGATCTCACTCGGCAGCATCGGTTTTCAACTCGGCCACTCAACAGAGATAAGTTGAAATTGTTTTTGTAATTTCAATTCAGTATAAAAACTCGGAAAAATCCTCCAACAATAGATAGTCAGTTGATCTGTGAGAATTCCAACCACTTTACTTTATCGTATGACCGACAAATCTAGTCTATTCCATACATATTTTATTTTTCCTTTGACTCCTACTGCCACGTGCCCATAAGTCGGTCAACGTCGGCTGTTTGACTATGATTTATTCTACGTGATTGAGGGACCAAAACTCCAATATCAGACAAAACAAACAAATTACAAAGAGACATTACAATAGTTTTGGCAAGAACTCGTTAGGCTCTTTGAAATCTTTAAGAACGTTTGGTAATAATGTTTGATACCCTTTAGAGAGCTTCATATATATATATATATATATATATATATATATATATATTGACACACACACACAACACACACTGAGGACCACTAAGTGAGCAATGGTGTATATTGGCATGAATTTGGGGGGGGGGGGGGGGGGGGGGGAATTAATTATGTCGAGTACCATCGAATCTAAAGCGATTCGATCACATAAATTTTTTTTATTGATCGTTAGGATAAATCGAGAACTATTCATGATGGACAATCTAGAAATCTAATATTCTACAATTGTGCGCCTTATTTGAATTTTTTTTGTTTTACAAAATTAGTTGTGGTTGAGGATCAAACACCGGATATTCGAGAGATAATTAATCGTCTTTCCACTATAGCATAGCTCCCGAGTGACATATTGGCATGAATTTGATATGATAATAATTATGTTCTAACCATCAGTCCATCGTATGAGGATATATTGACATCAGTCCAGCGTATGAGGATATATTGACATGAATTTGAGTAATTAATTAGGACCTTATACTTTCTGGCTTAATTAAAGTGTTTGATAACTTTAAATCACACTAATTTTGAAAAAAAAAATATAGATTTAGAAAACATTAAGAACTAGTTTTAGGGTTATTAAGGAAAAAAATTACTTGATGATCTAAATATTTCATAATTTAAAAATAAGAATATATATACACACACTAACACCCTGTTTGGAAACCTTTTAAGTAAGGAATTGGAATTCAATTCCGGTAGAAATTGAATTCCATCTGGAATTGAATTTCAACTCTCATGTTTGGAATGAATTAGTAAACAACATAATTGAATTGAATTCTCATGTTTGGAATCAATCAGAATTGAAATCAATTGTTATACTTTTATTATTTTATCCTTCAAGCAAAATGAAGATCATCAAGCAAAATGAAGAATAAAATTCTTCTTTGTTTAGCTTCAATGTGCAGCAGCCCAAAACGGCGCTGAGCAGCGAGTAGGGTTGCAGCAGTCCGAAAAGGTGCTGATTTGTTTTATTAAGAAGGGTGAATTAGTAATTTAAAATATGGAATTCAATTCCCTCCTTTGGGTCTGATTTATTTTGGGGTGCGTGAAAGGAATTGGAATTGAATTCCTTTCCAATTTCTTCCTAAAAATTGCTACCAAAGGAGGGAATTGAATTCTAATTCGCAAAGGAATTTCAATTCCTTCTTTTCCAAACAGGGTGTAAGAGAAGGAGACCATGAATTAAAAATTTTTAAATAATCAAATATTTTTAGTCAAAAGCAATGACAATACCTATTTAAAAAGTTTTAAAGTAATGGAATTGAATTGAATTCCAACATTAATTGAATTTAATTCTTATATTTGGAATGAGTAAACAAAGGAATTGAATTCACTTTTTTGTTTGGAATGAGTCTAAAACTAAATAAATTTGATTGTTTTTACTATTTTACCTTCTATTGATAGGTTATGGATAAAATATTTGTTGGTCCGGGTTGGTCCGGCTAGAGGGGGTGAATAGACGGCTAATAACAGAAACGTGGTGGAAACTCGTCTATTAAAAAAAACTTGGTTGCAACTTGGTCGTTGCTTCCAAGATGGTTAAAGCTCGAAAAAAATCTCCTTGTGGCGGAGAAGCCTTACAACTGAAGATCACTAAACTTAGAGAATCACAATAGTATTGAATCAATAATTCTAAATCTCTAAGCCTATTTATAGGTTGAGTGATACGATCTTGATCGTTGATACAAGATTGAGTTTCATCTTGATCATAGATCTAAGATTACTCTTAACTGTTGATTAATCTTTGCCGATTAATATGATGTGTGATCGAAAATAAAGGATCGCCGAGCAATCCACGTAAGAAGCTTTGATTGAGCATGTAGATAGCTTTAACCGAACCCTGTGCGTAAGAAGCTTTGACCGAGCATGTAGATAGCTTTAACCGAACCCTGTGCGTAAGAAGCTTTGACCAAGTAATCCATGTAAGAGGCTTTGACTGAGCATGCAGATGAAGCTTTAATCGAAGCTTTAATCGAACCCTGTGCGTCCACGTAAAAGAATATTACTGTAATTCAAATGAAACTTTAATTAAAGTTTTAAACAACTTTAATTAAAGAAATGTTTATTTAAGAAGTTTTAATAAAACAAACTTCGAAGAACGTTTAAACAAAAACTTTAATTAAATTGAAATTTTAATTAAAGTTTTAATATAATTAAAATTTTATTATTTTAATAGCAAGTCAAATGTTGACTTGATAAAAGTAAACTTAGTTGACTTTTCGTTAAACCATCGATTGGGTGAGTTCCGGTCAACCGGAGTTAGTTTTACCCGAACCCGACTCTGGTCTTTCACCCCTCGAACGTGCTTCAGCCAGGTTTCTCATCCCTCGGACGTCGCGCACGTCCTTCTTGGTCCACCGGCGTACTCTTCCGCAACTTCTGCGTCCCTCGGATTGCACCGACCCCGTCGGCTCACTTCCCCGTGTAATCCTTCTCGTCCGCTGCGTCTTACGCTCGACTTCCTCCGTACCTAAGTTCCTGCACACTTAGCAGAGGGATTAAAACCAACAGGACCTAACCTAACTTGGTTGATCACATCAAAACTAACCGGGACACCAACAATATTATATTTATGTGAGGTTATTTTAATATTTTTATTTGTTAAAATTTAATTCTCATATTAAATCATACCTATCTAGGTCTGATTTTAATTATTTAATTTTGTTGAATTTAAATTTCCATAAAAATTTAATTTTTTTATTTAAGTTGTTTCTAAATTATGAAATTTAATTTTTCTGAGTTTTCAAATAGGATGTAGTGACTTCCAAATATTTTTAACTAAAAGAACTTAATAGTAATTATTTTTGGCGAACGCTACTTGCACGGCCGCGTGCCATCGTCCACCAATCCGCGATGCTCATGTTGGAACAACGTGGCTCACTTCCACCCAAACGCCTCCCATTCGGTTCATGGCGACCGTCGGATCTCCAGAACTTCCGTCGCATCCACCGTCGGAAGGCTCTGGCATCGCCCGCTGCGCCTTCGCGATCTCTAATCTCTTACCATCGCGCTCGCCTTCGAGGGAAAACCGAGGCTGCAAAGACCTCGATCCTCCTCCTCCTCTTCCTCTTCGTGCTCTGCCGTAGCCATGCCCATCAACCTCAAATCCCACGCCTTCGCCGGCAACCCGCTGAGATCCAGCCATGCCAATTCGGACCCTTCTTCCTCCCCCACTTCCGCCCTCGACGCCCTCAAGTCTTTCCTCTCCGGGGGAGACAATGAGTCGTCAGCCGTTGCTAGGGTTTTGCCTTTTCGAAAGGGCCGAGCTTTGGCCCGCTCCTCCGTCTCCACTTCCAATTCGGGTCCAAAGTGGATCCTTGGGTGGGTTTCTCCTGCGAAAGTCAGGGGTATCAGGGCGGAATCTTTTGTCTACTTGGGTTCGGATCCTGAGGAGGAAAACAGCATCGTTTTTTGGGCGGTTGAAGTTAATGACGCAGCAAACCTTGAGCTGGGTCATGGTGGCGATGATCATGGCTTCGTGGATCTAAGAACCCTGATGGTTGCTACTGATTGGACTGATGCAGATGCAATGAGGGAGTTGGCAATTGCCGGACATGTAAGATGTGCTGACCTTTGATTCTTTTACCATTTTGTATGAGATTCATCATCAAAAAAGAGAAAAATAATCATATCAGGATGAATGTTTATATGATCAACCAATTCAGGCACTTGGTTTTTGATAGGATTAATGTCCACTGGAGCTACCAAATTTATCATTGCTACCTGAAATCTCAAATAAGCAGATTGGCTTAGATTATGTTGCCTCTTGATGGTGCCCCTTCCTATCTGTCATCTTACAGTTTCAGTCCTCAAGTTGGTTCAAAATGTTTGCAATTTTTTGTTCTTTCTGTTCCTTTTCTGCGGTGCCGTGTTGTTTTATGTACGTTTTGAATTTTCATATTTTGTATGACCAGGCTGGGACACTACTAGAGTGGCACAAAACATCACGTTTTTGCGGGAACTGTGGAACTCCCACAGCCTCCGTTGATGCTGGAAGGCGAAAGCAATGCACCAACGGGTCCTGCAAAAAGAAAATATACCCACGAGTTGATCCTGTATGGTTTCATCCCTCCACTTATGTCACTGTTCAATTGGTCACTTTGCTCACTGATGTGCATATGGATTATGTTTCGGAGCAGGTTGTCATTATGCTAGTTATCGACCAGGAGAATGATTGTGCACTTTTGAGTCACAAGTCAAGGTCTTCTCCTCGTATGTGGAGTTGTCTTGCAGGTTTTATAGAGGTATTGGTATCATAGTATCATATTCAGACTAACTGATACCTTATATTGCATTGTTTAGCAAAACAATCAGTATGATGGCATACATGTGAATTACTTTGTGATGCATTTTGAACACTTGTTATTTTTAATGTTAGTTTAAATAGTAATTTCAGCATTATAAGATCTCAATCTTTTATATGTTCTCAGCCAGGGGAGAGCTTAGAAGAGGCAGTAAGAAGAGAAACTTTGGAAGAGACTGGTATTGAAGTTGGTGATGTTGTTTACCACAGTTCTCAGCCATGGCCTGGTACCTACCTGTCTCTTCAGTTTGATCTCTTTAAGGCATGACATGTGGGGGTTATTTGGTAGGCTTTTACGGAATTATTGGCATTGCATTCAGAATATTCTTTTGGAAATTACCCCTGTTTGTTACATACACTCACAAGTTTTTAAACAATATTTATTTGGGTCATGTAAAACAATCCTAATCCTCAGTTTTTAAAGCATAGTTTCTAAAGAGTAGAGGGGAACCTTGACGCAATTGTAAAGATGCTGATGTATGACCTAAAGGTCACAAGTTCGAGTCTTAAAAATAGCCTCTTGCAAAGTAGGGTAAAGTTACGTACAATAAACTCTTTCCTGGGACTCTGCATTGGTGCACTAGACAGTCCTTTTTTTTATAGTTTATAAAGAGTATAGTTGAGATTTAAATTATAATTCTCATATAAGCTGTGTGTGATGGATTGCTCTTGACATTCAAGAGATGAAAAAGCTAATGGAAACATAAAAGGTTCCATAATTAGGATGTTTCCAACTAACATGGCTATAGCTATTTCAAACAGCTAATACTGAAAAAAAAAATTAGAAATTTTCAGCAGACTTAAACCAGTTGAAAGTACAGTTTCCCATAGTATCAAATTTCATAAAGTTTGGCAAAACTCATCTACCTAATCTTTTCTGAACATTCCTAGTTAAACTTGAAACCCGTGTCTGCATTTAATCATCTGGGAGATTCCTTATTTCGTGAAGATTCTGGTAGCTTTTGTTCAAAACTATAACTAAATCAATAGGTTTGTTGAATAAGGTAATCTCAAAAAACCTCCTGCTGTGGGGGAGGAACCAGACAAATAGATTTCTGCTCCATTGTTTCTTTTAAGTATATAACTCTGTAAAGATTATCTTGCTCTAACTCTTTCTGTCAAATACTACTTGCACGAGGAATGAAGCAAGAGAGTGAACTAAATACAAAATTTCATACACACATGATAAGCCTAAGACTGTGAGACTCAAGTCAAAAAAGGGGAAAGACAGTTTTGACTGTCAAGCTTAGTTGTGATCTTAGCTACGTGAAATTTTGTTCATATCGTAATGCCTTAAATACTGATGCCCCATGGTTCATGAATACTTCCAGTTTTTTATTTTCTTAGAGAAGTTCGTGACAGAAAATAAACAAAATGTGCTGGCTCACTTTTTGCATCTTCCCTGATTAGATGATAGAAGACAAGCATCGTTGCTCATGCTTGATTTTTTTTTTTTCTTTTTAACTTTGGAAAAAATTATTATTATTTTTATTTTTTAAGTATTTGGTTTTCTCAGTTGGGTCTGGCAATATGCCATGCCAGTTAATGATGGGTTTCTTTGCATATGCCAAAACATTCAATATTCATGTGGACAAAGCAGAGCTTGAAGGTAACTAGCTTCAATATGTGATGCCAAATTTTGTAAACTATAAAACTGGTTTATATTTTCCTTCTCTTGTTTCCAGATGCTCGCTGGCATAAAAGAGAGGATGTAAGAAAGGCACTTACCTACGACGAATACGAAATTGCTCAGAAGACGGCAGCATTCAAAGTCAACCAAATCTGCAAGGGTCTTGAAGGAGGTCAGATCTCCTCTGCAGACTTGAATACTGGAAGCCGAGAGCTTATGCCGATGTTCGTTCCCGGACCCTATGCAATCGCCCACCATCTAATTTCATCATGGGTTCATGATGGCGTGAAATCCATCCATCAGTTGCAACCAAAGCAATTGAGTTCTCTGTCCAACTTATGATTCACAGCTTATTGATATTTCCTGGTCAAAACTAGATGTAGCCGATCTGGGAAGACACCCACTTTTACATCTCTTCTAGATAAGAAAGAAATTATATATATATTATTTTTCCGCATGGATTGACACATTTGACACTTATATAAATATTTATTATAATAAAGTTTAGAGTTCAATTTTAACTCTGTAAAATATTTTATTAGGTATCAGATTTTTCCGTGCAAAATACCATATACTAGGGTAAAATATTCTGATAATTTCTCATTCTAGTGTGAGGCTGGTCTTTTCAGACTAGGGGTGTAAATGAGTCGAGCCGCTCGTGAGCCGCTCGCGAGCCGCTCGGTCAAAACTCGACTCGAGCTCGGAGTTGACCGAGCTCGAGCCGAGCTCGAGCTGGCTCGTTTACAATTCGAGCCGAGCCCGAGCCAATTCAAAGCTTGCTCGATGGCTCGTCGAGCCATATCGAGCCAAGCCTGGGATCTATCCCAGGCTTGATGACATTGTTTTCCATAAATAAATAAGAACTTGATGAGGTATTTGTGGTTAGAAGGTTTCGGTCATGTAGCAGAGGTTGCAAGTTCGAATCATGATCTTACCCCATTTTTATTAGATATTTTGGCTCGAGCTCGAGCTCGATTTTACTAGCTCGCTCGAGCTCGAGCCGACCTTTGGCTCGGCTCGGCTCGACTCGTTTGCAGCCCTATTTCAGACCGTCAAGGGCCTCAAGGCTTCTTCTTTATAATAAATGAATCAACCTCCCACCCTAATTATCCTACGATTCAGTACGGTGACAAAGATATGGTATCTTTATATAATCATTTAAATTTTATAATTAAAATTAAAATTATATTTATTTAATATAAAATAAAAAAATAAATGGATAATGAGATTCATAAATAATGAGGATTAATGTTAAAATGAATATAAGAGAATGGGGATGTGAATATGTAGATGATATATAAATTTTATATTTTTTATGAAATGATGAGTGGTATAACATCTTTCAATATGGATGACCTCAATCATCCATAGTTTAGTTCTTATGTAAAATATATCAACATGCTACAATCATACTGTGGGTGAAGTTAAGAGTAGGAGTGAGCAAAAATTTTGTTAAACTAAATTAATCAACCGAACCGACCGAAATTCAAAGTTCTATTCGATTAATTCGGAAGTTTGATTTTTTTTCTCAAAATATCGATTAGATCAGTTTAATCAGTTCGGTTTTGATTTTGAAAATTAAAATTTGGTTAAAGCAATTAAATTGATATTATGAATTGAACCGAATTAAATAGGAAATAAAATAAACCAAACTAAATCAAAATTAAATCAAATTGAAACTAAACCAAATTGATATTATGAATTAACTGATTCAGAACTAAATAAATCAATATTATATGTTGAACTACACCAAACTGAAACTAAACCAAATCAAACTAGAGTCACACAAAACCAAACTGAAAATTTTAGTTATTTCGGTTGAACCGAATTACCGGAACTAAACCAAATCAAACCTCAAACCAAACCAAATCAAAAAAATTTAATTATTTTGACTGAAAATTTTAGTTATTTCGGTTGAACCGAATTACCGGAACTAAACCAAATCAAACCTCAAACCAAACCAAATCAAAAAAATTTAATTATTTTGATTGAAGCGAATTAACTAGTATTTTATTATTTCTGTCGGTTTCCTCATCTTTAGAGTTTGACCGGAGTCGGTTTGAAAAAAAAATCAATCGATTTAATTTTTAAAGTATTTGGTCGACTCGATTAACGAGTCAACATTATAATTAGTTGAATAGTATTAAAATTAGATATTAAAATTTTCCATACTTGTGTGGTGTAATATGTTCTATTGTATCTCGTAGATAATTTACAAGTATTTCACGATTCTTTTATACGTAAATATTTTTTATGATGTAGTGGAAAGGATAAATTAATTTCTATTTAAGTATTCACGATTGGACCTTAATTATTATTTATTTTGTAAAATTTTTTTATTCAAACAAGACATATTATAAGATGTTGAATTTTGAATTGCCCACGATAAATACTTTTCGATTTATTTTGATAAGTGATAAAAAAAATTTCATATAATCAGATGAATCACCTAAATTCAACTTTTATCTGATATATAGATGCATAAGATCATATTTTTATTAAAACTTAAAATTTAAGTGTTGTTTAAATTAAAAAAAATATTTAACGAGATTTTTTTAACCTTAGACGATCGCTCCCGATCCTATAGAAGTTTTTCATCAGCTGTTAAGGTAAATCAGGACATGTCCGTAACGGACGATCTAGAAATCTAACGTTCCAAAGTTTCTATCCTATTTAGAGATTTTTTTTTATAAAATATATCGTAGTTTAGAATTAAATTATGAATATTTGAGATGACAATTAATTATCGCTCCATTTCACTTAACTCAGGGCTGTTTAAATTAACATATTGATCCCCTAAAATGGAAATAAACCGTCAAATTCAAGTTGAATTCAAATTGTGTGAGACAAACCGGCCCGAGCTACGTAACTGCTGCAATTTTCGAATTAGGATTTGGGTCGAACCGGGCTTCTAGCCGTTAACTTACAATGCGTCGGTTTCAATTTGGGCTCCCCGAAGTCGAACGCTTCACTCGATCGTGGTTCTCCGACAAAACAAAAACCCCGCCCTTTGGTTCCGGCTTACTAGGGTTTCAAATCCACTGCTTCACCAAAACCCTCGGAGCCTTCTTTTTATTTTCTCCTCTCTTCCCCGTCTCTATTCTTCTAGTCAGGGTCTCCGACAAGTTGAATCCCCTCCTCGGAGATCTTGGTCGAAGAGGAAGAGATGGTCTCACCGCACGACCTCCGGTCGACGTTCGAGGCGGCTCTTCTTGGTCCATCTCCACCCACTCCATCCCAGCGAATCGAACTCTTGCACGCCGTCCGCTGCTCCGTCCCACTCTTCAAGTCCTTCCTCTCCTACCCCGTATTGTCTCTCTCACTACTATTGTCCTTTTTTTTCGCTAACCTTCTCCGTTTGTAATTCTTGGCCTTCTTTTATTGTGATTTTGGTAAGTAGGGTCCCAAGGCGTCAGACCGGGCCGAGGTCGAATCCAAAGAAGTGAGAATTCCAGGATCATCTCCCATCAAACTCGATGACACTGATGTGCAGATTGTAAGTCATAGATCTTCCAGCATGTTTGATTGTATGAATGCATGACGTGCTTTATTTGCAATTACTGATTATATGAACATGTGGGAGTTTTTTATTTCAATATTTGGACTTTTTATCTAACAATCTGCACATAATCAAGTACTTATCTAATCCAGGTTATGCAACTTCTATTAAGCGTCAACGTTGCATCGTGAGATTCTCAATAAATATAATTGTTCCTGTCTAACTAAGAGATAAATTTAAGAACTTTTGCATTGTGTACAGCAATAAAATAGAGGGTTTTGTGAACTCGTAATCATGTAAAGAAAAAAATATCCATCTGTATAATTACATGCTTTCATCATTATTTTGATAGTGATGCTGGTATTTACATCAGAGATAAGCAGGAACTTTGGCCCATGTTCTGTTCCATAAATTAATGCATTCATGCTTAATTCCCCATTATCACTGTTGCACAGGAAATCAACAGATCAGAGTGGATAATATCTCAAAACCTTTCTACTTTGTCAGTTTTCTTGTTTGATAGTTGACTTTTAGTTATGTAGAACCAATGTCTTTTGTTAAATGGCGAGTTAAATCCATGTAGCCCACCCGTAATATTTTGGGCTCTTGGCCCTTGTTTATATTCTCATGTTTGTTCTGATTGCATCAATTCCTTTTGACAACCATTTTGTAGTCTTCATGGTTACTCCTTGCAGTATACACGATGTTTCATTAAAGCTTCTTTAGTAAAGGCTTTTATGGTGTTCCAAGGGAAAATAACTATTTTGGGAATTAGTTTCTAATTTACTGGTTATGCTATATAACAAGTATGAATAATTAGGTAATAACTCTTTGTTTCAAACAGTGTGATCAACATGATTTCTTCATCAGTTCTCTAGTGATTTCCCATTTGAAAAGTTCCAATTGCCATTCTGCTAGATTCTCTATTCGCCCTTCTGAAGCAACATATCAATGCCTCTTAATGTTCATGGACATTCCAAACTACAACCTATGCAATTTCATAGATGAGCTGCTAAGTGGTATCATGAATTGTATCGGTGTAAATTGCTGTTTTTAGGTCATGTTAATTGATAAGTTACAACTATTGAATAAATAAATTTTCAAACACATAAGCCATATAATAGTTTAGTATGTTCAACATCCATTTTAGAAGTTTCACTAGAAGTCAGTGTTGTTAATGGAGGATGGCGGATCATGGCGGAAAGCCAAAATTCCGCCATAAACAAATGGCGGATGGCGTGGCGGACTATGGCGGATGACGTGGCGGCCATGATAAAAAATATATAAAAATATATATTATATAAAGGGCAACCTAGTGCATGAAGCTCCCGCCATGCGGGGTCCCAGGGAAGAGTCTATTGTACGCAGGACGCAGCCTTGCCCTACTTTGTAAGAGGCTGTTTTCAAGACTCGAACCCGTGACCTTTTAGGTCACAAGGCGACAACTTTACCATTGCGCCAAGGCTCCCCTTCAATATATATATATATATTATATGCAAAAATTAAAATAAAAGCTGCATAGTAATACAAAAAAAAAAAATTCTAACAACATATAAATAGAATAAGAAACCTAATTGATGGAAAATCATAGAACAAAGTCATAAATCTCATAAGAACATATCAAAAATCTCAAAATAAGACAATAAGTCTGTTAAGACTCATACCACAATAAGTCTCATACATAACCCAAAATATCAAAATAACATAAAATGTCTAAATATCTAATATTCTAATCCTCATCAACTCCAACATAATCATTTTCATTGTCTTCTACTGGAGCATATCCTTCTTCTCCTTTTCCTTCTCCTTCCGCTCAAAAATAATTTCTAATTGTTCTTCCGATTCTTCAAAATCATTTTCAAATTTTGGTTCATCTTCATCATCATCTACAACAATTGCTTTTCCCTTTCCTTTTGAAATTGAATTTGCACTTGAACCCTTCTTAGAAGTTCTTGCAATCGTAATACCACTTGAGGGATCCTTTCTTGTCATAGATTTTCGCCGAGTATATATTCTAGGCTCTAGCTCCTGAAGCCTCATAAATAGTGACCCAATTTAAAGTGTCATCATCATCAAACACCATCTCATCCTCAACATCTTCTTCACTACCATCGTTCATTTCTCCAACCAACCACTCATTTCATATATCAATATCATTGAGTGTAATTGGATCAATCACATCTCTAAGATTATATCGTTGTTTGAGTTGTTGGTTATAGTTAACATAAACCAAGTCGTGCAATTTTTTGTGCTCATGCCTATTTCTCTTCTTTGAATGAATCTGCAACATTAATATTATTAAGGAAGTATTAATTAGTTTCTTCCTAATTTCTATTACAAAGTAATAGGTTTAGCCATCAAAATCAAAGAAAAATGAGATAACGAAAATTACTTGCTCAAACACACTCCAATTGCGTTCACATCCAGATACACTTCATGTCAAACTTAAAATTTTGACGGCTAGTCGCTGTAACTTTGGAGTCGAATGACTATACATTCGCCACCATTGAGGTACACAAATTGAAGATATTTAGATGTTATGTCTTAAATTTAAATGTTACAACTTAAAAAAACTTAAACTAGACGTTGAATTGTTTCTGACCTGGAGCAATAGTTTTTCTTTGTGATTTTGCAAAGTCATTGTCAAACATACCACCACCAGTCTTATAAATTGGCAACTCTAGTAGTATCTTTTGTTGCACATCTCTACTGGGCACCAACCTCTTGATGCAATCATACAACCCATTTGTAACATCCAAATCAAACTCCACTTGAGGGTTGTCATAGAAAAACTCTGGGTTTGAAAAGTTGCCAGCTGCATGCAATGGACGATGAAGTTGGCAAGTCTATCTTTCATCAATGATTGCAAACACATCCTTGTATTTGCTTTCATTGTTTTTGAAAGACTTCATAATGGCTTCTTTGGCCTTATCCATTGCTTCGTAAGTATATTCCATGGCTGGTCTTCTTTCTCCATCAACATGACGAAGCACTCACACCAAATGAGCCATGACTTGGAGAGTAAAAACAACATGGTTCCAAAATGAAGGCATAGGAACAACTTTTGTTGCTTGCTTCCCCTTAACTTCCTTAGACAACTTGTTTTTGCACAACTCCTCATATGTAAACATTTTTCTAAGATTTGTTTTCTCTTGATGAAGCCTTTCCAATGATAGAAAGGATGTTGCAAATCTAGTGACGACATGCCTTATCAATTCTCTCTTGTTTGTGAAATGCCTCAACAAGCTCAAAGTGCTTGAATGACTATAGATAAAGCCAACAAAAGATATTCCCCTTTGAATTATCTTCTTTATCAAGGGAAGCTTTCCAATGTCTTTAAGCATTAAGTCTATATAATGAGTTGCACAAGGAGTCCAATAAAGATTTGTTTTTTTTCTTCCAACATCTTACCAACTAAAACATAGTTGCTTCCATTATTTGTTATAACTTGCACAACCTTTTCCTCTCCAATCTCCTCCACAAGAGCATCAAGCAACTCAAATAGCTTTTCACCAGTCTTCACAAAATTAGATCCATCAATGGACCTTACAAACAATGTCCCGACAGGAGAGTTCACCAAGAAATTGATCAAGCATCTTTGCTTTCTATCAGGCCATGCATCTGACATAATAGAACAACCATGTTTGCTCCAGTGTATGTTCTTTTAGTAGAGATTCAGTATATTCCAACTCCTTCTTTAGTAGTGGAACCCTAATGTCATGATAATTCGGAGCTGGCAAATTTGGACCATATGGACTGACGGCTGTAAGTATATCTTGAAAGCTCTTCAAGTTAATAAGATTGAAGGATAAGTCCGCTTGGTACCAAAAGCGAGCTATATACTGATGGACCCTTGCCTTTGTCTCTTTGTCACACATTTCTCTTATATTAGCTTCTCTCAGTTTCTCCTTTCTTCTTTCAATGACAATTTCTAGTTTTCTACAAAATAAGTCCATTGACCCCTTCTTAGCAACCTTCTTGCTCCTTGAAGCACTACTAGGTGCCAATGTCAAGCTATCTTCCTCATCTTCAATTTCATCACATCCTAGACTATCAAGATCAAAATCTCTTGCAACTTCAAACCTGCCTTGATTCGTTTTTATAGCTGCACATGCCTTAAGCTCCTCTTTAACTTCATTTGGAGACTTGGGGCAAGCTTTAACATTATCTTTCTTTCCTATTAGATGATTTTTTGCTCTAGTGATCCCTCCCCTTGTGATTTTTCCACAAATATTGCACACAATATTATTTGTATCACCCTTTGTTAATGAATGACAATACTTCTACCTTGGATTGGCTCTGTTAGCTCGCTTTGAAGAATTAGATGTAGCTTGTTCTTCATTTGCCATGCTAAAAACAAGAGGAAGACTGGATGACTGCTACTGAAACCATTCCATACGTGGCAGTAGTGTTAAAAATAAATGAAGATATGGAAGAATTAATAAAATGGGTGGAAAATGGTTGCTGGGATAATATTTTTATGTGAAAAAACAGAGAGAGAGTAGAAAACAGGGAGAAAAAGTGAGAAAATAGGGTTGCTCACCGGAAAACAGTGTTCGCCGGAGTTGTTGGTCGCCGGAGGAGGGTGGTCGTCGGAAGGAAATGACTGCGGGGAGATTTTTTTTCTTTTTTTTGTGAAAAACAGAGAGGATGTAGAAAACAGGGAGAAAAAGTGTGAAAACAAGGTCGCTCAACGGAAAACAGTGTTCGCTGGAGTTGTTAGTCGCCGGAGGGTGGTTGCCGGAGGGAGGTTTTCGGAGAAGGGTGGTTGCCGACCGTAAGGAAGGTGCTCTATGTGGTTCATTAGATGAAAGATCGAGAGGTTAGAGGCTTGGAGCACAGTTGCAACTTCGTGAGTGGGGGGAAGAGAACAATTCATTTTTTGGGATTCTATGAATTGGGTCTACTGGATTTGGGTCGGGTCAGAAGACCCAACCCTTTTTTTTTCCGGTTTAACAGAAAAATTTCCGCTATGGCCGCTACGCGAATGGCAGCCGCAATGGCCCGCCACACAAATTCGCCACGTTATGAACATTAAATGGAGGATTATTGAAAAAACACCATGGCGATCCGCGATGACCTCCATTTGATAACACTGCTAGAAGTAGTATCCATGAAATATAGCACAGATTTGCCACTTGAATTTGATTCATTCTGATAATCAGTTGACATCACTATATCATGTATTGAGTACCTATATTGACCCGAATTATTAGTTTTCCCAGTACATGGTGGCAAAGGTGATTCGCTTGCCCTAAGCGTCCCCGCCAACCCGTCCTAGGACCAACACGGAGGAGGTAAATATGGGGGCTACTAGCCCGGATGTTGTGACTAGTACGTGGGGAGGCCGGGCACACCGGCTTTGTCAAGTTTTGACCCTCAGATCTCAAGGTGGTAACACCCACGCACTAATCATCAGTCCATCTCGTGGGGACAGTTTTCCCAGTACATGATATTATAGTGGGTGTTTATGCAAGTTGAAATGTTTCTGTTGCATTTCTTTATATTATTCAACTTTTTTTTTTTGGTGTGGAAGCATCTCTTAAGCTATCAAATAATTATGCCTGACTATCATACTTTTAACTGTGCTCTGATATGGTATAAGCGATCTATTTTAAGTTCAAGTGGTTTTATTTTTTTCAACATTTTATTAATGTGCTTGTCTGTTAATCCATTTTGCTACATTTTTCATACATCTAGGCGTTGAAATTGAGTGATGATCTGAATCTCAATGAAATTGAGTGTGTTCGTTTGCTTGTTGCTGCAAATTCAAAGGTAAAATAGTTTATACAATTTGTCGGAACCCTTAGATAATTGTAAGCTAGTATTTTGAGTATATCTAATCTGGTTTACTAATCTGCTTGTCAGTGGGTTTTATTTGGGCGAGAACCGTTGGAGATACTTCGTCTTACTGCAGGCCTCTGGTATATGGAGAGAAGGGATCTTATAGCCTCTTTGCATGCCCTCTTACGGGTATAAATATAATATTTCTTTTGTCCAAGATTTTATCATATTCTTGCACACAACCTGCTTCCTTTCTTATGGATTTAGAGCCCCTGACTTCCCTTATCAATTGCAGACAGTCATAGTTGACGAATGGCTTGATGCTGATCTTATATCTGACATTCACAAGCATCTGGAAGATATATTTAGTTCTGGCCTTGGACAACGTTTTATTTTCCTCATCAAGGTTTAAAGTGTGCAACGACATTTGCTATCTTTATTTGATGTTTATCCTTATGCTAACTTTATTTTTGCAACAGGAACTAAATCGTGAAGAATCTGCTGGCCTGGGGGGCCCTACTGCTGAAAAATATGTGCTTGACTTTAGAGGTGCTATCATTGAACGGCGAGCAGTTGTTGCTGGAGAAAGGCTGAGTTTGAGCCATTGCCTTGTGCTATCAATACTTATTCTACAAATGAGTAAGGATTAGATCAAGATTTTTTAATGATCTGATAGTCATCTTGAACTAGGTGATTGTTTGGTGGTGACAAAATTGTGATAGTCATTAGCCCATTTTATCTTGTAAGGGATTTTGGTAGGTTAAAATTTAACAGAAACTTGCTAAGATATGATAGTCGAACATGTCTTTTGCACGGTACTCCTATAATGGGTTATGTTGTTAGGTTAGGGATGATTATATCTCATGGAATCCACGCTCTACTTCTATATTTGTATTGTAGATGAATAAGGAATATTACATATAGACTTCCTATACATTACATATTTACACATGAGCTCATAGCACTTCCCTCAAGCTAGTTCGAATATATTAGACACACCTCGCTTATTAAGAATATATTCAACTCTAGATCCTTTTAATGGTTTGATTGACAAATGTGCTAATTGATTGTCATAAGTTTGAGTATATAGTTTATCCTCTCATGAAACACAAGATTGAAAGCTATATGCATTGCTACTTGATTGTCACACTAAAGTTTCATTTGCTTTGTAGGGGCATATCTCAGATCAGTCATCAGATGCTTAACTGAAATGATATCTTGCACTTTTGGAAAATAAGGTTACTTAGGAGAGCACAATAGTCAGATGTAGTTTTTTGTCTATCTGTAAGAGAACAATGCCCAATTTACATCGAGTGCCCCACAATTTGAATGACTTTGATAATGAAATAATATATCTATTTCTGGAGAACTCTATTTCTGGAGCACTCTTTTGGAAAATAAGGTTACTTAGGAGAGCACAATAGTCAGATGTAGTTTTTTTTGTCTATCTGTAAGAGAACAATGCCCAATTTACATCGAGTGCCCACAATTTGAATGACTTTGATCATGAAATAATATATCTATTTCTGGAGAACTCTATTTCTGGAGCACTCTTTAGATAATGTACAATGGTGGTAGCTGCTACTCTATTTTTATGATTATTTAGAAATTGACCAATAATACTTAACAATAAATGAGATGTTAAGGTTTGATTGTGATATACTTTAGTTTCCTACTGCCATTTTGCATTTCTTAAGATTAGTGGCTCCCTTTATTTTGGTTCTAATATGATATTAGAATATATGAGACTATCGTTTTAATCGTTAACATGCCCACCTTTTCAAGTTTATGAAGTATATACTTTGTGAAATGTTGATCTCTCTCCTTGAGCAAGCAACTTCTATTACTTGGGATTATCCACGTTGTGGTGAAATTCTAACGGAGATAAATTTTCAATTGTGCAATTTTGGTGGAATCATCACCTAATGTCATTCACATAAGACAATATATAGAATATATATTTTGTTGATTGTGAGATATGGTAGAAAATAGAGTGATATGCACCACTATTGGTCATATGGTATTGAACAAGAGTAGATGAAGAGTATAGATAATGCTTACAAACCAAGCTCTTTGACTCTTTTATGTGCATAATAGTTTCTTTAGCTGACAACAAACCCTTGGAGGTTACTCAATATAGACATCCACCAAATGAAAACCATAAAAGGAATACATTTTTGATGTTAAATTCATTGAAAGGGTAAAAGACAATAAAATGGAGAGAAAGAGTTGAACTGAATTAATCTTTACCACTGGAAAATTTATCAAGATAATCAATGACATAAATTTAGGCCTAGTCTTTTCCCACTAGGCAGGGTTTGATAATGCCATTTGGCAAGCATTCAATGAGAAAATCCATATGCAGCAGGAGAGAGTGATCATGGAGAGGAATTGGTTTCTAAGTGTCATTACTATGTAAGACATCCATCTTCTCCACTATATGTTGCCTCCATCCAAATCTGAAGTGCCTTTGAGACGTTTCTATAAATTTATTGTGAAGATAAACAACAAACAAAGATAAAGTTTCTAGGCAATGATAAGGCATAAGATATAAAATGAGAAATTGGATATGAGGTAGAACACTTATGAATACCCTTGCAAAACAATATGAATGCCCAAATCAGAGCTGAGATTGCGATTATTGCCGGTGGTTGAAGGGCAGGAAAGTCTCGTAGATTTGTTAAAGCATTTTCATATTGTGGGCATGGACATCGACTAATCAGTAGGTGAGACATCTTAGGAGCTGGAACTTGAGAAGGTGGTGGGAGTTCCACATCTCAAGTGGGGAAGGAAGAATAATGATCTAGGAAGGCGGAGAACTTTCTTGATTGACTCAGATGGTGTAGATGAATAGAAAAGACTAGATTCAAAAGAGGGTCCCATCAGCAAAGACTAGAACGCGAAGAGTCTTTGGAGAGCAACAAGTTTAGGGGGCGTTTGGTAGGCTTATTTTCCATTTTTATTTTCGGTAGAAAATGCTGTTTTCTGGAAAACGTGTTTGGTTTGTATTTTCCAGCCTTGCTTTCCAGGAAAAGATATAACGTTTTTTGGAAAACTAGAGAATGAAAGAAAGTCATTTTCCAGAAAATGAGAAAGTGCGATTTTCTGGAAAATGAAAATAAAAAATGGAACAAACCAAACGCTCCCTTAGCCTTTTTGTAGACATGAATAATTAAGAAAGATGCACTTTAGATGTCTTGATAATAACTTATCATAGTTAGAGGGCACAAGATGAAAACCATAAGTAAATCCAAGAGAATCATGGTGAAAGAGAATGGATAATGTCTTGGGTAAAGAGAACAATGAGATACGACAATGAAGAGTGGAGGACGCCATACAATTGACAAGATAATATGCATTGAGAATAACATCACCTAGAATGAAAGGGGCACATGTGTGGGGATATAAAGACCGATGAGGGATACCATAGCTAATAGCAATGCCTGTAAAGCTTTATAAAAAGTATTATTTGGTATTATCAATATATAGAATCTCGATAAAGATAAAGGGTCATTCGGTGCGCGAAGCTCCCATCAATGCGGGGTCCCGTGGAAGGGCCATACCACATTGAGTTTATTATATGCAGTCTTATCTTGCATTGCAAGAGATTGTTCCGCGACTCTAACCCATGACCACAATCACACGGCAATAACTTTACCATTGCTCCAATGCTCCCCTTTACAAACTTGATAACGATGCCAACTAATTTTTAATTTCATCATAAAAGAAATAAAATTTTTGAAAAAAGGTTCATAATGCTCTTCCATTAGAAAATAGTGTTATTCTAGAATAGTTATCCAAGGTTCAAAACATTTAAAGGCAAAATTGGGTTGACACGACGTAGTTCCAAATATTTGAATGAACTAAAGCAATAGGTTCAGGAACACATTTATGGACACTTCTAGCAGGGGACTTAATATATCTATCTAATTGGTATGACTCACATTCAAGAGTCTGAACACTAGAAAGACTAGGGACCATTTGCTTCAAGAGTTAAAAGGCAAGATGACCAAAGCGATTATGCAATTGGAGAGAACATGTAGGCAAAAAGAGTTGATGATAATGAAGGCACACCCAATTCGATTGGTAAAGCCTCAAGACTCATGTCCTACATCGATCACCTTTTCTGTCCATAAAAAATAATGTAGTAATTTGAAGATCTATTAAGGTTATTAGTAGGTAATAAACTCAATGGAGATTCTTAAATATATAAGATAGAAGATAAACGAACTAAGGATGAAAGTGAAATATCTGTAATGCCTGTAATTCAGTGAGACTTATCTGTAATGCTTGTAATGCATGTAAGGATGAAAGATCTATTGTTTTCAAGATATAGATATGATTGGAATTAGCTGGTATTAGTTGGAGATCAGTTGTGAATGCACTACACAAAATGAATCTGTATCATGTTTGTTAGATACCAAAACTTTGTTAGCTACCAAAACATAGTTTCAAGTAACATTCGGTCACTATTCTAGGATTGTATCTAAAAATTATTTTTCAATGATAAAGTAGTGGAAGAATATAAATTAATAGTATTGAAGTAAAATTAGGCACTCATGGTTTTTTGGAAACATATAGAAGATAGGATACTAAATAATCATGTATTTTGGGCATTTACGGAATCTTCTACAATTTCTATTTTTGCACTATGAACATTATCTATATCATTTGTTGGCAAATAGCCAAATAGTTACACAAATGCTTTAGGTATTCTGCATTGTTTTTTGGATAAGGTTTGTTTACATACAAACTATTAAGTATGTATCAAATATAACATTTATTTGTTTTCACAATTTTCCCCTTTCCAAAAAAAGAATTTGAAAAGTTAAAAGAGAAATAGGAGAAACATCACTATCTTTTTATTTTCACTTCTCTATATATATTAATTATTAGCTGTATAAATATATATATCCTAATTTGTATTTACCTAAAATACAAATTACTCCCTAGAATAGAATCCTGATTTATTTCTTAGAATAGGCCTTGATTTATTTCCTAAGATAGACTCTCAATTTTGTATATAAATAGGCTTTATATCTTGTAACGTGATATCAAATATTCTTTGGTTATTTTCAATAACATGGTATTAGAGCGAGGCTAGGTCTACACGCTGCTTTCTCCTGTCTCTCTTTGCTTTTGCTTTTCTTTTTCTTTTCGATCTTTTCCTCCCTTCAAGAGTGCTTCTTTCCTCTCGTCGCCCTTGTCTTTCACCTTCGCACGCGGTCGCCCCATCTTCGCCAACACATACGCCGTCTCCTCCTTTCTGCCGGCGACGCGAGGGAGGAGCAACAAGCTTTTTCTGCCATCAAAGCTTCACCTTGGCTAGCTTCAAGAAGCCCTAGTTTTTCTGTCGGCGAAGCTTCACCTTGGCTGACTTCAACGTTGCGAGAGGAGGGATCCTTCACACAAAAGATCTTGGCGTTTTCCAGCAGTGCACGCTTTCATGCATTTCCTCTGCTCTCCCGCACATTATGTCATCTCCAACAGTTCATCATTGGGCAGCACTAGAGCAAATTTTGGGTTATTTGAAAGGAGCACCCGGATGGGGTATCGTATATAAGAATTATGGGCACACTCATATTGAATATTTTTCAGATGCAGATTGGGCAGGTTCGAAAATGGATAGAAGGTCTATTTCAGGTTATTGTATTTTCGTTGGAGGAAATTTAGTCTCATGAAAGAGTAAAAAACAAAATGGTTTATCACGGTCCAGTGCAGAGTCAGAATATAGAGCTATGATACAGTCTGTGTGTGAAATAACGTGGATATATCAACTATTGACCGAACTAGGACTTAAAATTTAGGTACCGGCAAAACTGTGGTGCGAAAATTAAGCTGCTATTCACATTGTATCAAATCCTGTGTTCATGAGCGAACTAAGCACATTGAAATTGATCGTCATTTTGTTCATAAAAAAATTCAACGAGGCTTGATCACTATAGGATATGTAAAAATTGAAGAACAATTAGAGGACATTTTCACAAAAGCTTTACATGGGGTCCGGATTGATTTTTTTTGTAACAAGTTGGGTATGATTAATATCTATGTTCCAACTTGAGGGGGAGTATTAGCTGTATATATATATATATATATATATATCCTAATTTATATTTACCTAAAATACAAATTACTCCCTAGAATAGAATCCTGATTTATTTCCTAGAATAGGTCTTTTTTTATTTCCTAGAATAGGCCCCCAATTTTGTATATAAATGAGTTTTACATCTTGTAATATGATATGAAGAGTTCTTTGGTTATTTTCAATAACATTAATATTTTGTTTTTCATACAAAGATGCCTTATCTTTAGCTTATAGAAGAAAAATTTAGTGTTAAATATATTGGAAAATAATGAGTTACTTAGACTTGTTTCGCTAAACAGATTTTTGAGGTTTCACTATTTGGTGCAATAGGAAATGATACTCAATGAATTTATTTTTAGTCAGTATTTTTTTTTTCTTTTGTTGACAGCCATTATTTTATGGAAAATGGCTTCCTTTGGGAAAAAAAAGTAAAAACATTTCCTTTGCATGCCACAAACCTTTCACTTTGTCAATAAACTTCTATATGTCGTTTAGTATTTGCCGTTCATCGATGGAACTAGTTAGTCCAAGTGGGTGAGTAGTCGAGATAGTTTGGACACAAGTCAGTTAAGCTGGTATTCGATCGAACCATGTGATCTAATTAAGCTGGTTAGATTTGTCTGGCCGATGAACCAAGGCAGCTTGTCTTGTTAAGTGTGTTGGTTGAGCTAGTCAGGTTGGTGGGGGTGGGAGGGTGGTAGTGGGCCAATTAGGTTAGGGCCGGTCAAGTCAACTGTTCCGGCCAGGCATGTTAGGTAGCTGGGTGGTCTAGGCAAATCGACTGCTTTGGGTGGGCTGCACGTGCTGGATTTCTTTGAATGGCCTAACCTTTAGAAAAAGGAAAAATAATTTCCTGTGTGTGCACCAATTCTAAAAAATATTCCCAACTAATTTTAGTAACACATCTGCTCAGTTTGAAATAATTTATTTTCTTAGAAAATATTTTGCATAAGCAAACTATTTTCCTGCAAAGAAATGGAGCTTAATAAACTAATGCACTAAATTTCTCGAATCTATTATCCGACAATAAAAGAGATTGTGAAAATATATTTTGGATGAAGGGTGAGCAATTGATATGTTGTGGAGCCTTTGGAGTCTTGTACAATTATAAATTATCATCTTTTCATTGTCTATGGTACTATTAAACCATTATTAAGCATTAGTGGGATGTTAGGAAATATCACATGAAAATTGGTGTAGTGGTAGATTTGAGGATACCGAGATAAATGAGTGGGTGGGCGGGCTTGCTAAATATTTAAAAGAATTACTCCTAGGTTGAAATTAAGTATAACTCCAACAAAAAATACATGAGAACGAGTTAAACTTAAAAAATATATGTCTATTAAAGTGATCTATATATTTTATAGTTAGACAAATTAAATTCTTAAGGTGTGAAGGGTAAAATTAAAACTCCACTAAACATGTCTATATGTATAGGTATATGTAGTTGTTGTTATCTGAAAAATAAAATAATTCTTATTGATCCTTTACTTGAGTATAATATAAAAAATATATGCTAGAGTTTAGGAAATATATCATTTTAGAGAAAAATAACTTAGATCTTGAACTATACTAAAAAGAAAAACAAAGAGGATTAGAATATAAAAGGGAAATTAAGAGGCGATATTATAATAAGAAAAAAGGGAAGGAAACAATGTCAAACATTATTTTATTAAGAATTTTCATTAATCTTTAACACATGATTTGGAAGAGAACTTATTCAAATGAAACAAACTAAATTTAATAAAATAAATGGGTTGAAATTACTTAATCCATTTTGAGATATTATTATTATTATATAATTATCTTGTCAATTGAACATATTATATTTTGTTAGAACTTTTTAAAACCTCTACATAAGTATATGTAATGACGATGTGCATAACATCCGCTTAGGATGACAGAAAGATTAGGTAGTTCATGCCAATATTCCAATATTCATTTTATGAAGTCAATTTTGATGCATAGACAAATATTACATTTGGATATAGAACAAACTATTGCTCTAATACTAAGTTGTTCCTTAGAAGGAACACTTGGCAGGGTTCGACTATAATATCTTGGCAAGGATCGTTACATCTCCACGCGACTTTGTGTGCAGTGTTAAATATGCAAGAGTTCTTACATTCTAGGTTGTATATGAATAGATATAATAGGAATATTGATGCTCTTAGATTTGAAATATAGAAAATAGAAACTTTAATTGACAAAGTAATGATGATCATAGATATAATGATTAGAATGATTAGAATAAGAATTAATATTTTATGTGTACAAAAGACAATGAGTAAGGTAGAAGACAAAGGATAGAAAACTCACATTTTAAATTATAGTACACATGAAATAGTTAAATGAGAAATTGGGTAGGTATTATTGTAGATAGCTCGTTAAAAGACGAAATAGCAAGAGTTGTTAGGAAGGGAGATAGAAACTATTAATGTAATTAGCATATATGCAGCTTCAGTGAGATTAGATAAAGATACCAAATATAGGTTTTGAGAAGATCTAGATGAGATAATACAAACAATTTTGACAAATGAGGTGATTTTAATCTTAAGGAGATCTAAATGGGTATGTAAAGTGAAAAATAAGAATATAATAAGGTGCATGAGAGTTATGATTTTGGAACAAGAAATGAAGAAAGAAAAATTATATTGGATTTTGTGATAGCATATGAACTTTTAATAGCTAATATACGGGTTTCAAGAAAAAGAACACTTAGTTATACTCAAAAGTCACAAATCGATTTTTTTAAAAAGTTAGACAGGATAGAAAGATTCCTAAAAAATGCAATTTCATCCTGCGAGGAAACGTAACGACCCAACATATATATTTTTATTACTTTTTAATGAAGAGCTAAATGTCCTACTTAGCTTAAGAAAAATTTAAAATTTTTTATCAGAGAATTTAAATTTCAAAAGTAAAACAAACATAAATAGGATGGAAAATGAAAAAGAACACTTGGTTATACTCAAAGGTGGGAATAATAAGTCACAAATTGATTTTTTTTTTAAAAGTTAGAAAGACGAATAGAAAGATTTGTAAAAATTGCAATGTCATTTTGGGAGAAAACTTAAGGACCCAACATATGTATTTTTATTGCTTTTTATTGAATAGCTAAATGTCCAACTTAGCTTAAGAAAAATTTAAAATTTTTTATCTATGAATTTAAATTTAAAAAGTAAGCAATCGCTAAATAGGATGGAAAATGATAAGCAATTGAATCATATGATATTTCAATAGAGGTATAGAAGTGGTTAGGTAAGTAGGCTATTGAATGGTTGATGAAGTTACTTAACCTGATATTGAAAATGCTTGATTAATGGAAGCTAAAGGTAAGTACTATAGTTTTTTTTGTATAGAAACAAAGTAATCCTACAAAATTATGTGAATTATAGTGACATTAAGCTAATGAGCCATACCATGATTCTTTAGAAAAAAAATTATAGAGAAATGATTAAATAGACCAAGATGATCGAAAATTAATTTAGTATCATGCTTGAAATGTTGATGATAAAAATTATACATCTTCTTAGATCAGTGTTTGAAAAGTATACTAAAAAAAGTAAGTCTTACACATGATATTTATTAAAAACTTATGATAGAAATTATATAGAGTATTTTTGAAAAGAAAAGTATTAGCGTAGCATATATTCAGACAATTAAGGATATGCATGATTATCTAATAACAAGAGTGAAAACTTTAGGAGAATTAATGGGAACATTTTCTATAAAAGTAGGGTCACATCAAAGATTATCTCTAAGTATGAATGAACTCGCTGGACACATCCAAGATAAGTTACCATGTTGCATATTGTTTGCGATGACATTGTTTTGATCGACTAGACTTGTGAAGGACTAAATGTTATGTTCAAATCTAACAACACTAAAAGTTTAAGGTTATAGGTTTAGTATAATAAAGAGAGAATATACGAAATATAAATTTAGTAATAGTAAACGGAACAAAATATTTGTTAAAATAAGAGATGACGAGTTACTAATGTTTTAAGTATCTAGAAATAATTTTGCAAAAGAATGGTGGGTTTGATAGAGATGTTTTATATAGGTTATAAGGAGGATGATTGAAATGAAAGAGTGTTCGATGTTCTTTGTGACTTGTTATGCTATATAGAGCTGAATGTTGGGCTATGAAGTGGGTACATTAGCAGAAAATGAGAGTTGCATTGATGATAATATTAAGGATAATGTGTGGACATATGAGGATGGACGAGATAAAAAATGAGAATATTAGAGAAAAAGTCGGGGTTGCAGATATTGATGCAAAACTTTGAAAGATGCATTAAAAATATATAGATATGTACTTTGACGACCAATAAATGCCTGATTAAGCGATGTGAAATCATGATTAATACATATTAATTCAGGAAAAGGGAAACCAAAGACGACTTGGTTAGCAATGATAAAACATTATAAAATTCATTTAAATATAGATGATATAGTATAGGATCGAGACCAATAGTGTAAAAGTATCTATAATAACTGACTTTACTTAATGGGATAAAATATTTGTTATTGTTGTTAAGGCTATAAATGAACCTAATATTCACGAACAAGGTTAGTGTTTAGCTTGGTAAGAGATTGTTTATGTTCGTTCAAAATACACAATGTCAATTAAATGAATAAGCTTAAACAATTCTTTATAATAAATGAACAAGCTTGAATACGTATGTGTTTAACTCATTAATGTTCATGAACAAAGCTTGTGAATTATTCGTGAACAATGTTCATGAACGATCTCTATGAATAATGTTTGTAAATTATATCCATCAACAAAACTCTTATCAAACTTGCAAATAAACAAAAAAAAACGCTCAAAATGATCTAACAAACTTATAATATCAGGCTCACTAGCAAACCAACCAAACTTAAGAAATGTAAAAGTTTTAAACAATCAAATAAACTTTTGAGCTTGATAACATCTAAACGAATCAAGTTCAAGCTTATAAAAAAGAAAGCAAGCCAAGTTTCAACAACCATTTCAGACTTGATTTATTTTAGACTTGGTTTGGCTTGACTCTGTTACCTTATCAAACAAAATTGAACAGACTAATGTTTGGCTTGACTTTGCTTGTTTACGACCCTAGTTGTTGTTGTTTAATTTTGATGCATAGACAAGCAATAAGTTTATTCTATCTATTTCTTTGGCCAACATTTTAATTTTGGGGCAATCTATGGTCCGGAGTGACCATGTGTTTTAATGTTTGGGCAAAAGGTTTAAGTTAGGTTCACCCTTGTGTTTGATATGTGTATTTGAGTGTGCAGGTCTTGCAGGATACACATGGACTTAGCTGGACGACTTCGGGACCGGTGAAGGATGGCATGGGAGACAAGCCATGAGCTTGCATGCATCCGAGGGACCGTGGGCAAAGCAGGGACGATGAGCCGAGGGAAGCGGACTTCGAGGCATACGTGAAGGATGACATGGGGAGACGAGCCGTGGGCTTGCATGCATCCGAGGGACGAAAGCCAAAGTTGAAGAGGGCTTGAAGGCAACAGGTCGAGGTTGCTGGAGCAGGGATGATGAGCCAAGGGAAGCGGACTTCGAGGCATTCGCGAAGGATGACATGGGGAGATGAGCCGCGGGCTTGCATGCATCCGAGGGACGAGAGCCAAAGTCGAAGAGGGCTTGAAGGCAACAGATCGAGACTGCTGGATGAAAAGTCAGCTAAGTCGTGAGGGTTCGAGTTCTGAGAGAATTGTACTCGGGAAATCCTAGGGTTTGAGTGCTGAGAGAATTTTACTCGGAAAGGGAAACCTTAGGTTTAGGGGTGGACCAGTCGACTGATGCTTGGATCAGTCGACTGATGAAGTCCACAGAAAGATCAGTTGACTGATCCTTGGACCAGTCGACTGATGACAGCTGGAATTCGAACGTTGGGTTGTAACGTTCGAATCCAATTGGGACCAGTCGACTGGTGCCTGGACCAGTCGACTGATAACGGTCATTTCAGCAAAGAACACTATTTAAGAGAGCTCGGTTTTGGCTGAAAGTTCTTGACGAAATTGGCTTTGGTTAAAGGCCAATTAGTAGTCTAAGTGCTCAGAAGAGTGTTGTGGGTTGTGACGAGGTTTCTCCACCCACAAGGAGCTACACGAGCTAGCCAGAGGTCTTCCGGGGAGTCATCCACCGACGGATCAGGATCGTCCACCTTACGGACAGCCGTGGAGTAGGAGCTTTATCTCCGAACCACGTAAACGGTTTGTGTTAGCATTGTTTTAGTTTTCCGCTTGCGCTTGCTAGCACTTGTAGGAAGAAAAATCGAAAAGAAGTTATTCACCCTCCCTCTAGCTAAACGACAAGGTCCCAACATTAATTACTACGTCAGGTGGATAGCATGTGTTGTCACATGTTATCCCTTCAGCTCATTACTCTTCAAGCTTCAAGTCCTTAGATTGCTGGTCGAAGATGCACCTTCTTCCTCTTGATTCGAAGATGCTGAAGGACATGCGAAATCTTCCTTTGTCTCTCTGAATTCCCAAATTGAACCATAATGCCACTGAAACCTAGGGCAGCTGGTGAATCTCTAGCCAGAATGTGAAAGTCGCTTGTGGAAGTTACTCGTAGAACAATGGAAACCCTCTCTTTGTTTTGTGGTCTTGCTTAGGTTTCATATGCTGGTCAGCGGATGGAACAAAAATTTCGAATCTTGTCTAGAAGATCTTCAATAATCTTTCACATAAATATAGAGTTCAATTTGGATAAATCTACTTACCCTATTTAATTGTTGGTATTGATGTCTTGTCTTGTAGATACACAGCCTTATATAGATTCTCAAGGGATAATGTCCTAAGTTTACCTTTAAACCCATTGTGTGAATTTTTGTCATTCTATGTGATGACCTATGTTCTTGTTTTTTTCATTGATTGCAGCACCAAAGGATGTAAAAGATGTGTTTTCAATTTTGAAGGATTGCTGTGCTGAAGCTAATAGTAGTACTACACATCTTCAGGTTTTGAGTAAAACTTTGATTTTTTGCTGAATTAATACTGAGATATCTCTCATTTGTTCATCGCCACATGTGAGTCTCTTTAATCCAGGATACCATTTAAGTAATATGATGTTTTTTTGCAGATTACATTCAATCTTCTTTTTACTCTTATTATTAGCCTTATCACAGATGCACTCAACACAGCACCTGAGAAACCCTCCAAGTTGTTCAATGACTCATCATTTGGACATGAATTTCATGATCTGGTTAGCTAATATTCTCATGGTTTTGCTTCTTACTCTTATCTCATTTATCTACAACATGTATACTAACTGGCTTTATCACTCTTACTATTGTAGGTAATGGCTCCTATTAATGATCCAAATGTTGAGGGTTTCATAGACTGTGTTAGATTTGGATGGATGATACATGTGATGATAGTTCAAGAAAGAAGTAACTCGAGAGCCACCTTGGGTGCATTACCTATTGATTTGGCTGATTTTCACTCCTGCTTGGAGCATGTTTGTTCCCACAATGTTTTCCGATTTTTTCTTTCTGGAGTTCTCCAAACAGCTGCATACCAGGTTTATGTTTTAATCACTGTGTTTTCCTGAACTCATCACAATAAAGTTTGCAAGCAACATTATTATATATTACCCCCTTTTAATGAATCTAAGTTTCACTAATCTTGGAAGTTTTTTTTTGGCTCTATTATTGTAGTGGTTTTCTTAAAATGTTGCATGGTTATTTTGTTCTTGATTTTAATTGTTCTTATTATCTTGTTCAAGACCTCTGTTTTGTTTCTTGTTATATATGAATACTTTGCAAAGTCTATCGGAATTGATTCAGTATATATGTATTTGCCTTTTCCTATTTCTATTGATGCTTTTCAGAAATATGCTGATCTTTCAATTTGTTATCACAGAACCAGGATGAGCATATAATCTACATGTACAATGGTTATCTGCATAAGTTGATGATGTGCTTTCTTTCATATCCTCTTTCTAGGGACAAGGTCAGCAGTACTTTTATTTGCTTTTAGCTATATTATCTATTAGCTTTCAGACTGCATAAGTTGATGATGTGCTTTCTTTCATATCCTCTTTCTAGGGAGAAGGTCAGTAGTACTTTTATTTGCTTTTAGCTATATGATCTATTAGCTTTCAGACTGTATAGGTTATTGTTTAGTTTTTTCCACATTGTATGTTAATCTGCACTAGGCATAATAAAAAAATCAAGTCAACAAAACAATTAATTTATGTTTAGCATTGTATTCAATATAGGATGCAACTTTCTCCGTGTTCAATAAGCAAGAGTGCATAAAAGAATTTATAATAAAATTAAAACAATTTCTTTTCACAAGGAGGGTAAGGGATTTGGGAATATATGAAGACTTAATTACAGATTTGTTCCTTTGGTTATCTTTCTTCATTGAAAAAGAATACAAAAGAATTTTTGTTTGCAATGTTTTTGAACTTCAATTATGTAGAGGAGCAAGGTTTAAAATTTTGAGATGTGCTAAGGTTTTAGTTTATGATTGGAATGATACAGTTTTTGAACCATATTGTGCCGAGTTGAAATTGGTTTTGAAAATTTTAAATATAAAATATATTAATTAATTAATTTTTTATTAAAATTTGATTGCTATATATGCTTACTATTGAATAATATTTGAGATATTAAATGTTGAGTTCAGTTTTTTATATTATCTCATGAGAAGCTTGATGCTTATTAAGTAAAAGGAAATTTAGGATTAACTTAAGTTGCCAAGTAGACATGATAGGGCCAAGTATGTTCGAATTAGATTTAATTTGGATTTATTTGGATCTGTGTCAAATTAAATCAAATTTAAATATAGAAAATTTTATTTATTTTGAAAGTATAGGGATTCATGGTGGAATGTCTGGAAGGTCGACAATAGAAGCTATACATCTTTTAAGACAACTAATTAAAAAATATCACAAACAAAATTACGAAGAATTTTAGAAAAAAAAGTGTTAGCGTAGCATGTATTGCACAAAAAGATTAAGGATATGTATGAAGATGTAATAACTAGAGTGAAAATTTCAGGCGGATTAACTGAGACATCTTCCATAAAGATAAGGTTACATCAAGGATCAACTCTAAATCCCTATCATTTTACATTAATCATGAATGAACTCATTTGCCATGCCTCAGGGCCCATGTTTGCTCGAAAAAGGGCAGTATCTCCTCTGTACGACGGACAATCTGAATCTTATATACATATCAAATGCATCCCTAATAATGGCATAGCCAACATGACTGCAATAATAGGTATAAATAATGAAATATTACAACCACGCAGTTAATAATAACCACACAATACATAAACTCCGTAAAAACTTACCTTAACTTACTAGTAGTGCGAAACTCCAAATAAAAACACAAATCCAAAGAAACATGTCACAACCTAAAACCCACGAACATAAATATAAGTCTTCAAAAAAAAAAATAAATACAAGTCTACTAAATAAAAATACGAAACTATCGACGCTAAGGGACTGGCAGATATATCCTCTCCCGGCAGCATGATTCACAATTATCAACTAACTGAAATAAAAAATAAAAGCAAGTGGGGTGAACCCGAGCGGACTCTGTGAGTATAATAAATAGATAAATGCATGGTAATAAATAGGATATATCAAGCAGAAATAAACAATAGTATACAGTCTCCGAAATAGAGAGAAATCTAAACTTTACGATTGTATAAATATACATACCAAACATGTAGGGGCATGATCAGAATTCCCATAACACACCAGTAACTCTGCTCGTACTACTAAGCAGATCCAGATCATAACAAGTGCAAATCACAACCGTATATGCATGTCAATCAAGTGCAACAATCATAGCTCAAACAAATGCAGCAAAACACAAGCAAAATGCATGATGCATTATATGTACATGATGCATTGACCTGACCTGTACACACTTCAGCTACTGCTACATTGGGTGGTCGGGCGTAGGGATGGCAATTTCCTTCGACCCGAATGGAGGATCCGACATCCGATTCGAATGGAGAAGGGTATGGAGGGAGTACCAATACCCTATATCCGACCCGAATACCCGACTAAATAATATGCGTATATATATTAAAGTAAATTTTCTTTTCCTAAATCACTAACTATTTTTGTTAATGTTACAAGTAGGTTATATAGATGTTTAATTTATTTTTTCATATATATATATATATATATTTTAATATGATATTAGTTCTAATATGTTTTGTAGAATGATAATAGTTGAATAGAAATAAAAAAAATTATTAGTATAGAAGGTATCCGATCCTTTAATGGGTATGGATATGAGGATGGATATCCGATACCCGATGAGTTTGGATACGGAGGATATAAAATCCTACCCGAACTCGATATATTGCCATCCTTAGCCGGGTGGACAAGATGTAAGAAGCCCAACACCTGTGGCTATGCAGAAAAGCCCAACACCTGTGACTATGCATCACCCGAACATTTGTGGCTATAAAACCCCAAAAGTACCTGTAGGGACCCCTAACACCCGGGGGGTATCAGCTGTCTGCACACAACTCTAGCCAGCGTGACATAATAGAAAATATGACTAACGAACCGTCTCAATCACAAGGGAGCCGATATTCGTCAGTATGAAATAATGCAAATATGATACATGGTACTAGCGTACATAACCTCAATAAGGTTAACCATCATGCAATCAATACGAAACCCAACAATCAATATCATAATAAATAAACGTACAACTAATCTACTGGGTAGGATATATATAATGCTAACCACACCCTAGATAGTTCATATGATAGTTCTAAAGTACTCACGTACGAGCGGTATTCTTTAGATCAGAAAACAACCAATGAGATTGTATAAATGAAATCCTTGATTAACTTAAAGGTCAAGCAAAGAAAGTGTCAAGCAGGAAATACAATCAAAATGGAGTCAAGGTAAATCAACCTACTCAGATAATAAAATAACCATGCATTTAACATAAAAGGAACTACGGAATCAAGTAAGACATATTCGCTTTAAATGTAGAACGTATCCAAGTAAACCTTACGTCTAGGTGATCGTATCAAATCAGAGTTCTGTATCAAAGATAAAGTTTAGCTATTTATAAAATTAAATAATTAGCTAAACTATATATAAGCAAAATTTATGATAAATCTTAATTATAACATCTACTTAATTAAATCGTAAATACGAGCTCCTTCTTAAACCTAATTTATAGGTTTTTAATTCCCTTAATGGGTAACCCCAACCATCTAAGGTCAACTTCACCCCTCGGCAACACAAGGTCATTCATCTCACAGTCCACACAACATCCAAATACCAAATCAAATCCCAATCCAAGATAATTCATCCAACACAGATCCAAACAACACCCTCTCAATCCAATTGCCAAATTAATTCCTAATCCAAAGGGAGCTCACTGCATCCAAAGGGAGCTCACTGCATAAAGGCAACCTCAATCCAAATCAAAACTCAAGTAGGGCTCACGGCAAACCCCAAACACAAACCCAAACACCACTCCAAGTCAAAAACAACTCACGGCACACACCAAACACAGGGCGGAACTTGGAATATCAATGAAGGAAAACACATCCACACCAAAGATCCAAACGAAATCATCCCAAACAAGAAGCTTACGGCAGGGGACAACTCCACAACATTGCTTCCTAAAACCTGGGCTTATGACATAGCTATAGGAAATCAACCGAACTAGACATTGATGAAGAAGAATTTACAGGTCATCGATCCAGATCTGTCCAAAGAATTCAATGCCACACCAACCCACTAGAGAATCAAAGGAGCAACGACTTGGATCAATTAGGGCATAACGGTGACGATGATCGCTTGTGGCAATTGGGCTAAGTAAACAACAAAACACAACCATACTTAATTGTGGTTGGAAAAAGGGTGGCCGATGGTGGATATGTGCTAGGGAATAAGATTGGTGTGTGTCGGCTGAGGGGAGAATTGGGGGGGGGGGGGCTCGCGATCTTGACTCGCTCCGACTGATAGAGGCGGATCTGTACAACTGTTGTGATTGGGAACCCAAACTTGGTCGGTGATAGGTCAAACTTGGTAGGTGATTGAGCTTGGCGTTGGGTGAATCGGGGTCGGTGACGCGAGGAGGGAGAAGGGAATCGGGAGAATGAGGAGGATTTGGTGGTTTTTAGTGTAAAATAGAAAATGAAACATTAAAAGAAAAAAGGATTTAGTTAATTAATCATTTCTTTGTTTACTTAAGAATATTTTAAACACGCCCTCTATATTTAGAAAAATTTAGAAAAATTTAGAAAAATTCATAAAGGTTATCCCCCTAAACTTCATAAAGGCCTCATAAAAATTTAGAAAAATTCTTTAAAATCCCATAAAATTCTAGAAGCCTATTTCCTGATTTACCCTCATGATTTTTTGTCGTATTTAACATGAAAACATATTCGAAACACAGTACTATGGTGCATGTCATTTGCAGATGACATTGTTTTGTTAGATAAGACACGTAAACGCGTAAATGCTAAACTTGAATCTTGGCGGGAAACATTGAAAGTGAAAGATTTTAGGCTTAGTAGAGTAAAAATAGAATATATGAAATTTAAGTTTAACAATATTAGATTAATAAAAAATTATTAGGATAGAAGATGATGAGTTTCTAGAACTAAGAGTTCTATTTTGCAAAAGGATAGAAATATTGAGAGATGCCTTATATATAATACAAATAGGATGATTGTAATGAAGGAGTGTGTCGGGTGTTCTATGTGATCGTAAAGTATCTCTAAAACTTGAAAATTCTATAAAATGACTATTAGACCCGCTATGTTATATGAAGCTAAATGTTGGGTTTATGACTCGAGCACATAAGCAGAACATGAGAATTGCAGAGATGATGTTAGGTGAATGTGTAGACATACGAGGATGAAAAAGATAAGAAATAAAAACATTATATAGAAAGTCAGGATTGTATCTATTGAGAAAAAATTCGAGAGACATGTTTAAGATTGTACGAATATGTATTTTGACTATAAATATATGCTCCAGTTAGACAATATGAAACTATGACAAATATGCTTTTCAAACGGATAACGGGCGGCCATTGGCGGACATCATGCATAGATATCATTTGAGGGAAGTATCCGTCGAGGAACATCTTCATCAGAATCACTTGTCGAAATAGGCGAAGGGCTAGGCTGAGAATGCAAAGATGTGTTATAAGGCATATTCGAGGAAGGAAGAAGATTATTCTCATGATTGGATGATGTGTTGGAATAACGAAGGGTTCTTTAGTTGAAAGACTGATAAGTGCGATGCTGGCTCTATGCTTTTTCCCCTTATTTATGTGAATGATATTCTATGAAAAAGATGAAGACATCACTACTTACTTCCCTATTAGAGATCTCTACACACCTCGTTTCTTCCTTGGTATTGAGCTTTTCTCAAATTCTGATGGTTGCCTCCTTTGGTGCACGTCCTATTTCTACACTGATTGTTGTAGGTAATTTTTTTTACAGCTTTATCGTTTCCTGCTTTTGCTGATCCTCATCGGAGCATTATTGGAGTCTTATAATATGTCACTATCACACGTTCTTGTAGGCATCTTTTGCGAAAACAATCAACATACAGCGGAAAAAACTGATCCCTTCCAGAGATCCATGCGAAAGTATCATATAACATTTGATCGAAAGGCTACATTTGTTACGTGAACGATACAATCTCGATAGCAACTTTGGTTCTGGAGATCTCAGCACGATCAAGATAGTCGTGCCTCTACCAGTATCCCCATGAACACGTCCATAGTCACGTGAACTCAAATTTGGAGAAGAACCACCTTCATAGTACTAGCCACTTGGATGGTTTGGCCAAGGAGGAGAAGAGGGAGTTTTGGCCAATGGGAGGAGGAAGAAGAAGACTATCTCTTAATTTCGAAAATAATGAAATAGCCTTTTATATTCATCCAATGAATACCAAAGGGTTTTTGTCTCTTGGTCTCCCTTTAATTAATGTTCATTAACCTCAACGAATACTCTTAGCCTTTTTGTATTTATCTAATCAATACTAATTATTTTGCCTCTTGGTCTTCTTCTTTAATCATGCTTTATTAAACTCTTTTAATGGACATTAACCCCTTTTAGTGGTTGAGTCTAATTCAATGAGTCCAACTCGGATTAGACTCAATCTAATAATCTAAAAGGTTGGATTTATTTGAGTCTAACTAAATGAGTCTAACTCGAATTAGACTTAATCTTTTAATCTTAAGGTTCTTCACATTTTAGTCAAACTAAAATAAACCCATCTCCAAACCAACATGTTCTTTGTGTGTGACCCAGTTAGCTCTCGTAACATTGACAATGTCACTAAAACCATTTTAGATACATAAGCAATCAGTGACATCTAGCAATGCATCATTGCTACTCAAGGGACGAGAATGTCGATACAGACTTAACCGTTCTATGTCTATTATCTTGTATGAATTGGTCTATCTGTCTTCGATATCTAGATTAATTAATGAGGCATACATTTTGTCATTCTCTTATTAATCTTTGTGTTTTTTGATTGGCGGAGATGAAGTTGGACTCAAAATATCATCTTCTCTTGTATTAGTATCATTCCTCGGGAGAGAAGACAAATGTTGCATACTTGTGGTAATGTTGGGTGGTACCAAATATATGTCACTAGTCTTTCGAGGAGAGGTTGAAGAAGTTACTCAAAAAGAGAAGAGAGACTCATCAAAAATAATATGCCGTGAAATATTTTTTGAAGTGACTACTAGAGCCCGTGGAAGGGGGTAACGGGTGGCTATTGGCGTGCATCGTGCATAGATATCACTTAAGGGAAGTATTCTTCGAGGAGTATCTTTATCAAAATCACATGTCAGGCATGAGTAACGCCTAAGGACTAGCTCTTGTACTCTCGGTTTGTGCTATATAATATTTTTACTTATCCAAAAAAATATGCACATCAAACAAGAGGAGGATAAAAAAAAAGACTTGGCTAGCAACAATAATACAAGATAAAATTTATTTAAATATAGATGATGATATAGTATGGGATAGAGCCTAATGACGCAAATTCGCAAAGGGATCTATATAGCCGACCCCACCTACTGAGATAAAGCTTGGTGGTTGTTGTAATATTAAAGTTTATTTTATAAAGTTAAAAATTATATATAAAAAAATTCTTAGCAATTTGTTTGCTCCCTCTTAATTAGTTTTTTTCTTCTCTATCTACATTGATGAAAGAGAAAAAAAAAATTAATCATCCTTATGGAGGTAAAAATTTTAACAGAGGTAAAGGACTGGAATTAATTGTGTAAAAAAAAAAGAAAATGTGAGAACAAGAAGAAAGAACTAGAAAATCTCGCGACGGCTTGCGGTGTCGATGTTAGGTGGCAGGTGGAATGAAAAATTTCATAGCGCTGCTTGTCACGGTACGAGATTTTAAACCCTGGGTGCTAGATTTGCTACAAATTGTACATGTGAAATTGTACCTGTGATAGATTTGTAAAAAAAATTGTAGCTAGAAACATCTAAAGCTTTTGCTAGAACAGTCAATTAACCTATAGTTTCAATATGCTTAGGTGGCATGGTATGTACAAAGAACATTTTGGGGAGAAGCATAGTTTAATGAAATTGTAGCTGCATCTTTGATTGAGACTTTCAGTAGTTAGCAAATGAAGGAAAACATGTTTTTTTAGAGTTCTACCTCATGAGCAAAGGGAGTAGGTGGATTAATGGACAGCTTGAGATGTGTAAATTATACCAAATTTGGAAACATGCTATTATTGTTTGTAAGCGAACAATTTCACATTATTTTTGAAAAAAGATGATTTATTCAATATTTAAAGGAATTAATATAGGTCAATTGTGGAAGATTGTTCTTCATGATTGATTGCAGACTTCTCTTTTTTATCTTTTAAAACATCATTGGATAATGTTATTATTATTATTTTTGGATTCCAGATGACTTGAGAGTCGGGAGACAACTATAATAGCTAGTTTGACGATAAAAAATTTCTCTAGTACATGTCTCCAATGCTTTCATAATTCTTAAAGTTATTCCCTCATTGCTTTGTCTAGTGGGCTCCTATAATCGTAATAAATCACCCCCTTTGAAATAGTTAATGGTGTGGTTATGGAGAGTTTGTTTTTGTTAGGGTTTTATGCCATTTAGCAGTAAACACTTGTGAAATGACTAAGCAGCACAACATTTAAATATATAGTACATTGATTTATTCATCTTAATATCAAATAGTAATGTCCTTTTTTAGCATCAGGAAATATAACAAGTCAAATTGTAGGAGGAAGGAAAATAAATTGAAGCGGTTCATAATTTCACATACATCATCAATGGCATTGATAACCCAGTATAAACTTTTTGATTGAATTTGGTGCAAAATGTAGAAGATCAAAAGCTCTTATCAAAATTAAAGGGTATCCCGGTGCATGAAGCTTCCACCGGGGTCCTAGGGAAGGGTCGACCACATTGGGTTCATTGTATGTAGCCTTATCTTGGATTGCAAGAGGCTGTTTCTGCGACTTGAACCCGTGACCTCTAGGTTATATGACAATAACTTTACCGTTGTGCCAAGGCTCCCCTTCAACGGCTCTTATTAAAATTAGAAGAATTAAATTTTATTAGCTCGATCAGCCTTGAGAATCCTAGTCCTTTCACACTTGAGCTTTAACTTTGTGGCGTTTGTAGTTAAGATATTAGACAATTTTTCTTTGCTATTCTCATGCGGTGAATCTCAAATTGATGCTTGTGCTAGCAGTTTTTTTTTTTTTAATTTTCTATACTGACATCAGAGTCGATTTGAATGAACATTGATTTAGCTGGTTATGTTTTGTGATGATTTTAAAAAGATGGAATAATTAAGTTTTTTTTTTCCATTCATATTGTTTTTTTTAATTCACAATATCCACTTTTGATCACAAGTTTGATATTAACCATGTCGCTTATTCTGGTGTAGGTGAAAGATATGAAGGATAAAGCTATGAGTGCCATTAGTCCATATCTCTTGTCTGGAGATAAAACTCTTAGCAGTAAGCAAGTTTCGGATATTGGTTATGAGCCATTTGTATCACTTTTAGAATTCATCAGTGAAATTTATCAGGTATTTTTTATTCTTTTGCTTGTTTAAAGTCTATCTTCTACTAGATTTGGTCGTGTTTTCCAAAATTTCGTAGATTTGAAATATATATAGATTAATTTTTTTCCCCTATTGTCACCTTGATGGATGCATGTTCTCGAATGAACTTGTGTTGCCATGCCTGGGTCAAACTTCACCACAAACTTGCTGAACTCATTGTAGCAAAGACCTAATTAAGATTCTTATTGGCCTATAGCCATGATCATCAAGGAACTGTAAAGATGTTGATAGCTTTATTTTCTTTTTGGAAGGTGAATATGTAGGTGGAGTTGATGTGTTTCTTCTATTAAGCCCTTTTTCTGCACGCACCACTACTTCCACTCTTCATCTATTGTTTCGTATTTGGTTTTTCCTTCCGTTCTTCATAAACGATACAAAATAAGTTGGCAGGATCTGGATTTGCAACCTATAAGCGATCACAATTTCCTGGTAAAGAAAAATACAACTGCAATTGTGGTAACCTATTTTGATTTGTAATTCAATCTATTGTGCACGCGCTTTGTTTCTGCATAGTAGATTTAAGTATGCACTCAGTTAATAGCTTTAGATGCCTGTTTGTTCTATTTATGTATTTATTTATTTATTTTTTAACTTGATGGTTTTGCCTTGTTTGATCTGCTAATGAAGACGTTGAGTTTTTGTTTCAATTTGTTTCTTTTAGTTTCTTTGGATATGCTAATGCAGTTCGTTATGAATTCTTCTTCTCAGAAAGAACCGGAGCTTTTATGTGGAAATGAAGAGCTATGGGCATTTATACACTTTGCTGGGGAGGATCATACTAATATACACACTCTTGTAGCATTTTTGAAGCTCCTCGGTACTTTGGTATGTTAGAAATGGCTTCTTTATGTCATGATCATATTGTGTAAAGAGTATTTATGTTGTGTATTCACCCAGGCTTCCACAGAGGAAGGCGCTTCAAAAGTATATGAGCTCCTGCATGGTAAAATCTTCCGGTCAATTGGATGGAGCACTTTGTTCGATTGCTTGTCTATATATGATGGTATGTTCAAACAAGCTCTACAAACCTCTGGAAATCTGCTTCCTGATATCCAGGAAGGTGATGCACAAGCGCTTGTTGGATATCTAAATGTTCTACAGAAGGTTTGGTCATTTTAGCACCCATCTAGTTCTTACTTTTTCAGTTTAGTAATTAACTAATCACAATGCTTACATGGTTATGGAATTACTGTGTTATTTTTGTAAGGTGACATTCTATGTTTCCTTGGGATTATATTGATAATGATATATGGAAAGATTGTAATTAGTTGGTATCTGTTACAGTAATTTACTAATTGTTTGAACTCAATAGTGTGTATTCGAGCTAGATGGAATTGTTGAAAAGCATACAACAACCAACAACAACCTTTAGATCACTAAGTGAGATTGACTATATTGATCCTCTTATGTCATTGGGCTCATGATGATATAGTAGGGGATGGGCTCATGATGATATAGTAGGGGATTGAGACCATGAGAAATACGCATATTAATCATGGAAGAGAGATCAAAGAAGACTTGATTAACAACGAAAAAAACTTGATAAAATTCATTTAGTGACACTGATTTTATATATCTAAGGGGTAATTCATGAATTCTAACCCTAATTGGCACTGATTTGAGATTAACACTCTCTAAGCGCTCCTCTCTACTCCAAGATCTATAATAAGCATTCTATTTTATGTAAACCATGAACCCCCATCCAATCCATATCATCTTTGAATCTCAAAAAGAGAAAACCAGATGATTGTGAATTTAGCTTGACAAAGGTTTTGTCTAACTTATTACAAAGTTTGCCTTCAACAACTGCAGTAAAACATAGAGATCACCAAGATTCTGCAGTGTGCATCAGAATTTGAAGCTTCAGCGATGGTTGTGCTGAATCTAGTGCTAAATCAATAAAGCTACATTTGTACAAACATGCTGCCATTTACATCTCTTCTAATCCAGTTTTCGTGAGATGACATTCTTCAACCAATTTGTGTGGAGTGTTGGAGGGTTATTTGTAAATACTCTAATATATAGGAATCTTTGTAAGATAATGATAATACAATATACAAATAAATACAGTCATATAGGAAACTATGTAGGGGTTAAACTTAATAATCCTCCTCTACAATAAGCTTGAATTTTTTTCTTCTCATAGCCATCATGTTTCAGTATTATTGAAGAAGGGCAAAGTTGCAAAGTTTAATGTTGTAAAAAGATACAACTTGGCTTGTTTTTTTTAGCATACTTCATGAGTGTCACTTTCTGTTTTCACACTAACTAAAGTTCACAAGAAATGCAAATTGGGTTCTGGTAAGGCATTAAATTAGGCAGCCTTTTATGCTGGAGGATGGAAATGATGTTCATCCTCTTTTATTTAGAAATTTTTTATTTAACTACTTAAGGATCACTCTATAAAAGGCGCGAACTTAGGACAAGTCAAACTGATCAATCAACACCTTGCTCTCTACCTTTTTTTTATGTTTGAAGTTTTATGTGCATAATGTCATCGAGTGGAAGCAAAAATACAGGTTTTAGTTTTGCATATAGTTTCCGCCAATGGTTTCTAGTTTCATTATTGTATTAAACAGGAATGATGTAAGAAACTATTTTCATTTGTTCATATTCTTATTTGTGAAACTATTTTAGTCAATGTTTTGATTAGGTGGAGAAGCATGAACATTTATGTCGTTTGTCAGTGGCTATTTTTGAAGGCATTAACTTCTAGGCATTAATTGAAGGAAATTTCTTGTTTTGATAGTTAAGGTTGAATAATTTTTTAGAACAAAGTGAATGGAGTATCTGAAATATTTATGGTATTATGTTACTGTAATTACTAGTTTGAATTGTCTGTTAAGTGTATATAGTTCAAATTAATGACCTCAGAGAAGTGTTAGACAGCAATATGTTGCATTGCATTTGTCCAAATAAGATTGATGGGCTAACTGATTTGGCATGGGGTGTAACTATGACTTGTGGAAATATATTGCAAATCTGTACAGCAACATTTATAACATATTTAGTATTTATCTTTTTAACTTCTGATGCTTCCGTAGCATAAGTTATTGTGAAGAAACTCCATGTTTACTTGATTTTCTTAGTGCATGTGGTTTATTTTGCTTTTCTTTTACTTTGTTCAGCATGTTGATGTCCGGGGTTTACACTACATTTACCCTGTGACCTGTGTCTTATTATTTAGTCAATGTGTTCTTAGTTACTATTTCCAACATCTGTTCTTAGTTACTATTTCCAACATCTGTTGACATTGTTTTCAAGTTATTTAATTTTTAGCCTGAATGATTTATTTTTTCATTTATCAGAATTGACTAATAATAAACCGTGATAGGTGGTTGAAAATGGGAATCCTTCTGAAAGGAGGAGATGGTTTCAAGACATTGAGCCCTTGTTCAAGCTCCTTGGTTATGAGAATGTGCCACCATATTTAAAGGTTACAAGCTATTACGTATTATAATTCTTTAAATTTATTTGCTATTTTTAAACATATATTAGAATATTTAAATTTATATGCAGGGTGCTCTGCGAAATGCTATTGCATCTTTCATTAAAGTTTCTCCTGCCTTAAAGGATACCATCTGGAATTACCTTGAACAATATGACCTACCTGTTGCTGTTGCTCCTTTTAGCCCTATCGGACAGCACGTGCCTTCACAGGTACTCTCCCTCTTTTCCTATACCTTCACAAATGTTTTCCTGCACTTATTTGGATGTTTTGATGCCCTGGAATATGGATCTTATCTATGCACTGTTTTTTGATTGCTGGAATTTATTTACTGCAGTTTTCTCTAGTTTCAACTGTTAATTTTCTTTCAATTAATGGTGATATCCTGGATAGCAGCTAATTTTCCTAATTCATTTATATGAAATAGACAAGATGGAGTTTGTTATGTTAATAGGGCAAGCTTAACTAATTTCTTGTCCTATATTGAGGAAGACAAAGAGGGGTTGAATATGATCATCTTTTCAACATTGTGTTTTCTGTTTAAATAACTAGTGGAATTTCATCTTTACTTGATCTGTATTGGCGGTTATGTTGAATGAGTGGAATTTCATGTCTATCTGAAATGGTCATAAGAAATACATGTTCTTGGAAGACTGGTGCCTATTGTTTGAGCATATTAAGCTGGTTCAATGCAGTACTGGATTTCTGCCCTGTTCCCTCAGTGTGTATTAAACTGTTTCCAAATCATAGCTGTAGCTACTGTTCTGATGCATGTTTTAAGCGTCGAGCTTGATAATTTAGTCAATCAATATAGATACTGTTTTGACATGAATAAATGTATTGTATCATTCATTAAGGCACAATTTTAGTGGTATCAATTAAGACAAGGCCTATTGTGGTTGGTACCATTTGGAACAAATATCCCTTTCAGTGATTCGTCCTTCAATTTCGTTTTCCAAACAAATAAGAACACTATAAATAGAAAGGGGAGAGGAAGAGGAAGCTTAAACTTGTGTTGGAGAAATCTAGATGCATCCATATTCGATTACAATAAACATCTTTGCTTGTTCCAATTCCAATTATGGTTATACAATTCCAACTTCGAATGGGTAATTGTGATATATTTATGGACATATGGAGAAACTAGTTCTAATATGAAATGTTCCAAGAGCATCATTTAATTTGAGTCTTAGAAATTTTAAGTTTGATCTATGCTTAAAGATCAAATTCTCTTAGACGATTTTGCACCACACTCATTTTGCTATTAGTAAGATAAATAGTTGGGATCCTTCTTATATCTTGGAACTATTTTTTCTCTCAATACTATAATTCACTTTTTATTGCTATAATCTTATATTAGAGAGGAACAAGTTTAATGGGAAATTTATTAAAACTCATGTTAGTTGATCTTAGTATACTTTGAAGCTTACTAAATATCAGCATGTCATGGTGCCAAAATCATATCATTTCTGCAGTTGATTGAAACTCTATATTGAATGATATAATCAATCTTGTTCTATTGTAGAATGTATTGAACTTCATGTGAAAATAACAATTTGACAAGGTCCTAGATAGAGTTTGCATTCTTGGGAGATTGCTATGATTATTATGTTGCATCAAACACAATTTATGAACTCTCATTGTTTTCCTTTAAAAAAATTGCATGGCCTTGCTATAAGTCGCAGCATAGCGCATAAGATATTCAATCTTGCCATAACTCGGACTCTATACCTTATTCTTCTTTCCCTTGCCCATTGAGAGAACACAATAATTTTTATTGGTCAACGACTATTTTGAAACTTCCATTCCTTCCAAAGTGTAGTTTATGAATTTATGGGGCTGAACTTTTACTTTTGTATCTCAACTCTCAAAAATCATCTCGTGTGCAAGTTGTTTCATTTATCTGGAATTAACTTTTAATCAGAATGTGATTATAGAATGTTGGTATATGAAGTCATATGCTTTAGCATCTCTTATCTTGCTATATCAAGATTATGAAATTCTGATCTATTTGCTTGCAGTTATTTTGTGTTGGTTTCATAAAGAATTATTTTCTATTGCATGTTTTTTTTTTGTGCCGCAGATTTATGACATGCAATTTGAGCTAAACGAAGTTGAAGCAAGGAGGGAGCGGTATCCATCAACTATATCATTTCTGAACTTGTTAAATACTCTTATAGCACAAGAGAAAGATGAAAGCGATCGAGGGCGAAGGTGCTATCCTTTTTCAACCTGATAAATATATGTACTAAATGTTACTGAACTGGTTGACATTAGGGTCTTGCTAAGTTGCTAATGTTATACTTTCTTGCAGATTTGTTGGTATCTTTAGATTTGTATATGATCATGTTTTCGGGCCTTTTCCTCAGAGAGCATATGCTGACCCTTATGAGAAATGGCAACTAGTCCTTGCTTGCCTTCAGCACTTCCAAATGTGAGTGATATTGATGTATGGTATCATATTTGTATTCACAATCTTACCTAGCCAAATGCTTTTTGGTGAAACAGTCTTTTCTTATATTGTTTCTATACGTTTCATGTTACACTATTCCAATGACATTATTGATTCTACCTACATTTACATGTGACTTGGATTCAGTTCCTTATAGTGTAACAAAAAGGAAAATAGTTCTGTAGTATACTTCTTTTTCACAATTATTAGGTTGTTAACTATAGTTGCCAAGTTTTTGATATGCTTTTCTCTTGCTCAGTTGTGTAACCTTGGATTTGGCTACAATTGTGATTTTGCAGGGTTCTGAAAATGTATAATATAAACAAAGAGCAGTCTGGAAAAGCTAATGACTTGTCATTGTCATCAGACGTGGCAGATACATCTACAATTGACAGCCAGATCCCTGCATTAGAACTTCTAAAAGTATGTGTTTTGAAAAGGAAATAAATATTTTTGATTTATAATTTAGTTGCTAATAACTGAGTTGATTGATATTTCACCTTATAAACAATGTGGTAATACAGCCAGATCCTCACCTTTGCTTTGGGTGTTTTTTGTACAGAAGGATGATGTGTTTCACTCTAATTTTCATCCTATTACTTGGTTTATGTAGTAAATTTACTTTTCTTGAAATCTTGACTTACTAGTCTCGTATGAAGCTTGAACAGTATGCCTGCTGTTACTTTCTTTTCTAGCTGATGGCTCATTGCATAGCTTTATACATTATTGAGAATCTGATATGATTTTTGACAGAAACTTTACCATCTTACATAACCTGTATGGCGAGCTAGAAACTCTAGTTTCTTTGGTGAGGGACTGGTAGACATTGAGAGGATTTTCAGGAGTGCAACTTCATGTATACCGGTCCTTGGTCTGATAGACATGAGTAAATCCTAAGGACTAGCTCTTGTATTCTAGGTTCGTGCTATACAATTGTTTACTTATCCAAAATAAATGGTGCATGCCGCACCATTTTGCCTTAATAATTAGTAAATGGACATTGAATGTATTATATATAAGTAATATAATTATAAAATTTTTGCTATATGCTAAAACTTCTTTTGTTGGTTTATGATTGGATATATGGTACACATTTTCAGCAAGAGCCACATGGTCCACTCCCACCGACGCCACCCACACACATGAAAGCCATTAGTCTTGTCAATAGATGTGTTGAGATTTTTTCGAAGGATAAAATAAAACATACTATTATTCAAGAAGGATTAGGTAAAGCTCTAATAGAATGGAAGATGAGCAATAGATTCTATAGTGAGATAAGTTAAATCTTTTAGAGTGGAAGGAAGATTATACTGGAATGTTTTAAAAGGGAAAGGGGGGACAAAAGAAATTATTAGTCAGTGTAGTAAAAGTGATTTAATTAATTTAAATATAAGAAGTGATATGACCTTGTATGGAGCTCATGGAGGATAAAATTTATGTAGTTGATTCCAAATATTCTCAATTTGTCCATTGACAGAATACATTTCAATATGCCAATTCATAAACCTTGAGATTAGATGATTCTAGGCAAAGTGTTATTATTTTGGTTGGCAAATTTACCAATGGACACATCTGAAGTTTGAGATTCTTGATCTTTCAAAATGCTTAATTCACAAACCTCCCTTCAAATACCTAAATAACCCTAATTTGCCAAGCTAAATTCCTCTTTTAAAATCATTTTGACAGCCAAGCTTTTTTGTTTTGGGCCAAAAAGATATTTATTACAAGGTATATGAGAATTTGACGTATAACCATAAACTACATTTGAGTTGAGACAAGACAAGTCATCCAGGTTATTATTATTATTTTGTAAACTTGATGGCCCAAAATAATTCAATTTGACCCAATAAATTACCAAAGGATTCATGGGACCCTTGGTTGGGGAGTATTAGTGTTTTTTGTTGGAAAATGGTCATTGAAATAATTTTCTTGAAAACCTATCATTTTAACTATGACAAGGGTTCAAAAGACTTCCTAGGATTCTCATGTACAATATCTAGGTGTTTAAGTTTCAAAATGGTGTGTTAAGGTGATCGTTCATAAATCACCTTTGTGACTCAGAACATGTTACTTTGCCCAGACAGTCATAATGGAGCCTTCCTGAGAGTTATAAATTAAGTTTTCTGTTGTTTCTGATTATAAAATTATCATCAAGGTCATTTTTTAATGTCTCTTTGATGATCCAAAATATGTCACTTTAATTAAAAAACCAATCAAAATCTTCTTGCGAACCTCAGTAGAATGTTAAGATGATCTTGGTAAATCATTTTTGTGTCTCAAAACATGTTATTTTACCTAGAAATTCACAATAGAGCCTTACTGAGAATCCCAAATGGAATTTTCTGTTGTTTTTAATTATAAAATAACCATCAAGGTCATCTTCTTAAATCTCTTCTATGATCCAAAATATATCATTTAAAATATCATTCAAGTCTTCGTGCGAGCCTCGAGTAAGTGTATGGATTTTTTATTTGAAAACATCAAATTATCTTGATTGCCCAAGAGTCCAAGATAGGTCATTTTGCACATACTGTAGGCTTCCTAGGACTATTAAGTGGAATGTTTAATGAATTTTGGGTCTAAAATGTTATTTTTGAGTTGAAAATGGTTTATCGCCTTGATATCTTAAAGTAAGTTTGGCTTAAAAAATTATACCAAAGGCAGTGGACTTTTCAGGTACTTTTAAGTTGAAAAATTCTCTTTATGGGTTGAAAAACATAGTGAATGATAGGGAGAGTGAAAATGGGAGAGTGAAAAGCATAGTGAATGATGTGGCACCTTGCATGCAGCGATCTTCGACGGGTTCACCGTGCCCCTCAGGGTAGTTTGATTCGGGGCGGCGGCCTTGGGCAGCGGCCGAAGGCCGCCGATGATGTCCAAGCGATAATCGGACGTGTGCATGTAAAGTGCCACGTCATACTACGTCATGCCACATCATTCACTATGCTTTTCACTCTCCCATTTTCACTCTCCCTATCATTGCTCTATCATACTAGAGACTTCCTGTGAGTCTTAGGTAGAGTGTTGAAGTATATTTGTGTTTAAAAGAACTATTTTTGAGTTGAAAATGACTGCTAAGATGATTATAACAAACCCAATCTTTAGGTTCACCCTTCTTTGTTTGTTTTTCTTGGAAGTTCCTTTTTTTTAAAACTATAACTATCAGGTTTTATCCTAGATTAAAATTAGTTTATATACTCTAGTAGTTCTGTCTCAGTGAGTTTTAAGAATGTAGCTCTTCCTGCAGGACTTCATGAGTGGTAAAACTGCCTTCTGCAACATCATGAGCGTCATTTCGTTGGGTGCTGGCATCATCATCTCTGAGAGGACTAGTCAATCATATGGTCAGCTATTAGAGGAAGCTGTAAAACTCTCTCTTGAAATCCTTGTCCTTGTTATGGACAGAGATATATTTCTTGCTGATTTCTGGCGTCCTCTGCATCAGGTTTTAATCTATGCCTATCTGGCCATTTTTCTCCCATGCCATGCCATTGTTTTTAGCTTATTTTCTTTGATTGCACAGCCTTTGGACGTCATTATATCTCAAAACCCTAACTGGATTTTCGCACTTCTGGAGTACATCCAATATGATTTTTCTCCTCAAATTCAGCAATATTCTATAAAAATCATGAGTATACTCAGGTACCATCTGATAAATTTCCATTTTTAAGCTTGACACTCTTTTTCGTATGGTGTTTGAAATATCTGAACGATTGTTTGTCAAGAATCCTGTTTGGTTCATATGCTTGACGATTTACATCTAAACTTGTCCTTGACAGTTCTAGAATGATTGGCCTCGTACAGTTACTGTTAAAATCAAATGCTGCTAAATGTCTCGTTGAGGATTATGCAGCTTGTTTGGAATCACGCTTTGAAGAGTGCGAGAGCATCGAGAATGCTAAAGATGATCTTGGTGTTCTTATTCTGCATGTACTTCATTATTTTTTTTTTCTATGTTGGCATTAGTATAGTAAAACTATAATTCTCGTGGCAATTATTCCTTTCTTAATTTTCTCTTATTTTTTTCAGCTTCTTATTGATAACATAAATCGCCCAGCCCCAAATGTTGCACATTTGCTTCTTAGGTTTGACACTGATAGTCCTGTTGAGCAGAGCATCTTGCAGCCAAAAGTTCATTACAGGTACGGTAGGCAATTGTATAATTTCTTGTGTCTGATAATGACATATCATTTAGTACTGGATGGATTAGTGCAGCTGTTTGAAGGTTATTCTTGATAATCTGGAAAAACTTTCAAAGCCAGATATTAACAGTTTACTGCATGAATTTGGTTTTCAGGTCAGAATGCCATTTTTTTGATTGGCTCACTATATTTCTGCTCAAGTTAGAATAACATTTTTTTCAGATATGATAATTTTTTCTCTTATTGCAGCTTCTCTATGAGTTGTGCATGGATCCCCTAACAAGTGGTCCAACTATGTATCTTTTGAGTACAAAGAAATACCTTTTCTTCTCGAAGGTGTGCTTCATTTGTCATTTATTTGAGGCTAAGTTGGAATTTCTCTATTTTATTCCTAATCTGTGTATTAATATTGAAGCATTTGGATACAATTTGTACAAACCCACTGCCCAAAAGAAGTCATAATCAGACTCTTAGAGTGAGCATGCTTCATGAGGTATCTGCCATACTTCCTCCTTTCAGCGTCTAGACATTGTTTACTACCACTTTTTACAATCAGGAAGGTACTTACATTCATTCATTTGAGTGGCGCCTCAAGTAGCATTTGGTTGAGTTTTTGACTGACACTTATCTTATTGTCATTTGCTCAACATGGTTGAATATATTTAATCTAGCAGTTTGGGATGGATTCCTTTGGCTCTGTTTCTTTGAGAGATTCAAATGAGGAAAAGAAAAAGGAAGAGAGGAGATATGCAGTTTTTTGGAAGGAAAGTTCTCTAGGAAAAGAAAGTTTGAAGAAAGCTTTCTCTTCTATTTTATCAAATTGATTTCTTTTGGGTCATATTCAATCTACAACTCTTCAATAGAAAATAAAATAACAACAACCAAGCCTTATCCCACTAGGTGGGGTTGGCTTAATGGAAGATAAAACTGTAATATAAATTAATATTTTTTTTCTCTTTCCTGATTTCCATCTTTTGGATGAATTTCAGTTATATTAAATATGATATCTTTGTTTTTTCCCCCCCCTCTCTCTCTTTTATTTTCTATTATTCCTGTCGGCGAGCGAGGTGTGCTCCTAACTCAATGATGCGCACGACCTATGGGCGGAGGAGGATGGCGGGCGATACGTGGCGCTATTGAAGACTCCGGCGGATGACGGGTCCCTGACCTGCAAAAGGATGACTGTTACCAACTCACCGGGAATGCTCCCAGCAAGGCCCTCCGACAGTCAAGTTAGAATCCGGGGAAGAAGAAGAAGTAATATGAGAACATTGTAGCGTGAATTATCTTGCATACCTACGCGTAGGGGATGGGGGCGCTCTATATAGCCGTGCGATTCGACCAACTCTGTCCCTAGTTTTGTCCTATGCGAGGACAAAGTCAGTGAACAGTGTTAGTCGGCCGATTGATGTCGCATTTTTTGACACCTACAGGTGGCTCCGTAGTACGACCTAACTTTACTTGCGGTGTCTGCCAGAAATCGTACTAAGCCAGCGAGATTTTTTCAATTCTGAACGAGTGGTGGCAGGTTCGAGTCGGCGGATTCCGGCGTGGTCATCCATATAGCATCGCCTAGCAACTCTCTGATCGCCCTTAACTTCACCGACCTTGTCGCCGACCGGGAACTTTATCTTAAGATAAAAATTTGAGACTACCGCCCGAAACTCATTGAGGGCAGGTCGTCTTAGGATGGCGTTGTAGGCGGAGGGGGCATTCACTACTAGAAAGGTGGACCACCTTGTCCTCTTTAGGGGTTCTTCGCCCAGGGACACGACCAATCTTATCTGGCCGATTGGCTGCACCTGGTTTCTTGTAAATCCGAACAGCGGCGTAGCCACTAGCTCCAGCTGGGACGGCTCAATCTGCAGTTGGTCGAATGCTCCAATGTATAAGATATTAACCGAGTTGCCCGTGTCCACAATGGTGCGGTGGATCTGATAATTGGCGATCATGACCATGACAACCAAGGCATCGTTGTGAGGGACCTGTAACCCCTGAAGATATTGTCGTCTGAAACTGATCCGAGGTCTTGGGCTTGAGCAACACTTGTCCCTACCTGGTGAATCTCCAATCGGCGCACCTGGGCCTTCCGGGCTCGGTTGGAATCTCCTCCTGTTGGTCCTCCGAGATCACATGGACTCCTCTGATGGCGTTCTGTTGGTTGGCCTGATCCTCATCTGTCTTCAGACTCGATGCGGCCAAGAGGGAATAGTTCCCTTGCCGCTAGCGTCACTCGGGTGGGTTCTTTTGACGCAAGACCAGTTGGGGAGCCTCCCCGACCCGAGGTGCCTCTACGGGAGGCCTGACGATCGCGACCCCAGGGGGTCGGGGCTCGACCCCACTGGGCCTGCCGACAATCCTCGGTGTTATGGGTGTTTCTTGATGGAAAACACAATATGGCTTCCATCGGGTCTGCGGACCCCTGTGTGCCACTTGCTGTACGTGCCTCTGCTCTATCCCAGCTCGTCCGGTCGACCCCCTGAGGCTGCGGATGGGACCACCCGGCGAACGGCTACTCTGCAGGGGAATAGGCCCCGAGACGACACTAGTTTCCTTTCTCCGAGCGATCTGGGCTTCCTCCACATTGATATACTTGACAACCTTACCCAAGAGATTGTCAAAGTCCTTCGAGGGTTTCTTGATCAGTGAGCGGAAGAAATCGCCCTCCTACAACCCCTGGGAAAAAACTCTGATGAGGACCTCAGGTGTGACTGTCATCACGTCCATGGCCACTTCGCTGAACCTCTTTATGTAGGCCCAGAGCGATTCTTTCGTCCCTTGCTTTAATGCAAATAAGTTGATGCTCGTCTTATGATGTCTCCGACTATTCGCGATGTGCTGCATAAACAACCTCTTGAACTCCATGAAATTCAACATAGATCCCCTCGGGAGTAGCTCAAACCATCGTTGAGCCGGGCCCGACAGGGTCGTCAGGAATGCTCGACATTTGAAGCCTTCGGGGTATTGGTGCAACAAAGCGGCACTCTCAAACTTCATCACATGCTCCTCGAGATCACTTGTACCCGAGTATTCTAGGATAGTGAAGAATCGGAGGTGCTTGGGGACTGGGTCTTCGAGAATATGTGCGGAAAATGGGTTGCTTGTCGGGGGGGGGCTGTTGTTGGGTCGGCTATTCCCTTTCCTTTATCGAGCTGGTGATGATGTGCTTTGCTGGACGCCGACATCTCCCCGGGCTCCGAATGGGCTTCGTCATCCTTGGGTCGCAAGAAAGCCATTGGAAAAGGAATCAGGTTGCCCCCGGCTTGGTGGCATTTCCTCGTTTTGTCGAATGCCAACGACCGATTGCTCGGGAAATCGAGCGGCTGGGTTGCCATTCGGTCATGGCAGCTTGGAAGTCTTCTGGGTTCGGGCCGCCACCATGATCTTGTACTCCTCCGGTGTGATGGTAACCGTCAATTATCTTGCATACCTACGCGTAGGGGATGGGGGGTCCTATATATAGCCATGCGATCCGACCAACTCTGTCTGTCCCCACTTTTGTCCTATGCGAGGACAAAGTCAGTGAACAGTGTCAGTCGACCGACCGACACTGCATTTTCTGACACCTGCAGATGGCTTCGTAGTACGACCTGACTTTACTTGCTGCGTCTGCCAGAAACCATACTAAGCCAGTGAGATTTTTGTGATTCTAAACGAGTGGTGGCAGGTTTGAGTCGGCGGATTCCGGCTAGACCTGACCCCGGGTCGAGTGGTCCGTTGACTTGGTTTGCCGTACTAAGCTTTAACTTCTTGCATATTAGCTATGAAAACTAAATGAGAAAAATATTTTTATTTTATTCCTGAAATTTATTTAATTGCATTTGCTATAGATCCTAGGATTAAATTAGAAGTTTTGCAAGAAATGTTAATTTTATATTTTGACGCTTTAATTCCTATTTAAGATTGTTCTTCTCCATATCCAATTAATATATTATAATATTAGAAATTACTTATATGATTTTTATAATCAATATTATATTAAATATGGTATACAAACTAGTATTTCTAAAACACAGCAGCCTACTAGTATTAATTTAAAACTTACAAAAGCACAACTTTTATTAAAAGAATGGACAAAACATCCACGAGGATCCTCGAGTTCCACACAGGAACTTGAGAATTATTTTACGACTTCTTTTGATTTTAATAAAGCAGATAGCGAAGATTTCGATATCTTGAAGTGGTGGTCACAGAACGCTCAAAGCTTTTCTGTTCTCTCCGTGATTGCAAAAGTAATTTTAGCTTGTCCAGTGTCAACTGTTGCTGTGGAGCAGACGTTCAGTGCTGGCGGAAACATATTAGATGAACGACGATCAACTATGTCTCCCGGCTCATTAGAAGCTTAAGCATTACTAGGCGATTGGATCAGAGTCGAAAAAGAATCCAAGGAATGCAACTTTCAAAAGACGAAGTCGAAGAATTTAATACTGAAGGAACGAATATAACGGGAACGGGAGGAAATGGAAGTGAGTGATAAAAATTGTAAAAGTGTAAAAATGTAATTGAACTACATGGGCTTTAATTCCCCTACACCCTATGGGGACACGTAGGCAACTTAAATACGTGCAAGCCCTTTTTTTAATAAATTATATATTTTAAATTTTAATTTTTTAATATAATAATCTCGAACCGTGGCTAACCGTGAACCGACGATTCCAAACCGTGAACCGTAACCGTGTTGGGTCGTTAAGGTTAATGGTCGACCTCCCACAAACCGTCGAACCTGCGGTTCCGAACCGTCGAACCGTCGGTTCCGAACCGTGGTCGGGTCTAATTTTGGCGCGGTCGCTGTCTTCACCTGCTGGGTGCCAGAGAATTTGTACGAGCACTGACCGTAGAAACCTCCAGGAATATGAAGTGTCGAGCCGGAGCTCGCTCAAGGTGTCTGCCGATCGACACTCACTGGTTGCCCCTCGGGCCTTCTCGTAGGGAGTTCTCGCTCCGGGAGAGCTCTAAGCGGACTCTGGAGCTAAGAAGCGTCAGTCAAGATCTGGCTGGGCTGGGACCCAGGTCGGGGACTTCCCCGAACGACGTACCCCGATCGGGGGTCCTTCGAGGTCGGGCATCCTTCTGACTACCACGGGCGTTGCAACTGAGCTATTCGCGGGGATGGGGGGAACGAGCGGGCTTATAAGCAGCATCGGCCGGGCCGGGCCCCCACGTGCATAGATATTGAGGCCCATGTTTTCCTTGTGTCGGGCCTCAACACCACACCCGTTGGGGCAAATCTTGGGCCCGACCTGTCATCTTGGTGTGCTGCGTTGGCTAGCCCGCAACCTCGTCAGATTATGGTGTGATCATCTATTCCTCTTAAGCTTAGCCAGTTGAGGACTTTCTAATACTGATGTTAGGTAGGATTTGACAATTTCTAAGGATAATTTTTAGTCAATGCTATACACTGATTTTGGAAGAGATGCTATTTGCTTGATCTTTTGAGATAAGCATTGAGGTTACTTGAAAGGTTTCGTTTAATTGCATGAAGATGTTTATTTAAAAATTTGTTGTTGTTGTACATGCATATGCAGTGGCCTCATTGATATTGCATATGCATTCCCAATATGCATCAAGGCTAATTTTTAACCCAATAACTTTTAAATCATACTGGATGTTGGTTATGCAACTGCAACTCAGGTTTGGGTTATTTTTTTTATCAATAAAAATCAAGTGGAATCAAATGTGGTTGATCAATAAAATTTGGAGTCTAATGGAAAAAGAATTTCTAATCTCTGTATTCATTGCTACATGCTCCATGTTTTTGACTGTATGAATTGCTATTGTTATTATTGGGATTTGCTATGGGATAGATCTAGGTCTATATAGTTTTTTGTGATAGATTAAAGTCATTTTATATGGATTCAGCCTTCCTGGAGGGTATATTATGCTTTTTATCTCTAATCTGATTGAGTAATATTCATTGCTACCCACTGTGTGTATTTTGTTATGGATTTCTATGTTAAACGTTCAATGTGTTATGGGATAGATTTAACTTTCTATAGAAGGTATTTATTTTTTATGCTATATGATAAATGAAATATAATTTTATATGGATTCCTTAGTGTCATTTTTTTTTGGATAAGTAAAATTTGAGTATAGCTCAAACCAAGATTACGATAACCAGCCGTTTAGGAGTTACTTATGTCTAACAAATTATCAGATAAGAGTAAACACCCAAGGACTGGTATACAGGAAGTTGTACATTCCAGAAGATCCTCTCTATATCTAATTACTCCTCGCTAAAGAAGTTACTGTTTCTATCCTCCCAAACAAAATTAGTTATAGATGACAAGGCAAGATGACAAACTGACAAATCTTTGTCAACAATCGACTCCCATAATAGCATCTCCTAAAGACTCTTCATCTGCCGATAGGTAGATATCTCTGGTCGCTATGAAACCAGTCTCCGATCCGTCTCCATAACTTTGCAATAGGGGGGTATTTCAAGAATATGTGCTTCTGTATCTCCGGTACCTGTCTACAAAAAGTGCATTGCCGACCCTCCAGGTAATCCTGCCCATCTCTAGTGGGAAGACACCTCTGTGCCAGCATCTAAAATATGACTGCATGACTCGGTTGCAAGTAGTTCTTCCACACTATTCGACCCATGACTTCTTAGAACAAAGATGCTTAAAAAAATCATATGCCTAAGCTGCCCGCCATCGTTCTGAGCAAACCAATCTGCTAGCTTCTGTCTAGCAACCTTTGGTGACCCAACAGTCGATAATATAAAATCCCTTATATGAAGCAAATGCTTGATCAAGGTAGAATCTTTGTGGGCCACCTCCTAGCTACATACATTAGCACATCTGAAGTAGGTGTGATGGATTCACTTTATCCAAAGCGCATCCTGCTTAGTCTGTATCCTTTATAATACTTTAGCCAAGAGGGCTAAATTCCATGCTCGCAAATCCCGTAATCCCAACCTTCCATCTTTAGGTCTGCACATATCTGCCCATTACACTGGAGGGTGTTTGGAAGTCCACGTGAATGCCCTGCATATACTGTAAATGTGATCAATGATGCCTAGCGGGAGTGGTCAAATAGATAACTAGAAACGCTCCATTCCTTGGTCTCACTAGTTCATATATTATGTGCATTATGTAAGATATATTTTTTGTCATACGCCTTGTTATGCATCTTTGTGAATGTTTATTTCGATTTTTTTTTTTAATTGGATCACATAAGCAGCCTTATAGCTTGTATATGTTTTGGTCTATCATATCACATTTTGGTAGTGTCTCAATGACATTGCACATTCATTTCAATTCTTCAAGAAGCCCCAGGTGTCATGGTTAGACCCTCCAATGATATATTAAAGATCTAGAGTTCGAGACTCAACTGCTGCGTATTATTGAGAAATTTTCTTCATAATGGGTAGCGGATCTGAGAATGCTGGCTATCAGGATGAGCTTTCATGTGCACTTCCCCGATTTATCCTAGCGGTCGGTGGGAAACTTCAGTAGGGCTGGGCCGGTCGCCCCTGTTACCTAGTTAATCAGTTTTTTCAATCCTTCATGAAGATCTATTAAGTTTGTGCACGATTTCTTTTTCTATTTTTTGTTAGTTCTTTCCCATAAATTCAAAATATTCAGTGTTCAGTATTGGTAGCGTGACTTTGTAAACCATTTCTGTTGCATGCAAAAGTAATATTTCAATAGTGGAAAACTGCTTTTAACTCAATTTTACCCATTTATGTTGGTGTAGTACTTGTTCTACTTTTAATTGGTGCATTGTAACAGTTATAGTACTTCTCAAACTAAATATTCTTGATATGGAGTCATTGTTAAAGAATTCTTTTCATCAAATATTACAAGATATAAGCCCTATTTATATACAAAGTTAGGACTTATTCTAAGAAATAATTAGAACTCTATTCTAGGAAATAAATCAGAATTCTATTCTAAGGACTAATTTATATTTTAGGTAAAATACAAATTAGGATACATCAAATTATCCCTAGCTATATTTACAATATTCTTACTCTCTCCGTTAAGCTGGAGAATATAAATCATATGCACCCAGTTTGTTACATATGTAGTCAATTCGGGGCTCTCTAAGTGATTTAGTGAATATATCTGCTTGTTAATCATGTGAGTTAACATAACTAGTAGATATTTCTCCAGATACAACTTTCTCTTTGACAAAGTGACAGTCGACGTCAATATGCTTTGTCCTCTCATGAAAACTTGGATTTGAGGCGATATACATGACGACCTGGTTGTCATATATAAGTCACATTTGTGTAATCTCTCTAAATCTTAGTTCCTGAAACAACTATTTGAGCCATATAAGCTCTTGAATGACTATGACCATAGCTCGATACTCTGCCTCTGCACTGAATCTTGCTACAACATTCTGGTTTTTGCTTTTCCAAGAAACAAGATTATTTTTGACAAATATACAAAACCCAGAAGTAGATCTCCTATCAGTGGGAGAACCTATCTAATCTGCATTAGAATATCCTATGACTCGAGTATGTCCTTTGTCTCCATACAAAAGATCTTTTCCTGGAGCTCCTCTGATATATCGAACAATGCGGATCACAACTTTGTGACTTCATTGGTGATCACACGTCTTTGAGTTGCATCAAATATGTATAAGAGTGACTTTCTGCTCCATAATTTTGGTATTAGTGTGTCCTTGTTCTATAGTAGATGTCTATGCCTTTTTAGGATATATATCATGCAATTAATAAAAGTAATTCTGTGTAATACTTTTTTTTTTTGAATTACCTATGATTAACTATCATTGTGGAGCTGAATTTTAGGATAGCGTATGTACTCTGCTTGGAGATCATATAATCATTTCTTATTTTGCAGCTGAATAATCACTTATTTGTTTGGTTATTTGCTTCAAAAGTTTTAATCTTAACAAATGGACGACAACATACATTTATAGAGGTGAATGGTTAGTTGTATATTGGCTATTGTGATGCACTAACATGAATTCATTGTCATTATTCAGAGGGCATGGCTGATAAAGCTGTTAGCATTGGAATTACATACAGCTGATATGGGTGAATCAACACACCGAGAAGCATGCCTTTCGATTTTGTCTTTATGTTTCACTCAGATTGCTGGTGGTAGTTACCAGAGTCCAGAATTATCAAGAACTTCCGAGTTTGATGCCAGCAATTTTGCCCAAAGAACCACAAAGAAGAAAAAGGTGCAAATTTGATAGTCTTTGTTTCTCATATCTAGTTGATTTTCACAAGTACAACATGTTATTTATGGGTTTAAAATTTAGTGGTTGAAGCATATGAATAGGAAAAATTGTTTGCATACAATTGTGAAGAAAATATGGTGTCTGTAATGGCTAGTTTTCAATGGCGCAAAACTTGACTATGGATTTGTGTGTGTTTTTAGTTGATATTAGTTGATTAACTTTATAGTATGTGCAATGCTTGTGCTTGCTGTTTTGTGACCCTGGCAGGGCCATACTTGGCACTCTGTTTTGCATTAGTGCTGATCCTCAATGAAGGAAATGAAAGTGGTGACATGTGCAATGGAGGGTGGGTTGTGCAAGGCTTAAGCATGAAGTGGGGCTGCTAGTTATTACATAGTAGAATGGTGACACAAGGGAAAGCAGCAATGGCAATGCAGGGTGGAATTGTATGTGCTTGATGCTCATGCACATTTAGTTCTCTCACTCTTGTCCAGAAACCATGTTATTATTTTTGGAAGTTTATTGGTTTGTATGCTCCAGCACTTGTAATTGTGTACTAGCCAAAAATATGAAAATTTTAGCCTCGTGATAATTACCTCAAATGCTGAGTGCTCTTTTTGGAAGTAGCTTTAGAAAGGACAACTTATATTTCTCCAAACCATAGGAGAAAATGGACATTACAATTCCATAAGTGTTTGATCTAATTTATCTGATAGTGGTTAAAGTAGTTGAAAAACTTCTAGATCTCTTAATATGATAAATAACTCGGGGCAAATGTTTCATCTGTTTTTCTTCTGCCTAGAGAGAATTCTAGTAATCTTCTTATGCAATTACTGAAATGGCAAAATAATATTTATATCTATTCTCTTTTGCTTTAGTCTATCATCGCTTTTTTTTCCTATGCTGTTTAAAACTGGCTTAATTTTGCTTTCTTATCCTTAAGGTGTTGGAGCTACTCGATGTTGTGCAGTTTCGGACTCCTGATATAGATTTACAATGTCCTCAACTCCTTCCAGCTTTTAAATTCGATGCACAGGTCACCTCATTTAATACAATTGTTGTTTTTTTTTCATTTCTTTCTTAGTTACCTTTCAGTTACCATCATTTTTTTTCTTCAGGTTAATGATATACTAAAAAGTTCTTCTACCTCTGAAAAAGGTGGTGTTTATTATTACTCAGAAAGAGGAGATCGATTGCTTGACTTGGATGCACTGCATGAGAAACTTTGGCAGGTTTTTCTTCTTCTTCTTCTTCTTTCATTTTGTGTTATTGTTAGTTAAATAATTGACTGGTATATGTTACCCGTTTCTGTGTACCCACAATTTTTTAGTATTTATATCCAAATGAAATGCAGTGTCATCTTGGGACTTTTTTCAGTTATGTTCCCAGGCAGGTTATACTATTAATGATGCAGAGAAGACTGAACTAAGAGCATCAATTCAACAGTTCCTTAGATGGGCCTGGAGGTATAACAAAAATCTTGAAGAACAGGCTGCCCAGCTTCATATGTTGTCTGCGTGGTCTCAGATTGTAGAGGTATGTTTGTTTTCTCTTCCCATGGATTCGACTATGTTATATTCTAATATTGTTTCACCTTTGCATAATGCTGATTCTTTTAGGTTTCTATTTCTAAAAGAATGCTCCTTCTGGAAGACCGGTCTCAGATATTGTTTGAGTGAGTGCCTTATTTTGTTGTCTAGCTTTTGAAACTTGATCGCATCTGATAAGCCCACCTTTTGCTTTGAAGGTTGCTTGGTGCTTCATTGAGTGCATCTGCATCTCCTGATTGCACTTTAAGAATGGCATATGTATTAAGCAATGTAAGATCCTTCTGCTGTAGTTTTCTTTATATACTTGATTTGTCATTTTTTTGAGCCTCTGTGTTTTCTACCTTTGGGTTTTCAAGGTTGCCCTTACTTGTATGGCTAAATTAAGAGATGAACGATTCTTATGTCCTGGAGGTGTCGATTCTGATAGTGTCACGTGCCTTGACATCATATCAGTAAAGCAATTGTCCAATGGTGCTTGCCACTCTATGCTTTATAAACTTATGATGGCTATTCTAAGAAATGAATCATCTGAGACTTTGAGGCGGCGGTACTCTCCTAAAATTCTGTTTCTTGAAATTTTAACCAGACATATCTTGACCCTAATCATGCCCTCCTTAACTTTCCTCCACAGGCAATATGCATTACTACTTGGTTATTTTCAATATTGCCGTAGCATACTTAACCCAGATGTTCCTGCATCCATCTTGAGATATTTACTTAGCACAGAACATGATGATGATGATGATGAACTAAATCTTCAAAAGGTTCCTTTACTTTAATGTTGTAAATTGCCTTAAAGCAATCTGTCTCTTAACACAGTGTTTTTGTCTCATTCAACTGACAACAGATTGGCAAGGAGCAGGCTGAACTGGAGAGTGCCAACTTTTCCATAATAAAGAAGGAAGCTCAAGCAATCATTAATCTGGTAAAACCTTTATGTCTTATTGCGTCCGTATATGTCTAATATAGTTGGCGCTGTATGATCATGTAACTTGTGACACAACGCTAACATCTAACCTCGAATCATCCAAGATTTGAAAGAAATTGCTGAATCAAGGGGATAAGTATTTTGCAAAAAGAAAATAAAAACTCACCTAGAAAAAAAACATAAAAGAAAATCTCACACGAGAATTAAAGGAAAATACATTAATTCGAAAGTGTCTTGTGACATGTGTTTCTAAACCTTTGTTATAGATTGACATTAACTCTGTCTTTGTAGAATAAACATTTTCCCAAATATTTTTTTTAGAAATATAACAAAGTCTAAAATTTTGATAATATCCAAACTATTCTAAATGCTTCGTGATATATGTAAACATAGGATTTACTGATCTTGATTGAATCTCCTATTCGGAAATTTTGGTGATTTTTAATGCCACTGATATAAATCATGAAATTGAATTGGGTCAACAATGTTTACAATATCGATTCCAATTCTTGCATAAATACTATAGACATTTATTTATCATCATTTTGCAAGGGGAAAGGTGCAATGCAGGCCCAATACCGAGCTAGTCCATTTTAGCAGGAGCACATTTAATGTCTTGCCTGTTTTGTTGGCTTCATTTTAAGTTCTGTATCATTTATTACATCTCTTATATGATAGACATATTCTTTATTGAGAAACAAAATCTCCTAATACTACACTGTAATTAGCTCTGAGATTCTTCTAATTTTTTTTTTGGCTACATGTATCAAGTGCTCTACATGGACTTTTAACAGTAGGTTCGGCACAATAATTGTTGAAATTGTTAATATCATACTATGAAAAGAGTACGGTATCATACCATATATATTTTATCTCTCTTGTTTGCTAATTCCAGGTAACAAAGGATGCCATGCAAGGAAGTGAAGTTGGAAAGCCTGTGTCTTGTTATGTCCTTGATGCATTTCTTAGTATTGACCGTGATAAGTTTTTCCTAAATCAACTTCAAAGTAGAGGAATCATGCGGTCATGTCTAACGGAAATAAACAACTTCTCTTGCAAGGTATGTCTTCTTCCATAAAAAATTGTCACTCACAACTGGTACATGAAACTCAAAGTTGTTGGTGAGGAAGAGTTTATAGTTTGTAACTTTATAGGCTGAGTAGTTGAATCACCTAGAATTCTTCTATCAATACATAATCATGTGCAACTTTGGAGTTTTTCAATATTTGATCACAACCTGCACCCTATCTTCACATGTTCAGAGACAATTGGCAGTTAGTCTGACATAACACAAGCTAGATATGTGCCCCATATCACAAGTTAGATATGGATATCTAGCACAAGTTAGATACAGATCTCAAGGGGTTACCTGCTGCAAGAGAGAAAGCAAATTGGTACTGCGTAACATTGTGTTACTGAATGGATGATCAGAAGTTAGATATGCAATGTTTTTGTAGGTCAATACAATAGCTATATTTTATGGGACTCAGACAAAATAGACTAGGTATGCCAGACAATTAAAAGAAGATATTGAATGTTAAACCAGGACTATCTAAATCATTACCAATTTATGCAAAACAAAATTGGTGTGCTCCAATCTCATGATGCTGCATGTCTCAGTTTTCTATCTTGCAAACAATGAAGTTTTTTTTTTGATTGAGCTGGAGATAAAATTGGATTACTAAATCGATGATGTACAATGAGATATGGACTTCATTTTTAGGTCTTACAATAACTTGTCTCATGAGATTGACAAAAAAATGGACTAGTGCTAGAAAAAATGTAAATAATAATAACGCAGAATGTTAAATAGTGAATATCTAAAGATTTTCGATATGACGTGATTCAAAACAAGTAAAATAAATGTTCTCCAACCTCTCAATGTTGTATGCCTCAGTTGGCAATCCCTCAAAAGTGAAGAAAATGCTGAAGAATTTTTTTTTATTGATTAACTAATAAACTGTGAGATGGGTAGCCACTTTTGTAGGTCATAGAATAACCTGGTCACATAAGATTCAAGCAAAATAGATTCTCTGTTCATGCAATAGTAATAGTGTCATTAAAATAAAATAAAATTTCCATCGAGTAGAATTTTTGTAAAATAAAAAAAAATTTGACTCTAAATTACTTGTTTATGCTTTGCCTTTGTGACAATTTTTCTCTGTGTTAAGCATAAGCAACTCAAAATATGTTATGCTATCATTTAATGATTCTACATGCTTCATTAGATTTTGGTTTTGGTTGAATTCATTAAAACATATTTAAGAACTCATAAATTAAAGATGTTTTATTCTCACTTTTATCTCCTTGTTCCCATAGATCTTTCAGATCATTGTGTGCATGCTTAATTTGGGTGTTTTGAATCTTGTTTTCTGTTCAAATATTGTCTAGGTCATTTGAAGGTCGCTTGTATCTTGACACTATATTTGATTATTGTGCTTCACTAAATTAAAAATTGAAAATGGAGCTACACAGATGTTTTGTCTACTATAATATTTTTGGCCTGTACAGGATGCTTGGTGTTCATTGGAATCGCAACAGAGATTGTTCACCCTGGAGGCTCAACTTTCTTTGTTGTTGAGAGTCAGTGACAATTATGGCAAGCATGGTGCTCAAATCCTTTTGTCTATGGGTGCCTTAGATCAACTTGGTTCGTCAAAGGCTGTGCTATTGCAGAACCAGGTAGTGTTAATTATTTGTTATGTTGTTTGTAAGATACATGTTTCATGATTAGGTGACATTTCCAGGGATCTTCAAGATGGTATGGCACTCCTGCAAGAGATAGACTTGGAGAGGCTGATAAGAAAAGATTGCTTGTAATTCCAGTTCTTAGATTGGTTTCTAGTTTGACATCACTTGTTGAGTCATCAGAGTACTTGGAGGTACTATTATTTTAATGTATTGCTACAATTTTTCAGTTAAAGTAAAGTGACAACAGTGAATAAACAGGTTGGAGAGTAATCAGAATCAACTGCAACCATCAAATGAATATTCTATTATAGTAATGCACTAATGTTCCTTCTGTAAGATGATACTATCAAGTGCCTCAAACTAGGTGTCAAAATTCAGGAAATAGCATATCCATCCTTCCTAGTCAAGCTATTTATGTACTTGTGGTTGATTTCACCAACCTTGCTTCTATTAACATTTGCACATTTTGATGCTACTATAATCCTGTCAAGTGCATCAGCTGTCAAAGGTATACAACACCTTATTTAGCTTCCACGTCTTCTTCTTTGTTTTAGACAATTTCCAAAACTTTTTAAAAATCTTTTCTTGTCTCTTATAAAATAGAATTTATAACTTGTAAATAAAATAATTAGAATTGATTGTTTTATATTTTAAATTTATTAGAGGTGGATGTTGTGATAAATATTTTTTAAAAACTTATTAATGACTTTTGTTTTCTAAAAAACGAAACTGAAAATGAAAATTTTTAAGTTGCCAAAGGAGAAATTTTTCAGTTGTCAAATGAGGTCTCACAATCTTGAATTATTAGTGTACACATTATGAGACTTCGCAAAGAGTTGAGCAAACGTCACAATATTAGGTAAAACTTCATACCATAGCTTATTTCTAGGTTGGACAAATTATCTGAAAATCATTTAATTGTAGCCTATGCATGAAAAACAATGTTTGTTATCACAACCCTTCTTCGTGGAAAAACTATTCATTGGTTTTGCTGGAGAGTATCTTGGTCTTGCAAAAACAATTAGTGTGCTTTCAACTGATCCTTTCAGAAGAATTAGAATGACTTGTGGTGTGGGCTTTTTATTTGGTGGTTAACATCAATGAAGCTACAGAGGAAGCTATCAGCTTAAAAGGGAGAGCAAATTAAAGAAATGATTTTGAAACTGTGTATTACAACGATTAAATCTTTCTGTACTAACTCTTAACAAATTATTTGGGATTTAAAAGTGAAAGAAATCATTTTATCTACTAATGGTTGGCAAATTGGCACATCACCAAACCATTCTCTCATTGCCACTGTCAGAGATATGATCTTTTGACTATACACCTTAACAAATGACCAACGGTTAATTGTGGCAAACTACTATTCTCCTCAATCTTTACTCAAGAAACATCTTAGGAGGACATCAGCAGGTAGTGAATAAGGTTGAATTAAATGAATATTTTAGTGTGAACAACTAACAAAATAAAGTTATAACTACAATGATCAGAATATATATGAGAGCATGGCCTTTTCTGTTGAGAAATAGAGTGATTTTGTTTCTTGCTCACTTTTCATCTTTTTCAGCCATTTTTTGCCATTTTTTTTTTTTGCTTAACTTACCTCCTAACTGGTCCTCAAAGTAGTAGTGGATTGATTCAATTATCTTGCGATAGTTTTTTCTCTAGTGTTATTTATTCTGTATGCTTCCTGCGTCTTATCCCCCTCGGCGTTACTCTGTCCTGCTAGTTTTGTATTCCTGCCAGTTTTCACTAGTGTTATTTATTCTGTATGCCTCCTTTGGCTACTACCTAGCCCCCACGGGCAGCCGAGATGGTTAGAGCACAGGGGCTTGCATCTAACCGCCTGGGTTCGAGCCGCACGGGGCGCGCTGCGATAATATCAAAGGCGTCCTGTGTACAAAGTTCTCGGCCCAACTGTGTCCTAACTGTTTCGGTTACCGTGATTTACCTCCCTCGTCTTGGCTTAGGGGCAGGCTGTCGGGGGCGCTGGGGGCGAGCGTAATCGCCTTTTGCACCTCCTTTGGCTACTACCTATTTTGCTACCTTGTATTATCTTGAGTTTGCGCACTATCTGACACCAGTGATGTTTATTAAGATTGTAGCTTATAGATTGCTAGATTGTATAGCTTCTTTTGAAATTTGACTAAGGTACTGTAATGTGGAACAAATAGAATATGAATAAAACAATACCATATAGCAATAGGATTTTATCCAGCTTTCATATATTCACAACATATTTTTGTTTTCTTAATAGTTAATATCTTGTTTGTAAGGGACAACCTAATCCGTTGAAATTTTTTCTAAAATTTCTTTCGCAGTTGCACCTCTAGTGTTTCGTGTTTAATGGATTTGCCAATGATGTATACCTAGCTGCATGAGAAAATCTCTAGTATCTAGATTGTCATATAAGTCTCACAAATACCTTTGATGGAATGTAGAAGTGTCAACTGGGCCAAGGCCCCATAACATCTGTACTTGGTATGATCCAACCCTGAATGAGTTGGGTTGTACTTGGATATGGACTAGTAGTGATCCCTGACTTTGCAACCCATAGATCAAAATTCTCTCTACAAAAATTCGAGCCGTGCCTGGTGTAGTATGTGCCTCACTAGCATGACTATCCTGTCTTGCATTCCAAGTTTAACCAAGTGTCAACCCAACCCATATAAATATTTTCAATTCTCTCCTTTACCCAAAAGCATTTTTGAAGAAATAAAGGCATTAGGATATAAATTGCCACAACAGCTTGATCTTAAAATGAACCTATTCCTTAATAATCTCCTACATTTCATTCCAATTTCCCATCAATCTATCTCAATCAGTTAGTAGTGTCATGGTGACATGGCCACTCATATCTTTGTGTCATAGTGACATGGCCATTTATGTCACCTCTCTTCGTCCATTTGTTATTCAATAAAGAAATGGGCGCTTTTAGTTTCTGCATTTCAATATTTAAACATTAGCATTTTTTATATGTTTTATTACTTTTTAAGTTTTTTTTATTCTCTTTTTGTAGAAACATGGTAGGTGTTGTGCTGGCTCTAATGGTCCTGAAACGGATTCGTGTAATGTCAATATATTTGAATGGGATTAATTCAATACTGAGAAGAAACTCTGTGTTATAGAAGATAATAACATCCTTGAGTTTCTGCCAGCATCAAACATTAGATTCATTGCAGGTGAGGTTGTAGGTGGTGTAAATACCTGAGAGGTTAAGACAGTGTTTCTAAGACGCTTTCCGGATAAGACAGTGAAAAACATACATTTGCTCACCAACTGGGTAACATGGTAGCGGTAGCAAAAGCTGGGGATGGAAATATTATACACCATCTGACTCAACCAAAAACATGTTTAGTTATGCATAAAATATAAAAGTTTTAGAAAACTTTAATAAATATTTTATATCATTCAATTTATCTTGTTTAGGAAGTTTATGTAGTTGTAGACCTTATAATTTTTTTAACAATATATAATTAGTTTTAGATTATTTTGTATAGTTTCATGTTTATTTGAATGACACGGCCCATTTATATCACACAATTAACATGACATGGAACAAATCAGAGCCTGAGCTAAAGCTGTCTGGGCTTTTAATGTTCCGGACAGTTCATGCCTGGCCCACAGGTTGACATCTCTAACTTAAATCTTGAAGAAGTAAACCTCTTTTTATTGGGTCATTCTTGCTGAATGTTTTGCACCTATCTCGTTGGGTAAAACACTCAATTATATCTTATTATGGTACATTATTATTAGTGTTATGCCAACATAAAATGCATTCTTAGTATCTGGATTTGGCAATCTGGAGTGTGGAATGAAGTTGCTCTGTAGATTTTGCATCGAGTTATACTAGTATGTATATTTTTACCCATCCTGTTCAACCCTGAGAATCTCCAATTTTTTTTTTTTCAGGTTAAAAATAAAATTGTACGTGAAGTCTTAGATTTTGTCAAGGGACACCAGCCAACTTTCAATCAAATTCTGAAGGAAGATATCTCAGATGCTGATGAGCTGACTTTGGAGCGGAGTAACCTTGTTGTCTCTATTCTCAGCAAGGTATCATCTCACTCAGAAGTTTCTTGGATTCTATGTCATGGGTGTTCATTCAGTTCAAACCAAATCGAACCTAGCCAAACCAAAATTTTATATATTAATTTTTAGTGACCAAACCAAAATGAATAAGAATGCAAATTAAATTGAAACAAAATCAAAATTATTAGTTGTATTTGGTTTGGATTGAACTAGATTTACATCTCTACTTTATAATTTTTAAATTTTATTATAAATTAAATAATTTTTGATCAATTGTTATTTTATAATATATAATATGTTAAATTAAGTTGTTATATTATAATTTTTTGTTATAAATTTAATAAATAATAAATGCTACACAATGAATTTCAATGAAAAATATATATTTTATCATTAAAAAAAGAAAAAGATAAGTTTGCTTTACAAATCATCAAACCAAAATTGAACTTTGAGTGTTTTGTGCTTTGGTCAATCCAAACCAAACTGAATCAATTTGATTAAGAATTCAAACTAAGTCATAATTTTAATTCAGTTTATTTTGTTTTAGTATTGAACTCCTCCCCTTTCTGTGTTCTTTCCATTCTATGTTTTGCTTCACTAAAATTTCAATGTCTTTGTTTCATTGCTGTCATAAATTTATTCATTCAAGGTATGGCCATATGAAGAAAATGATGAGTATGGTTTTGTTCAAGAACTTTTCTCCATGATGCACATTCTTTTTCGATTTGAGGCATCTTCCAATTTTTCCAAATCATCTGATGCACTTGAGGTATGCTCTCCATTTGTTTTAGTTTTTTTATGGTAGAGTACATATGTTCACATTCTGTTTTGTGATGCATGTTAACTACTGTGCAGAATCAAAAATCAGAGTTTCTTACTTTTCAGCTGTGCTTTAGCTTGAGTTCATATCTGTATTCGCTGTTGAAGAGGAAACTAATCAGGTTGCAGGTGGGTATATGTACATTGCCTGCTTTAAACTCAATACTTGATGTAGTAGAATATTCTTATTGCCTTGTAAACAGGTGTTAATTAGATAATTAGTGTCCTAGAATATCTTGGAGAATATGGCTTGATATTACCAGTAACAGATCTTGCATGGTCTGTGTCCAAGATGTTCAATATTCAGCTATACATACAATTGATCTTTTGTACAAATCTTGAACGCTGCTTTGTATTGGTGCAGTGTAGAATTTTACTTTAATGACTTCCCACAATAACAACGCAGAAAATAAATTGCTTTTAACTATAAAATATATTTTTCCATTAGTTTCTCATAACATTAGCAGTAAACATTCCTGGTTCCTCTAACCGTCTTTTATGATTTGATTAATTAAACTGTTTATAGGTTTGCATTCTAGTTGGTATTACTTATGTATAAGATAATCATGCTCTATGATTAGCTGAAGCTGTATATTACCTGCTTTACCTCTTATATTTTAACCCCTCCTCTCCTCTCAGTGTTATTGTATGTATAGGATTGCTCCATATGTACTTTCTCAGTATGATTATCTTGTCAGATAACTTTTGTGCATCCATCTGGAACATCTGCAGCATTAGTTTTTAACCAATGAGATAGGCTACAAGAGAAAAAGGTTGGAAACAGCCAACACTATATGTTTAGGCAGTACCCTTTTGTAACTAAATGTGTATTGTAGCCACCAACTTTACCAATGAAAATTACTTGATTGCACTATTTTAAATATCATTCCATTGCGCCTGATATGGGCAACGTAGAGTTCCACTCCTGCATTGGGACTTGGCGTGGGCTGTTTGATGTAGCACACCTGGGAGAGGTCTCTGGAGATTTGATGTGGAAGGCTCCAGCATACTGCCATGTGCCTTTCTTTTCTTCCGCATCCTCATCGTGTTACTAAAGTTTGGTAGCTATGCCCCTTTCATCTTGTTTTCCTCATCCATGGCATGCTTTTTATGAGTCACCGAAGTCTTTCTACTATGATCTGTGAAAAATTACATTGACACTAGAAACTTACAGAAAAGAGGATCTCAAATGTGTGCACGAGATAGACTTAGTAATGGATGCATTTGGATGTGTGCTTGTAGGAATGACCTCTAAATTTGCCTGTTGGTAAAGGTACTAAGAGGATTTGTAGATACATGCAAAAGAAACTACAGGTAAGGGATTGTTTACAAGAATGATCTCTAAATGGAAGGAGCTGCCTACATGATGAAACACTTGAAGTGGAGTTTGAGTTGGACAATTCTGGCGATTTAGTGAAATGTGGAATAGGTGGACGGACAATACTAATGTGGATGAAGAATACCGTGTAATCTCCACTAAATTGACATCAGTAACGGAAGAAGGGTGTTGAGGCACTAGGTAATCAGTGGAGGAGATACACTTAGTAATGGATACAGTGGAGTGATAGATAGATAAGCTTGCCTATCACTAAAGGTATTAGTGGTAAGAGGAGTTGTATATGTACAAAAACAAATACTAGTGTGATTTGAGGATCTGATGGAAGAAGCTGCCTACATCAATGGAACACTTGTAATTGATGTTTAGTTGGACAATTTTTGCAATTTTGTAAATGTAGGAATAAGTTAAGGGACAATACTATATGCATGTGAGGAATGCTGTGTAATCTCAATGAAGATGACATCAACATAGAAGAATGTTGAGGCACTTGACGGTGTAAATGAGTTTTACTGTGTTCAAGCTTTTTCATTTTGTTATTGAGCTTGTTCGAGCCGAGTTTCAACTAGCTATCGAGCTCAACTAATGACATTATTTTTCTTAGAATTTAGGTAAAATGTTAATCTAATACATGAAATTTATATTGTTTTTTTTTTAACATGTAATTGACAATTTAAGATTGTAAGAAGTTATAAATTACTATATTTTTACATTTGGACCGAAAAATTGAGAAATAAATTTATAATTATGACAAATTAATATATAATATTTATAAATTTTACAGAAGCTTTGTTCATGAACATTAATGAACCAAACTCCCTAGTGTTCAAACTTGTTTATTTTATATATATATATATATATTTTATTATTGTACAAATATAAACAGGCTTTTGTTGAACCAAACACCAAGCTTTCCCATGAATGGTTGGGCCATTTACAGCCTAGAGGCACTAGCTAATTATATTGCTGTCTTTTTCATACCCAAAATATATATAATGAGTTCTACAAAAAAAAACATAGCTTGTGATACCCATAGCCAATAACATTTAAAAAATAATGGTGTCTGAAAATTATCAGTGATAACCTGTAAATGTGGAGTTTTAATGCAAATAAGGAAAGACATCGATTTCATTTTTGAATTAGTTTTGGGTGTAAAAAATCAATACTTTTAGTTTCTAGTTTGCTAGTTCTTTTGATGATTTGAGAATAGTTTAGTGAGATTATTGAGATTCCACATTAATCATTCATTCCACTTTTGTTTGTATTTAAGTTAGTGTTAAGGGGACTGGTCCACCAGTTCACAGATTCCTCACTTGACACTGTTGCTGCTCACCGAGCACTCGCTGCCTTTCAGTCGGCAACTCCATCCATGACTACAATGGCATGGCCTCAGCTTGATGCAGCCACATCTCTGTGTCTGCTGCACTCCACCACTTTATGCGCTCCCGATTTCTTTGAGCCTAGAAGTAAAGGAGAAAAAAAATTGCGAGCTCTTCTTCAGCATAGCTTGTCCCTCACCCTCTTTCATCCATGAAAGCACTCAAGTTTCCCATCAGTGCACATCTTTACCTCCTCTCTGTTCTTGATCTTTGCTTGATATCAGGCCCTCCAGAAGTAGCTTCTACAGCCATCTCTCTGATTGCCACCCATCTGTCTTTTGTTGTGTCAGCCTGTCTCCCGAGCCGCCTGCCTTTGGCAGCCTAGATTGGCAAGTCACTTCTTCATAAAACCGCATTGGAGTATCAGCTCGACAATATTACTGCCTTCCACCAATGACGACTAGAATCTTGCTGCCATCTATGTGATATTGGTTGACAATTGCTTTAATCCCACAACCTGACTTCTGTGAGATTGGGAATTGGAAGAAGCTCAGTTATCAATTACTTTTTGTGGGCTTGAAATACTAGCAGTAGTAAAAAAAGGGAGGAAAGGTATAGCGAGTAAACAAAAAGAAAAATAAGTTGTTTAAGTGGTGAGTTCATCTTTGGATATAATACAAGCTCGGGATTCACTAAAACTTACTGTTGCAAGAGGAATTTAAAAATTCCTAGATGGTGCAAAATATCATATGTAACTCATCTCATCAAACGATACATTTTTAATATCAACAAAGTTTGTATGATTTTGATAAATTTACAACCGCTTTTTCTAAAACTTGATTGTGTTTGTTTCGTCAGTTAATTTGAATTTCCTGAATTTAATTAGCATTCTTCATTTTTTGCATTTTAAATTGCTTATCATTTATCCTTTTCCGTGCATTTTATTCAGTTTCTCACATTGATTTAATTTACCATTATCATTATTTATTAATACTTGGATCAATACGATGAGAGGAACTGCCTTAACTTCTTTTAGATACATGTGGGATTTGTGGCACTCGAAATTCAGATCTTTGTGGGCTCATTTATATCTTTGTAGTAGTTTGCATAACTTGTATACAGAATAAGGGTAAAAAATGTGCTTCTTCCAACTCTGGAACTTAAATCAATCACTTCTTTCCCATAGATGAGCTAAAGTAAAACAGATGGACAATCTTAGAACAACAATAAGATTCAGTCTTTAAATACATGGGAACTTTTTTCTAAAGACTAGCATATCTGGGAGCATTGTGCTCCTGGCGACAAAATATCAATTGTTTCTTGCTGGACCATGCAATATTGGAAGCCTTGTGCGTTTCTTTTCTTTGGTTCTCTTCTGAAACTTTGGCATACTGAATTTAATAGATGATTTATGCTTATGTAAACAAGGAACGGCACTTTGACTTTCTGCTCTATTGTTTTTCTTTGTGTAGACTTGATTACATTGCTATTTTCGTTATAATATTGTCTTTTCCTTTATGCTATAATTTATAATTTGATCATTCAATTTTTAAAAATCTAATATATTCTCTCTCCTTTCCCCTGAGGTGGCAGGCTTCTGGGGACCCTGCTGAACCTGGTACGCATCAGCATCCAACATTGTATATGCTATTGGGTCTTCTCAATTCTGTTACAACTACTCTTGAGAGATCCGGTGAAGAAAAGTTCTTGTTGCTTAACAAGGTAAAATTATTAAATGGTATAATTTCCTTTGTTGCATTTGTGTTTCAATTGCACTTGCATTTTCTTTCTTATTTCAGCTTCTAGGTCTAATCTACTGGTGTGGCCTAATGTGGGTAATCTTGACATCTATTGGACTTCTAGTGTCACAGCAAAAATAACAAATTAAACCATATATCTCTATCATGTAAACTCAATAGTCATGCTTGAAATTGGAGAACAGAGCAAAGAATGAGCATGACAAAATGCGGTATAATAGAAACAAGAATGATTGTATCCAAATATATCTAAATAAATATGTCACTATTCTTAGTACACAGTTGTTACTATCTTGCTTACTGTTATCTCGAAATAAGAGCATGCCTGGACGAGTTGGGTTTCCTTGCACTGCTGTTATCGATTATAGTAGTTCACATGCCTGCCATAACACTTACAAAAATTTTATTGCCTCGAACTGTGTTGCCTCTAACACCATCACCCTATATCATAAAATAGCATAACTATGTAGATAAATATGTAGGAATTAAATATTGTGAATAGCCATGTATATGATCATCACCGGCTTTCAAGAGGGCAATATGCCCTTTTAATATCTTGGGATCTCTCTAGCTACCGGCTTTCAAGAGGGCAATATGCCCTTCTAATATCTTGGGATTTCACTAGCTACGTAGCGTCTTTGGATTTCATATTACAGCCCGCTACTTGATTCTTTAGTCTGACGGGTAAGTGCTTGGCCAAAGAAGAGGCTATCCTATGTGGGCAAGGCGCAACAGCTTATTGCTTCGGTGTGGAGTGCTTCTGGCTATCTATCCTACCACTACCACTACCACCGGGCATCAATGATTTACAGCATCTAGATCGTTCATGTTGACATCGAAGCACCCATCAGTGTCATGGACAGATATGTGCAAACCCAAAGAAGAAGGTGGCTTGAGATTTCATGATTTATGGGCTTGGAACTTAGCTCTTTTATCAAAAGTACTTTGGCGGATACAAACTAAGGAGGATGTGCTCTGGATAAAGTGGGTGCATCACACTTACCTGAAGCGTGCAAATATATGGGCATGGGAGGCAACCCATTCGGATTCTTAGACAAAGACTAGCAGAGTGGTTTGGTCAAGATGACAGGGTAGCTCGGACATATGACTTATTTTGACATCCAAGTCTTAAGAAGATATGGACCCGAACAGTGTGGAAGACCTACTTACAGCCGAGTCATGTAGTCACACTTTGGATGTTGGCAAAGAGACGTCTTCCCACAGGAGACAAACAAGATTACATGGAGGATTGAAGTTGCACTTTTTGTAGATAGGTACTGGAGTCACAGGAGCACTTATTGTTCAGATCCCCTTATTATGGAGTTATGGAAGAGGATCCGGGATTGGTTGCACATCTACCTACCGGAGGACATTGAGAGGCTTCGGGAGATATTATTGTGGGAGTCGAATGTTGACAAATGTCCGACATCTTGTCTTTTCCTCTTTGGTCCACTATGTATGGATAACAAGAAATAGTAGTTTCTTTGATGAGGTGCAATTAGATTATGAGAATATTTTTACAAGTGTCTAATTCATGTATTTCGGTCCTTAGGAGTGTACTATGATCTAACACTTTGTTAATCTTGAGCTACTACTAAGTCCGCTTATTTTATGCTTTGTTACAGCTGTATAAAATTTTGCTTATCCAACAAATGTAACATGATTAAAAACCACGAAAGGGATTCCAAAAGAGAAAGAATCAAGTCCTAAGGAACAAGAAGATATAATGACTCTACAAATATTTAGTAATGACCATCAATTCTAGTACCATAAAAAAACTCTTGTTACAATTAGAGAATTCTCAATACACAAAAGTTACAAGATGTAAGACTTATTTATATACAAAGTTAGAGATCTATTCTAGGAAATAAATAGACCTATTTATATACAAAGTTGGGGGTCTATTCTAAGAAATAAATTAGGATTCTATTCTAGGGAGGTAAAATATAAATTAGGATATATATTTATATAACTAATACTCTCCCTCAAGTTGGGGTGTAGATATTAACAAAGCCAAACTTGTTACAAAGATAATCAATCCGGACCCATTTAAAGCTTTTGTGAAAATATTCCCTAGTTGTTCTCCAGGTTTTATATATCCTCTAGTGATCAAGCCTCGTTAAATTTTTTCACGAACAAAATGATAATCAATTTCAATGTGCTTAGTTCGTTCATGAAACACAGGATTTGATACAATGTGAATAACAGCTTGATTATCACATCACAGTTTTGCTGGTACTGAAATTTTGAGTCTTACTTCAGTCAATAGTTGATATATCCACATTATTTCACACACAGACTGTGTCATAACCCTATATTCTGAACTCTACCGTGATACAACATTTTGCTTTTTACTCTTTCATGAAACTAAATTTCTTCCAACAAAAATACAATAATCTGAAGTAGATCTTCTATCCATTTTAGAACCTGCCTAATCTGCATCTGAAAATCATTCAATATGAGTGTGCCCATGATTTTTATATATGATACCTTGTTCGGGTGCTCCCTTCAAGTAACACAAAATTTGCTCTAGCGCTGCCCAATGATGAACTGTTGGAGATGACATAGACTGATTAATGACACTAATCGAATATGTAATATCTGGACATATCACGGTAAAGATAATTTAACTTCTCAACCAATCTTCTATATCTCTTTGGATGTTCAAATAGTTCTCCATCTACTGTGATGTCCATGTTTTGAGTTATTGGAGTACTACAAGGCTTTGCCCTTAATTTTCCTGTCTCAGTTAATAAGTCAAGAACATATTTTCTCTAATATAGAAATATATATTTTTTTACTTCTCATAACTTCAACACCTAAAAAATACTTTAGCACTCCTAAGTGTTTTGTATGAAACTCAGTAAGAATGAAAGATTTGAAAAATGAAATTCCCGTAGTATCACTTCCAGTAATAACAATATCATCCACATACACAACTAACAGAATAATACCCGCTCCTTACTACTTGTAGAATACAGAATGATCAGACTTGCTTTTCGTCATACCAAATTTTTCAATAACTTAACTAAATTTTCCAAACCAAGCACGAGAACTTTGTTTCAAACCATATAAAAATTTCTGAAGACGACAAACTCGCCCCATCTCCCCCTAAGCAACAAAACCAAGAGGTTGCTCCATATACACCTCCTCTTAAAGATCACCATGAAGGTAAACATTCTTGATATCTAGTTGATGTAAAGGCCAATGATGAGTAACAGCCAATGAAATAAATAATCGAATAGATGTCAACTTTGCAACAGGAGAAAAAGTTTCAGAATAATCCACATAATAGGTTTGAGCATAACCCTTAGCAACAAGATGAGCTTTTAGTCTTGCAACTGACCCATCTTGATTGGCTTTAACTGTGAATACCCATTTGCATCCAATAGCTTGTTTTCCTGAAGGTAGATCAACCAAGTCCCAAGTATCATTATCATCCAAGACTTTCATTTCTTCTATCATTGCATCTCTCTGACCAGGATGAGATAAGGCGTCACGGACATTTTTAGGAATTGAAATAGAGTCAAGTGAAGCTATAAAAGAGCAAGAAGAAGACCTCAAGTCATTATAAGAAACAAAAGAAGAAATAGGGTAAGTACACTGGCGTTTACCTTTACGTAATGCAATAGGAAGATCATCACTCAAAGTTGGATCTGATGACGAAGTAGTAGGTGCAGGACATGAATCAAGAGGTTGACGCCTAGAGTATATTTGAATAAAAGGAGGCTTGACCAAAGTCGGTTCCGAAACAGGTGCAGAGGTTGTGATAGAATATACCAATAAATCATCATCTTCCCTTTTAAAAGTCGGGATAAGTGAGGATGAGGAACAAGGTGTGTCTTCCATGAAGGTGACATCAATTGAGACAAGATATTTGTTAATACTGGGATAATAACACCTATAAACTTTTTGAAGACAAGAATAACCAAGGAAGATACACTTTAAAGACTTGAGATCTAATTTAGTGACATGTGAACGAACATCCCGAACAAAACAAGTGCTACATAATATCTTAGGATTGACAGGATACAACGACTTATTGGAAAACAAAATTTTGTAAGGAATCTCACCATGAAGAACAGATGAAGGCTTGCAGTTAATAAGAAAACATGTCGTAGAAACCGCATCTGCCCAAAAAGACTTGGGAACATTCATTTGAAATAAAAGGGTCCGTGCAGTCTCAAGAAGTTGATTGTTCTTACGCTCAACCACACCATTTTGGGATGGAGTATCAACACAAGAGGTTTCATGAAACATACCATTCTGACTCATGTAAGTTTGAAATAGACTAGATGTATATTCCTTGGCATTATTACTTCGCAGAGTATGGATGGATGTATTTAATTGAGTCTTAATCTCGACACAAAATGCACAAAATAGAAAAAATAACTCAGAACGATTTTTCATTAAATATAATCAGGTTACACGAGAATAATCATTCACAAAAGTGACAAAATACCTAAAATCAGGTTTAGACAAAATAGAACAAGGATCCCAAATATCATAATGAACCAACTCAAAAGGTATAATAGCACGTTTATTTATTTTTGGACTAGAACTAAGATGGTGATGCTTTGGACAGGTGGATCAAGAATATAGAGACCTCTAGACTCATATCCTTTACCAATAATATTGTTCGTCAAAAGATCTTGAAATAAACAATGATCGGGAAAAATGAGATGTAACAGTTAAGATTACGAGTTAATTGACTAACAAAGAGCAAATTAAAAGATAAATTGGTTGTGAGTTTCTAATCACAATGGCAAAGAAGGAAGGTTCCTTGGTCATTAATAATGCATTAATTATTAATTAATTGCATTAATTATTGATACTCTTTGAATTAAAGCTCCTAGTTGTACGTGGAGGAAGATTTCTTGGTCATTAATTAATGCATTAATTATTATTAATTAATTGCATTAATTATTGATATTCTTTGAATCAAATCTCCTAGCTGTGGATCAGGTGTACGTGGGTGGCATATTCATTTGGTGTTGACACCTTGCAAATTTGGAGTGCCACTTGTGTCTTCACAACCAATGGGAAAAAAGAAAAAGGGATACAAATATTCCCCTTTAAGCCAAATAAAGGAAATGCAAGGTGTCTCTTCTGAAGAATGTCGGTTTAGCAGCTTGGAACCGGTCAAATTGTTGACAGCAACAATTGTTGACGTGGAAGGCAAAGAGAAGGCTTCAGAAGATAAGAATCTTGAGGAATTGGACCAAGACAACATGTGTCCAATTGGAGGTGATGCTAGAGTTGACCATGAGGCTGATGTGGACAAGCAAGGTGATGAGGTGGAGGATCAAATGGCTAATGCTCAAATAGCCCACTCTATCGGCACAAATGGAGCTCTCATGAAGCAACCTGATGTGGACGAGCAAATGGCTGATGTTCAGAAGGAAAAGTCTACCGGGACAGGTGCTAGCACGATGGAGAAAGAGAATAGATTGAATGAAAAGAACTTCCATATGGGTCGTAGTGTTGGAGGTGAAGATACAAGACATCCTACGGATAAGACAAAGTCATGGGCTAGCCTCTTCCGAGACAATCGTAAAACGGAGACGGCAACACATCTCCCACAAAATACACCGACGGGGACGACGCTAAAGTTTAGCATTGATGATATAGAGACAGTGGAGGACTCGATAGGATATTGTCTAGTTGGATGTTTCATGGGAAGGCATCCAGGAAGAGATGGTGTGGATATGGTGGCTCAATGATGGAAGGTACCTTACAACTTTTATATGCATAAGAGTGGTTGGGTTGTGTACAGATTTGAGACGCCACATGACCGGTAGAAGATTCTAATTGGAGGACCTTACTTTATTTTTGGAATTCTACTATTTCTGAAGCGCATGCCCAGATGCTTTCTCTTCAATGAAGATTATAGATTTATTCCAGCATGGGTCCAAATCCATGGGCTACCCGCCGACTGTTGGACGCCAAAAGTGCTAGGTATGATTGGCTCAGAGATTGGCAAACCCCTCTACACTGATCAACTGACAAGAACAAGTGAAAGATTCTCATATGCAAGGTTTCTTGTAGAGGTTTCGATCCTGGAAGAAAGAATCACAAAGATACCCATCATCTTACCTACTGGGGTACATCTAGAGTTGGAGGTCATCTATGAGACCATGCCAGATTTTTGTGAAGATTGTCGGAGGATTGGGCACAAGAAGGGTGCTTGCTACAAAGGAGACATACCTTCTGAACAACGGACAAATCAAGATGAAGAGAAGGCGCCAGAAGAGCAGAACAAACAATATCCTGAAAGGCACCGCTCCCCATCTGCAAGAGGCCGTCGAAGATCAAGATTCCGGCGGCGCACTAGGCAAGCATGGCAACCGAGGGGGAATGCACAAAAGGAGAGGGCCTATGATGATGATCCAAACCATTTGGCAATTGTGGCGGTGTGTGCACCAATCCCTACTGCCGTTGAAGTACCCCTCGACACTAATAGTGATGATGCAAGAAAGAAAGAGATGACATCTCAGAGCAAATTCCAAGAGAATGAAGATGCGGGTCGACCACAACAGAAAGGGAAAGAGAAAGAGGTGGGCAGTGTCTTGGAGGGCTCAAGCACATTGGGAATGACGTCTTCCTCATCTGCAGACCAAACACAAGAATCTACTAGTGGGGCATCACTTATCTCTGCATCATCTTCTTCCTCTTCATCGGATGTATCTGTGACCCTGGGCTCAACATCCTCATCTTCTTCCTCTTCATCGGAGGTGTCTTCCTCTTCGGGTGAATCTAGGAGCAAGGTGGCGGCAGGAACGGCTATAAAGAGAGCCCCAATGATGGTTCAAAGTGATAGACAATTACAGGTCCGAGCAGCCCGCCCAGGAGGTGCTAAATGAAGGTGGTCGCATGGAATATTAGGGGCTTTCATAAGTCCCTGAAACATGGAGGAGTCCAACACCTACTCAGGAGCAAAGATATACAAGTTATGACATTACTTGAGACAAAGCTCAATGTGGACTCCCTTCACCCGATCATGAATAGGCGTTTCTCAGGTATGGGACATGTGCATAATTTTGATATATCTAACCATGACCGTATATTGCTCCTATGGGATCTACACAGAGTGGATATAGATGTACTCATGATGAATTCCCAGTTCATTCATTGTCGGGTTCGGTGTCGAGTTTCGGGAAGGGATTTCTTGGTGACTTATGTATATGGACTTCACTCTATTACTTTTCGACGGCAGTTATAGGAGAGACTTATGGAGATTGGTGTAGACATCTTGGAGCCTTGGATGGACATGGGGGATTTCAACTCCATCCTATCATTGCATGACAAAAAAGGAGGTAACCTGGTCACAAACTATGAAATGCGTGATCTCCAAAATTTTACTCATGCGTGTGGATTGGTGGATCTTCGCTCCGTTGGTTGCCGTCTCACATGGACCAACGGTACAGTTTCTAGTAAATTGGATAGAATTATGGTTAACTCCCACTGGTTGATGGCAGATTATGATGCATATGGGGAATTTATGGCGCCCGGGTGTCTCTCAGATCATTCCTGTGCGATAGTACACACGCTTGTGAAAGATAGAGCCAAAAATCGACCTTTCAAATTCCTCTACTTATGGACACTACATGGGGATTTCAAGAAGATAGTGGAGGAATCATGGGCGCCCTCAGTCAATGGCAACGCACAGTTCATACTGAAGACAAAGTTTACCAGGTTGAAGGGCCGGTTAAGAAATCTAAACAAACATCATTTTGGTCACATCTCAGAAAAGGCAAGAAAGGCAAAGTCAGAACTGGAGGAATTACAAAAGGGTATCCTTGATGGTGGACAGATTCCTACATATTATGGGGAAATAAAGAGGCGAACAACTCTTCTTGCGGAGGCCGAGAAACAATTCTACCAACAAAGGGCAAAGAATGTTTATCTAAAAAACTCAGACAAGTGCACCAAATTTTTTCATGATGTGGTGAAGCGTAACAACAAAAGAAATGCTATCATCACACTCACAAAAAGGAATTGGGATCAAACATCGAGTCTGAGGGAGGTAGCTGATGAATTTGTGGATTTCTTTCATTCATTGCTTGGCCAGTCAGAGGAATGTGGTATGCTTGGTGACTTGGTTCTGTCTGGAAGAAAGCTAACAAGTGGACAAGCAGCAAATTTATGCAGACCTGTGGGAGTGGAAGAAATTAAAACAACTCTTTTTGACATTGGATGGGATAATGCGCCAGGTCCAGATGGGTTTGGAGCAAAATTTTTCACATCTACATGGGACATTATTGGATCTGACTTTATTGCAGCGACCCAAGAGTTCTTTCAATCAAGAGAGCTATTAAAGCAATGGAACCACTCTGTGATCTCACTAGTACCAAAATTGGACCATGCATATGGAGTTACAGATTATCGGCCGATTTCGTGTTGTAATGTTTTCTACAAGGTGATAGCCAAGGTACTAGCCGACCGATTAGCAGCAGTCTTGGGTTATTTATTAGATCCGACACAGGCGGCATTTGTGAAAGGGAGATCTATAGGTGACAACATTAATCTAACCCAAGAACTCTTGAGGAAGTATGCTCGAAAGCGAATCTCACCAAGGTGCATGATCAAAGTGGATTTGAAAAAGGCGTTTGACATGGTTAATTGGGACTTTCTTATATCGACACTTGTTGGTTTTGGTTTTCCCCAACAATACCGATAATGGATTAAAGAATGTGTCATGACGGTTTCTTATTCTATATCTTTAAATGGAGGACTTTATGGTTTTTTCAGTGGTCGGCGAGGCTTGAGGCAAGGTGACCCCGTATCACCCTTGCTCTTTGTTTTATGCATTGAGGTACTATCGAGAAGACTACGTGCTGCTTCTTCACTTCCCTCCTTTCGCTTCCATCCTATGTGTAAGGAGATTGGGATCACTAACCTAGCATATGCCGATGATTTATTGCTATTTGCGCGGGCGGATGAAGCCTCTACCACGGTGTTAGCGGATTGTCTGGAATTATTTGGTAATGAGGCGGGATTGAAGGCTAATCCATTAAAGTCCCACATGTACATGACAGGAGTTGATGACAGAACGAAGCACCGATTACTCAATATTCTGGGGTTCCAAGAGGGCTCTTTTCCATTTCGATACTTGGGAGTCCCACTTGCGGCGGAAAAGTTGCGAATTGCGAATTATGACCCCCTACTTGATGCAATCACAAAGAAGATCATAGTTTGGCCGAAACACACCCTTTCCTATGCAGGTCGCTTGGAGTTAGTTAGATCGGTCCTTCAAGGAGTAGTATATTATTGGCTCTCTATGCTTCCCATCCCCGGTGGTATATTGAGAAGATTAAGAGTATATGTCGAATGTTTGTTTGGTCTTCCAAACACCCTCCAATCTCTTGGGACACCCTTTGCCTATCTAAGCAAGATGGAGGGTATGGAATTCGTTATCTTCATGCATGGAATGAAGCGCTATTATGCAAGACATTATGGAATATTCAATCCAAGAATGATTCATTGTGGGTGCGATGGGTTTATCAACATTATATCAAGGGTGCCGATTTTTGGAGTTGGAATGTCAAGCCTTCAGACTCTCCCCTCAGCAAACGCCTTGTGAGCATCCGTAACAAAATTTTACAAGGTTGTCACGGACAAGGTTCGGCCAATATGGAATTGATATCTTGGTTTACAATGGAGAGAAATGGGACGGCTAATGCATATGAATTCTTCAAGCCTAGAAGAACGATTGTGACTTGGGCACGGGTAGTTTGGAGACCGGAGATCTTGCCAAAGCATAGATTCATTTTATGGCTAGTAGCCCATGGGAAGCTTCGTACAATGGATAGAATATCATATGTTCCGGATAAGACTTGTGTGCTATGCAATGGATATGAGGAAACAAATAGGCACTTGTTCTTTGAATGCTCTATCACCCGTGCGCTATGGAACAAAGTGAAGTTATGGCTAGAGTTCAAAAATGATGCCCGGACGATGGAAGAACTCCTTCAAGTGCTAGGGCGGCATTACAAGGGAAATAAACGGAAAATGAAGGCTCGACATCTCGGCATCTCATGCATGATTTATATCTTATGGGAAGCACGAAATCGTTGCCGCTTTGATGGGACTACTCCAGATGTTAATTGGTTGCTTCGGAAAATTCAAATCCATGTATACCGATTTGTGGATTTTTGAGTGTGCGCTATCTTTGACCGTGTGGGGCTGCACGTTCTTGTGGAGCTACAAGTTGAAGATGAATGTTCTTGTTTTGTCAAGATTAGTCAAGATTGGTGTTGTGCACTTGAGGAGATCTCATCCATGTGTGTTTGCATGTGATTGTGATTGGTCCATGTAATTGGTGTGGTGTGATTGATCCATGTAATTAGTTGATAAGTTGTGGATGTGGGTGTGAGTGATACATGAACGTGTAATTGGTCAGATTGTTGGAGACTACCTCACATGTTGAGGTAGTTGGCTCCAAGTTTTGATTGTATTTTGCTCTTGTGGAGGGGGGTCACAACCTCCTGAAGCGTTTATAAATATTTACCTATTTCAAAAAAAAAAAAGAAGATAAATTGGGTAAATGTAAGACAAAGGATAAGGAAAGCAAAGGAAATGATTGATAGTGCCAGATCCACAAACACAAGATGAAAATTCATTAGCCAAAGTAACGATAGGAGTCTTAGATTTGTGTGAAAAAGTAGAGAAGATACTAGAATTACTTGTCATATGATCCGTGACACCAGAATCAATAACCCACTTAGAGGATGACGAAACAAGACATGTGTTGTGATTACCTGAATCAGCAATAGCAGTGACAGAGGAAGATGAAAACTTAAGTGATTCCTGATATTGAGAGAACTTTGCAAATTCATTTGCAGAGATAAGAACTGATTTATTAGGGGTATCTTAGTAGATGCAATATGAGCCAGGTGTTTTGCCGATTCTTGTATTGAAGTTTTCTGCACTCAAACTTTGTATGACTCGGCTTACGACAATAGTAGCATATAATACCATTAGAATTTGACGTTCGAGTTTCAAAATCTTGCGAGCCTTCTTTGTTTCCACGGTGAACAGTTGTTTTTTTTTGGGCACATAATTAGTATTGCAACTCACCAAAACACCACTAAGTGGAACGTGTGGTATTTTTTTGTACGGTAATGCGGCTAAATATATCTTGTAATGAGGTGACCTCAGATCCAGAGAGAACTTGTGATTTAGCGAACTCGAAGGCTGGAGATAAGCCAGCAAGGAAGCTCATGACAACCATTTGCTTCCGTTGGCGTTGTTGAACTTTTATATCAGGGCTAAAGGACAGTAACATATTAAGCTATTCACATGTTTTTTTGAAAGCCATAAAATAATTAATCAGAGGCTGATCTTGCTTTTCCACACGGTAAAAAGCTTTCCAAACCTCATATGCGGGTGAGATTCCCTTTTCCAGAATACAGAAATTCTAGGTAATCCATCAATTCTTTAACAAATTCAAAGTAATTGATTAAACAAATTACCTCATTACCAATACAATTACGAATCTGAATAACCAAGCGAGCATCCTCTCTAAGTCATGTCTGTTTTAAATCATCTTGAGGAGGGTCATCAGTCAAATGATCATCTTTATCAATACTTCGTAGATAATGGAACCAATCCAAATAGTTTGAACCATTTAACTTATAGTCCGTGATCTTAGACATTATAAACACTATATTCGTTATAATGGAAGTCTTATTACAGCTATAAAAATGAAACAAAAGAAGAATCCAAAGGAAAATTTAAACCAAACACGGCATCAATTTACTTTGCAAATAGGGAGACGAACAAAGAAAGGAAGAAGAGCAACACCAGATCTGAAGCTTGTGCTGGAAAGACAAAACGCATCAACAAAACAAGCATAAACAATTCAACTGAAGAGAGCACAACTATGTGCATACGCCAACAGCAGCGATGCAGGACACGAGAAAACACAACAACAGGGCAGAAACCAAACTCTAGGAGGAAGCCTAATGAAGGATGAAGACAACAGTGGACGTTAATGATAAGGAGACCTAGATCGGCGCCGAAAGCAAATTGTACTAGATGTGAGATTGATAGGAGGCAAACTGCAGGTCGAAGGAGGTTAAATTCTTCCTTCTAATGCCAAGCCCAAGGTCAATCCCTACGCACGAACAAAGGTGGCGACCAGCGATGAAGCAACGATCGACAATGAAGCAAATTCTGGTGATGGGTTCGCACGAAGAGGTGAAGCGCCGAAAGAGATGGGGAGAAAAAAAATCGTGCAGAGCGCTGAAAGAAAAAAAAAAAGGGAAAAGAGAGAGGAGAAGCGGTGGTGGAAACCTAATGCTTTGATACCATGTTACAATAAGAGAATTCTCAATAAACAAAAGTTATAAGATGTAAGACCTATTTATATACAAAGTTAGGGATCTATTTTAGGAAATAAATAGGCCTATTTATATACAAAGTTAGGCGTCTATTTTAGGAAATAAATTAGGATTCTATTCTAGGGAGTAATTTTTGTATTTTAGATAAAATACAAATTAGGATATATATATTTATATAACTAATAAATCTTAACTAGTTCTACCCTCTCTTGATCTCGACTACATTCAAGCAAGGAAAATGTTGTCTTCAGCTTCTAGCATATAGAACCAACTGAGGAATAGTAGTCCTCTTATTACATTTTCTCAATTCTGCTTGCTGACTTACCCTTAATAAATCTCTCAGTCAACTATTTAAATCGTCAACAACACCCTTCCATCTACAAATTCTAAACAAACCATGCTTACGTGGAATCACCACACAGTCGCACCATCCAACTAACCAAAATTAATAGCACAGTTATAAATCCTTCATGAGAACCTCAATTCAAGAAATAGAGGGCTTCATCGTAGATGATATACCAACACCAGACCAATCAGCAATCTTTCCCTAATTATTTAGCGGTGTATACAGAACAAACTAACACCAATTATTTAAACATAGCAAATTCATCATCAAACCATCTAATCAATGATGGCGATTCATCATAACCGAACAGACCACACTACCAGACCAACCACCATCCAACTGATCTTTCTTTCCCCAATTCATACAACTGTGGATTTGGAGCACGGTAACAAACTAAACTTCGATCCAACTAATACACCTAATTGTGTATTTAAACTTGAAGATACGCCACTGAAGTGGATACTGCAAAGCTGGCAATTCCTATTATATCCTTTCAACAAATCCAACAACTTGAACACACTAGACATTTTGCATTCACTGGGAATTGACCCAAGACCTATTGGAGCAACCACCCATGTAGATACCAACGGTGCCTACCCGTGGGGGCAATTTGATTGAAATTTAAGAAAAATATATGAGATGATAAAATAAGTTTTAAACATGTTATTTATGAAACAAGAAATGTTAAACATATTACTAAATATTAAAGGGTTGATACAATGTTGTCAGGAGCGCGTCAAAACACATAGGAGCGTGCGCACCTACGAACCCAAGAGGATCCATCGTGCTCATTCCTGTTGTCTGGCGCGTTCTTGGCCGCCGGCGTGGGAGTGGCGTTCAAGCACGTAGGAGCGCTAGGAGTGGCCACTCCTTCCGCACTGAGCGCCCCTGCTTTTGGCCCAAAATTTTGGAGTGCGCTGCGTCGGTGTCGTGTTCCCAAATTTTGGATTCCAGCCTATTGATGAATATGATGATCATAATCCCATGGATTTGTTAGTTTAGATGTCATTTAATTCTAATACTTGGATTGGAGTTGTGTTCTTTAATGTGTTAGTTTTAAATTATAACAAAAAGTTATGGTTTGTTTGTGACTTGAATACTTGATGCCTTTTTAATTGAAGATTTGAAGTAGTAGTACATTATTATATCAATTATGATCACTTTTGTATATTTGTGTTGTAATATATATATATATATATATATATATATATATATATATGAAAGGAACGGTCTAGTCTAGTAGAAACTTCCGTTCTGTGTTTCGTTCCCACGCTTTTTGTTCTTGTATCCTTTGACCGTTCCTACGTAGGAGCTTGCTCCTGACAACCTTGGGTAGATATGTTAACGACATTGAGATTTGAATTTCCTATATATTTCAAAAATATATATTATTAAATTATACAATTATTTCTAAACGATACAGTGAATAAATGGATTGTATTTGTCAGAAAATAGATATCTTAGCAATTAATATTAACTTATAAAATTAATATCAAATAATTTAATTTGATTAGCTCAATGCATAAAACAATAGAACATGTCCTTTAAGCTTTCCTTTTATTCCCAATTCAAAGATATGATATCCCTTGTCCAACCCTATTTGATTCAATGATTTGATATGACTGGTATTTAAATTCTCTGACTGACAGATCAATTATTGGTATATATTTTGCAAAGTATGAGAAGTGTTATTGGGTTTTGAGGGTAGAGGTGTCAGTGCTACTGCATGAGGATGGCTAGATCTGGAATATCTTGGGATGAGCAAGCTGGACAAAGGCCTGGCCCACTATGGTAGCTAGTGCCCTTGACTATTCTTGCCTAGAGGATTTGAGGAGTCAGGGACTTATAAGAAGAAAATAAGGAGCCACCTCTTGCTCCTTGGTGTGGGCCAATCAGTTGCTTTGCACTGAGAAGAGTGCTCAAATGGAATCTGCGAACAGATTCATGCGCTGGAGATTTGTCTTAGGTGTTGCTGCTTTTGTTGGCTTTCTTGTAGAGGTTGCCACGCAGGTTGGAGAGAGACGTGTGACAAAGAGACTTGGAGCATCAGACTAGGAATGATGGAGGGATCATCTCTGACAGCTGTGGTGTCGTCGATGCCTCACTACCACCTTAATATGCGCTGGTGGAGGAGATTGCAAGCAGAGAAGATTGAGGAGTGAAGGGTCCAGTTTGGATCCCGTTGAAGGGCATGACATTGCCAGAGAAGTTTGTCACGTGGCATTGTGTTGAAGAGGTTGAGCACCTAAAAGGACAAGCAGAGGATGCACACGATGTGGATCTGGTGCTAACAGAGGTCTGGGTGTGACAGAAAGGAGGGATCAAGTGCATGTTGGTGGCTTCCAGAATAATGCTCCATTTCATCAGCAAGTAGATGAATAACACAGATGACAGTGAGATATATGTGGAAAGGATAAAGGTAAGGCCAACAATTTTTTCCTAAGGGGAAAGCCTTTTGAAAAACCCTAACCTGAAGAAAGGGGTCTTAGACTATGTAGAATTTTGGTACATATTGTACTACAAGCATATTCAATGAGACAGACTGAACAGAGACCAATTACGCTATTAATATAGAACAGAGACCAATTACGCTATTAATATAATATCTCTAACACTTCCAATATATAAAATATTTACTGTGTTGGTAAATCCCCACAATTCTATTAAATTCTTGACTTTATTGATATATTTTTGCTTGATAATGGGTTTTATTGTTGTTTAAGAACTAGTAGTTCAAGTATTTTGCTTCATATTCATTATGCTTTCTAGATTCAAGATATTAATGAACTATCAAGGCTGGAGGTTGACGAAGTAATCACCCTATGCATGAAACAGGGTTGTGTTTCTTCTTCTGATAATATAAGGAAAAGGTAATGATAAAAACACTTCAACTGCAGTTGTTTTGAATTGTCTTTAATGTCTCCTGCATTTACTAGAATCAAAATCTTTTTTGCGTTGAAAAAATATAAAATTATGTTCCACCTGTTTTGAAATTTTATGGGGCTACATTATATATAGAGATTGTTTTCTGTGCTCTTATGCTAAAGGAATTTCTTTTGGCAAATCATGATTTCAGTTATATGACAGTAAAGAAGCAAATATGCTTTGTAAACAAAAATAGGACCTAGGTTTTAATTTGCATTTGCTGAATATATCATCCGTGTCTAACAATAGAAGGATTGACTTAAAAACTGTCAAAGGTGGCAGCCAATCGTATTTAACTTTTCACACATGGCAATTATTAGAACAATGCTCACACTCAAGATATGATGAATTTTGTAATTTTTTATGACTGGAGTACCATCAGCAAACAGTTTGCTTCAAGGGTCAAGGAGAATTCTGTAACCAATTTAATGATTGTCTTCATTTACAGTTCTTTATTCGTCATCAGTAACCACATTGCTATTGTTGGTAGAACAAGTTTTGGTATGAGTATGCAGCAAGTTTACCAAATTTACTTCCGACAACTTATAGCTGCTATGGATCACAATCTTTTGTCAAGTACTTGAATATATACATTTCGAGTTGGTGTCAAGAATATTTCTATTGAAGGAATCAGATTTATTGGGTATTAGGTGTAATGAGTTTAGTCACATTAGCACTTTTATGTAGGGTTTTGATATTATATATATGCACACATGTAAAAGTTATTTATAATATGGCAACATAACATTTCTTTTCCTTGAGGGTAAGGCCTCTCATTTCAATGTGACAGTGATTGCCTTCATCTGGCCCACTCCACCTCCATTAGATCTTCCTTTTATATGTTCATGCGCAGACTTAATAACATGTTGATCCTTCCTCTTCCATGAAAGTCTCACTATTTCTTGACGATTCTTCTGCCTTGAGGTTGTACCTCCTACCATCTGAGCCATGAGTTCATCATTGGTAACTGTGATTCAGAACACCGGCATACAGTTTTTGCTTGTTGAAAACACCATTGGGCATCACAATTCCCTGGATGTTTTCCCTACCATGCTCCATGCATGACAATCCCCCTCTTGTTCCATTTTGACTTTGTCCTTCATGAGACTCAGTTGTTCTCAATCTGCTTCCTCATCATTCAGGACTGTGGCAACACCAACACTTTGCACCGTAGGCAGTCAAGCACAATGCAAGCTACCAAGAGGTCGTTGTTCTTCTTCATTAGATGAAGGCCCCAAGGCTTGCCCTACTAATGTTGTAGCCCTCCTCTCTGTAGACCGTGGCCACTTTGAAATTCCAAAAGCAAGCAATCTTCATATGGACCAATCATATTTCATCTAGATTAATGCAGATGAAGACCAACCATAAACCATCAGCCTTAGTGTTGCTACTAAGTCTATCACGACCATAAAGGCGTCGTACCTATATGAGGATAGCCTCCTTTCTCGTGACAATATCTACCACTACTACATTATAACCATAGAAAAACACTACTAAAAGGAGTAATTCATTCCACAAGAAAATTAGATATATAGATACTAATAAAAATCGTTTTCAATATTGTCACAGGGTATCTCTAAACATGAGCATCATAAAATAGTTATCTAAACCTTGAAAATTGACTTAGGTCTTTAAACCTAGAGGTCAAAGGAAAAGTCAAGAGTGAGCACACAAATTCAAAATGAAGTAAGAGCGATGTGCATGATACTATATACTATCATAGAAAACAACAAAAATATTAAGTTAATTGAATTTTATTTTTTTTAGCATCGTGGCAATTAATCTATTCTCCTATAATTCTTCTTAAATAGTTTCATCATCTTCTCCTGTTTCCTCTTTTCCTCTTTTATACTAATGCATTTTCATCTTTTCTTTTATAAATTTATATGGAGGTAAACAATCTGCAGTTCATTCAGTTAGTAGTTGTCCATTTAATCTTGTATTACTTAATTACAAACAAGTTTGTATTTCATTTCTTCATTCTTCATTGTTCTTAAGGTCGTTCAAATTCCTTTTAAGGCATTATAGTTTCTATTACCTATCAGCTCTACTATTAAAGTTTGTGTTATCACTAATAAGAAAGGTACACAAGAATAAAACAAGAAGAAACTAAAGAGCATTGTAAAAGTCAAATGATAAACATCAAAGAAAAGATTGTACAATAATTTTTTGAAAATAGACCCTCTTATGTTTTATCACCCACATATATACATCCATTTTAATTTGTAGTAGGAAGCAAGTGCAATAAAAATGGCAATTCGGTTCATGAAGCTCCCATCAATGTGGGGTGTTAGGGAAGGTCTATTGTATATAGCCTTACTTTGCATTGCAAGACGTTGTTTTTGTGATTCGAACTTGTAACCACCAAGTCACATGGCAGCAACTTTGCCATTGTATCAAGGCTGCCTTTTAATCAAGTGCAATAAAATATTAAATAAATTTTCACTCTTTAAATCATCCTGATTTGTAGTGCAGTTGTACGAAGGTGAGATGGGAATGAGAGTACTTGACAACAGTGGCAACGCGCAGTGATGCTAACAACATCGTAGGTGCAAGAGTGGCATGGGAATGAGAGGACTTGACAACAGTGGCAACATGACAGTGATGGCGACAACATAATAGGTGAAAGAGTGACAACGTTGTAGGTATGGCATCCAGACAAGGGGGGAGAAAAGAACAATAATAGTGGTGTCACTGCAGTGACATCAGAAGCGACAGAGGCGCCACGGTGGAGGCAGTGGTGTTTTGTGTGATGATGTTGCTTGGTGATGATAATGGAGATGCAGTGTGTGAACAAGGAATGTGAGAGGGTGGTTATGATGTTTAGTTGCTGTTCGTGAGGAAGAGGGTAAAAAAGGTAACAAATCTGCAGGGAGAAGAGTGGGTTGGGGTATCAATTGCAATTTTTGCAATTAAGTCTATTTTTTAGAAATTTCAATTAGGTCTATGTCACCCACATCTAAATAAATCTGATGGGGAGTCTACTGTAGTTTGGATCTGGGTTTGTCTTAGTTTTATGCTGTGCAATTAAGTCAGCGACCTCCCTGAAGCAACTGCTCTTAAGAAATCTTACATAAATGGCTAGCATGCCTTTGCTACCTCGATTCTGCTGTATTTCTTTCATCAATGGCATCAATTATTGCATGTTTTTGCTTTCTTTGCAACCTTTGGGTCATTCTAAGCCTAAGCTATATCAGGCTGCTTCCAACCACTTCTGGCCAAATTATTAACTGCCTCTTCAAAGCATGGGAACAGCCATTTCCATCTTTTGAATTTACCAACACATCAACTTCTTGGTGTTGAATATCTTCTTTCTGATGACCTCTCTCTTGATTGCTAAACTTATATTCATGTTCATCTAGTGGTTCATATCCATCTCTATCGTTTTCTGCTGCATTTTCTTCTCCTTTTTATCTGTATCTCCAATCTTCTTTTACTATCTGTCTTCAATCTTCTTTTATTTCTGTAAGATTTGAACAGAGAATTTTTTCATTCTCATTTTGCTGTGTCCCGTAAAGAGTTGAGTTGTACTATGCATTTCCAGTGAAGATCTTTCCTTGCTTTCCTATGCCTAGCAATGGATTGAGCTTTGGTATCTAGTATGGCATTACGTAAGCGATAAATTCAATAGACTTGTTCCTGATATCTCGTCATATAAAATTCATTTCATCCTTTCTCTTTTTATCCTTTGTGGTCTGACCCATTCCCCGTGACTTCACCTGGCGGGAGATTTGTGCACCAGGCTGCCCTCTCTTTTTATCCTTTCTTTCATCATTGTAGTGTCTTTGTGACAATGAAGCAATATAATATTTATTTGTCCCAAATTCTACACCTCTAGTAGTGAAATTAGCTGCCCTAGCACCACCAAGTAAAAAGAAGCATTTCACAATATATCAAATGTTTGAGAGACTCGACCACATGCTGCATTACATAGAGGCTCAGTTATGAGTATTTGACACAGTATGGATGCACAACTATTTCTAAAAAAATGTACATGTGATCAATAGATATTTGTGTCCACTTGAAGTATCGAAATCCGAGTGTTATTATTTTATTTTTTTGGGAGTGATTTCTAACACTCGTGGATGTGGATGGATGTGTGGAGCTAGTAGGAAAGGCAAGTAGTATTGTCAAATGGACCAACTCGTGGCCGTGCCAGTCGGCTTGTCAGAAATCCGTCATATAGCAGGCAGGCCGATCTTGGCGGACTGGAAATTCCTAATCCAACCCGATGCGGGTTGTGGGTTAGGCGAGCCAACCCACGAGTTTGTCAAAAAATTATATATATATATATATATATAAGATTGAAATTTTTAAATTTGGATTGTGGTTTAGGCGAGTCAAGCCCATGAGCCTGCCAAAAAATATAAAAAAGCTTAAAAATTTTAAATTTGTGTTGCGGTTTAGGAGGGTCAACCCACAAGTCTATTGAGTTTTTCACTTTACTTTTAAATTTTAGAAAAAAAACTCAACATGTGGGCCACGCAAGCCCGCCACGGGTCGACCTGCGCGGGTTGTAGGCTTAGGCGGGCTGACAGGTGGACCCACCTTACAATGGGTAGATAAAATTTCAACTCAACTTGTTTAAATTATTTGGCGAGACCGACCAACCTGACAGGCCCAACCTAAATTGATAACTCTAAAGGCAAGGCAGAAATTAATGTTACAATTTACTAGCTGCTAGATCCAGTTTATAGTAAGATAAAATTAGTTATAATTATAGGAGTGTTTTTTAAGATGCCCAATTGAGCAAAGATAGATAAATTAGTCAGTTTGAATAATGAAGTGATTGAAGGTGTGCAAAGATTTTTTTTGGAAATTTCATCCAGTTATTGCTGTTAGTATGGTTTTACAAACTAAACGGTTAGTGCAATTGATGTTTCTATTGTATCAGTGCAATTGGCGTGTTAGTTTTCTTTTATTAGTTTTCTTGGCATCTTTAACTACAATTGTCTCATTCTTAGGGTGAAGTGAAACACTTGGCTATGGTTCAATGCTTAAGTTTCACATTTTTGTGACGCCAATGGTGCTAGGATTATGTGTGAATATTATTTATTTATTTTGTAAATTACGATTGCCATATCAAGGATACAAGATTTTCTTTTGTGACACCAATAGGGAATTGATATTGTTGAAGCCATTTACATGCTCTACAGAATTCCCCCCTTTTTCATCTGTTACTTGAGAGTTGAATTGCCATTTTAATATTGAAATCCTTCTTTTCATTGATGATATTCTCTTTTTTTTTTTTGAATGCATTCCACCCAAGGGACAGCATTTGTCTCAACTAGTGGAGCCAATGTCAATAGAGCTTTATTATTTGATACTCGCATGCCAGCTTTTCAACAATTGAATGATCATATAAATTTTAGAATACAAGGGGAAAAAACATGTTCTGAAGTTGCTTCAAAATTTATTACAAATGTTGAGATATAGATTGATTTCGAATAGAAGCAATAGGACCTGCCTTCAAATATTGTGGTTGGTCGGAGGAACTTAAATGAGTAGAAAGGTAATCATACATGTTGAAGGTGGAATCATTTAACAAACTGGCTTTCATTATTTCTGAGTTTTCCATCATATCTCAAACTTGCATCCAAACTCCATCTGAACTCTTTTTTGGGTTTATTTAAATTGTAATACGGTGCCATTCAATTTGTAAAGAATTAACATCACGTCCTTGTTTCATGCATTGTTACAGCATGGGGGATTTCTTTTATGCCTTTTCTTTATCATTTATTATACCTGCTTATCCTCTTACTTTTTCCAGAGTAGGGATGTATCTGTGCTTATGATTTTTCTTTAACAGTGTCTTTTTCATATTTATCTGATACAGGAGATACATTGCAATGATAGAGATGTGTCGCATGGCTGGAAATAGGGACCAGCTTATCACGCTTTTGCATCAACTTGCTGAGCTAATCCTCAACATCCTACTTTTTAGCCTTCAGGATGAGTATGAACATTTTACATAGCTAATCTGTGACTATCCATGTATTATATAGATTATCGTTGGCCTTAGTTGTATAGCCTTCATAAGGGAATCACTAAGATGGATTATCTATAGGAATGCAATTGTCCATCCCCAATTTCTGCTAGTTATGCACTTTCTTTGCCCCCGGGGCTATGGTGCAGCGGTAGGGTAACTAGTCGTTAACCCAGGCATCCGCGGTTCGATCCCCAGCACGCGCATTTGAATTTCCCTCCCGCGACCCTGGACGCTGGCTTCTAGACTGCCACCCGCGAGCGCTTCCTGATTTACCCTGGTGACCGTTGGGAAATTTCCGTGGGGCCGGGTCGGTCACCCCAGGTTCAATTTATCTGCTGCCTGGTTCATCATTTTTTTTAGTTGTGCACTTTCTTTACCTTTATGGTGGATGATCTTATATGGGTTCTTTATTTTTTTTTTAATGAAAAAAAAATGTTATAGCCTTGGATGACCTAACAAAGAGTATCTTAGATTGTGAGGCACAGTGACACTTCATGCCTGGCCTTCCAAAATAAAAATTATATGCAACAAAAACATGTTTTATTTGATTCCTGATCTGTTACTCAATTGTTGTTTTGTTTGCCAGGATAAGTGATTTGCAGTCATCGTTTAGTGATAACTTGCATCCAATTTTAGATAGGATCGAGCAACTTAAAGAGGTATGTCTGGAGAATTCATTTGCAGAACTGGCTACTTATAGTTGAGGGTTTTATTATTTTATCATGATACATAACTGACTTGCATTTAGTAGTGCAATCTTGCTGTTCTATATTCATCTCACCTTACTGTCATGATTTCCCAGCGATAATTTTTTGTCTGCTAGTTGAAGTCGGTTAAATTTTTATTTATTGCTAAAGCAGATTTGACAATGTACTAAAATGTTTATGAAAAAGTAGTCGAACTTTGGTGCTAGTGTTTAGGAACACTCAGGTAGGAGCATTTTTATGGCAGTAGGCACTCAAGATTTCACCGCACATCACATGACTTGATATTTTACTGAAGCCTAGACCATTTGTTTTGGCTTGCCAGATACAATTTAGTCTTCTAAATAGCTAGATTTGACTAACCTTATCCTCCATAGTATGATTTAATCAGCAATGTCAATCATATCTAATAAGTTCATACTGTGCTCACTTCATATGTTTTGAATGAGCAGGATAAAATAGGGCACAACTTGAAGTTTTTACAGAGAACTGCCAGCATTCTCAAGGATATTCTTATCAGGAGCATAGCAATCTGAATTAACCATGACTTGCTGTATCGATGGGGTGTGAATTTCTTTACAGTTCCATTTAGAAAATGTTATGTTGTTTTATATGCTATATAAAACAACTTTACCCCGTCTTCTGTTCTATATATGTTGTCTTCCCCATGTAGAAATACAATTTGCAACGTGTTCGGGTTATGCTCTCTTTGTCAGCATTGCTAGTCGGCACGGAGATTCTAGTGTATGGTCTATGAGTCTCTTATGCGATGGCATTGATCGCTTGCTGGCAAATTTCATGGGATAGCTTGAGCGTCAATGCACTGGGACAATGTGAACAGCTTCATGATTTTCTTCAAGTCGAATAGGGCATGGATGGTGTACATTTCAGAAGGATTGTTAGTTGAGTAGCGCTACAGAATACTGCTTATAGAAGAGTATCTCTTAGCGCAGGCGAGAGAAAGTGTAAAGTAGATTTGGATTTTGAATGATTTTTCAATGAGGAATGTAACGTAGAGAATCAATCTATAGTATTATCATGCGGTGACTTGAATCTCCTTCACTTGAACAATTTTTTTTTCTATTATGCGAATTGGTGTCCGAAAATTTTGGCAAATAAGATGAATTATTGCCAAATGTTATTTCATCAACTTGATCAGTTCTTCCAGCCTGCATGCTCGATTGATTGATCAATTTGTCTGCCCGATACTAACCCCCAATGGCCTAATCAACTCACTTGATTTCCCTACTAATTGGTCGCACATTGGGTAACATATTCACGGATTCTCTCTCAAATATCCAACTTTGCAAACGATAATAGAAATTTATATTCTCAGAATAACATGTACGATTAGGATTAGACATTCAAGAGAAAATTTATGGAAATATAGAGGGACGGCCATGTCTAAGCAAATTATGAGACAACCAAGGTTACTAGTGTAATAGTTGACATGCTGTTACTTAGCTACTTGTTCTACCACAGGAACACTGTTGCCCCACCTTTCTTCCAATCCATTACTCTTCAAAGGAGGCAGCGAAAAGAAACTGACCGTCGAACTTCCACTCCTAATCTGTTTCAAGGACCTCAGTGCTGCTATCGTGCTCTTCATGTATAAGCTCTCCATATACTCAATCTCCTCTAACTCTGGAACCCCTCCGACCAAAGAGGAACCTGATTGCGTTGGCTTCCTTTCTCCGTTATCTGGGTTGCATTCTGCTGAAGTTGATGGGTCGTTCTTGGAGAAGAGCCGGTCAAGCATCACCACACACTCCTGCACAAGTTTGGTAAGCAGATCGGTCGTAAAGAATGGCTGCTTAAGAACCTTTTGGATGAAGGGCTGCCTGATAAGCGCTCCTGTTCTTTTGTCATACTTCTTCAGTATTTTCACTAGGCCTAAACATCATCACAAATAAACGCAATCAGACAAAGGATTGGCCAAAAAAATGCAAACCAAAAGAAGAGAGAGCAGGTCATCAATAATACAGCAGCCATTTGTAATTTACAGAATCTCTCTCGATTTGCTATCTATAAAATCTTTCATAATCCTGTTTTGACATATCACAATGAGATAACCATGTACACACAAATGGAGAGATGATAGTTCTGCATCATTTTAAGGTGTTAGAGTACTTTACATGATAATGTAGATGAACCATCCAATATTCTTTTCTCTATTTTTTTTTTTTGTAAGAGTTGTTATCTTGATAGTATATCGCTCATTAAACATATCATTAAACAAACGAGATCCACAAAACAATGACGGTAGGCATTGTTTATTAACTCCGAGTGTCCCACAAATATTTTAAAGAAATCTCATTTAAGACAAGCAACCAAACAAAGTTTACTTCGTTTTGATAATACATACCTAGGGGAAAAAGAAATTTTAAAAGAGCTAATTAGTGTGATATTTTCTTGAATTTGAACTGATGTTGGAATCATAGCCAGTCTTATCATTTTTAAAGAAATATATACACAAAGGTAACTCCCAATACGTGAATCCGCTCCACTCGACTATCCGATCAAATAAAAAATTAGTAGTTAAATTAGTAGTTACTTGTTTCCTTATTTATCAGACTCTGATCATGACTAAGCTAACGTGTGCTTCCTTCCTAACAACTAGGATAAGTACAATTGGAAAATCTAACACATAATACATGCAGTATCTAATATATTAGTCGAGTGTTTGGAAACCTCAATAAGTTAAACCCATTTGGATAGTATAAATCAATTAAACTAATCAATAGTAGGTAATTAGGTAAATAGTGTAGAGTTGTCTGTTGTGGAAGTTACAACAGGAGCGGCTTAATTGTGTCACCAATGACAAGAACAAGATCCGTGTAATGTGTCCACTAAGTGCAACATGTCATACCTTAAAGGGCAGCCCGGTATACGCAGTCTTATCTTGCTTTACAAGAGGGTGTTTCTGAAACTTGAATCCGTGACCTTCAAGTCATACAACAACTTTACCGTTGCGCCAAGGCTCTCCTTCTAGCATATCATAGCCTAGCAAAGAAAATTTATTTATTTTTTATTTTCTATAAATATATAGTACCATGTATCCATTCCTTTGGGCTGTCTAATCCTGAGGATGACAGACCATCAGGATAAATCCAGAAGTATTCATAGCGGATGGCCTAGCATCCCAACATCTCAGGTTTGTCATCTCACGGGAGGAAAATGCCCGCCTGTGCGCTATAGCTAGGAATCGAACTATGGGTTGGGGAGATTGCATGGGTGCCCTGCCACTACACCATACTAGCAAAGCAAATTAATGAAGTTATATCTCATCAGCCTAATCAACCTGATCAATTATATGTGAATGTAGAATAAAATCCACAAGTTGCCTCAAGTTAAAAATACCCTACACAAAAACAAATCAAGAAAATGATGAATACTTAGCCAGAAATGGTACGAAAACCTACCAGTGTAGTTGAGGGCACTGTAGTTCTCGAGAAGAACCATCTCGCCATGAAAGTTTACAATTTCCTTCCTTACTTTCATCAACACCTCCTTGGAACCCCTAGAGATGGCTTCAATGACTCGATCCTGCAGGTCCTGCAAATTCACAGATTCATGTCGATGCAATTGGATGAGCTATCCCATAATTACCAACAAATAAAGCAATTGTTAAAAAAAAAGCAAGATCTAGCCATGAAGAAGTCTAAAAAGTCACCTCGAAAAAGAGACGATAGGGAAAGAGACAGGATCAACCTATCTACTCGTTTCCATCGTAAGGAACAAGAAGTGTAGATATAACATACAAATAATAAATTGTAAATGGTTTCCACAGTCAATTTGCCCCCGCGAGGTTCAGTAGCCATAACTCCTCAAACCTATTTCCGCCTGTCCAGATTTCAAAACAAACTATAACTCCTCAAATTAACCTAATTCTCCATCGAGTAGCGGCGCATCAAATCATACCAAACGATTTAGTTGATGGCATCTGAAATTGAGATCGAGATCGAGATCGAGATCGAAACCTAATTCCAATTTCCCGTGCCACTTATCATTCATCAATCAATACAACCACCGGAAACCGAACAAGAAAAGCCACATACCTTTTGGCGGATGATGTACTCCTCCTCCTTTTCGACGAAGAAAGTGTTAAACTTGTCAAGCTCGGCCTCAAGGAGACTCATGAACTCCTCCTCCTCAGCCGTAGAGGAAGGCGCGTTGTCGGCGGCCGCCACCTCATCGGCCACCTTGGCCCGCTTGGTCGGCCGATCGGCGCCAGATATTAGCTTGAGCCGCCGCTTAAGGTCCTTGTAGGAGAGGAACTTATCCCTCCACTCCGGCAGCGTCTCCTCGATCTGGCTGCTGAGGTTCTTCCCAAACTTCATCACCAAGACGCAATCTTTCCGATCTAGGATCGAAGCTAACGAGGATCAAGAGGGAACGAGAGCAAAAAGGGGAGATTTTGGAATAAAGGGAGAGGAGAGAGAGAGGAGGGCGAATAAAGGAAAGAGAGGATGAAGAAGAAGAGGGAATATGCTGGACGATGGAGAATGGAATATGCGGGAGGCGGAGAGGATATCTTGGGTTTTTTTCCGCATGGCTGTCATTCCTTCGTTTGTATTTTTCGAAAACAATTTATTCTTTTCCCTATTAAGACAAGTCCCGCGAAATGAACTTAATATATTTTTCGAGTAATGATTGGGACAGTGAATTTGGGACAGTGAATGGGACAGTGAATGACGTGCAATTATTGTGTACACGTCCGATCGCCGATCGGACACCACCGATGGTCTCTGATTATCTTCCTGAATCAAACTATACCTTCAGAGGACTGTGAACTCATCAGGATCGCGGGCAACGGTGAACCTATCGAAATCGACGGTCAATGATACGAGATCGCAATTACGGCGATCCCCGACGGGTTCACCGTGCCCCCCAGGGTATAGTTTGGTTCGGGGTGGCGGCCGAAGGCCGCCGGTAGTGTCTGATCGATGATCGGACGTGTACATAATAATTACCACGTCATTCACTGTCTCATTCACTGTCCCAAATTTATTATCCCTATCATCACCCATATTTTTTATAGCAAAAAGTTGATGTGCTCGTCTGACGATATAGTATCATTGATCCGATAAGACATGAACAAATAAGTCAAGCTACATGGCGATCTTTTACAGAGGTAAAAACATGAGATAAAAAATTATTACTTCATTTCAATATGTTTGTTAATCCATTTTTGGAAGACAGGTATAATGATTTTGAAACATTTTAATTTCAAATTTTAAATGATAACATCATACGTATTAATTATCGGTCCATATTTTATGAGTAGATGTTCTAGAGTTCTAGTTCTAGATGGGTTGAAAATTTTTCCTTATAAGGATTAAATTTTGACTTTTTATCAAAAGATGTATATGGAAAAATGTATTTTCTAAAAAGCGTCTCACAATTTATTTTTTACCAAAGGACGTATCAAAAATTATTTTATTCCTCTTATACCCTTCCCGCCAGTTACATTTATGAGACATCCGAACTATTGTTTCATAATTTTGATTTTAAAATAATAGATTGTAATTCGGATACAAATATTCACCTTTTCTCCTTTCTCTCTTGGCTCAAATAATCTACTTCTCTTTGCAAAAAAAGTAATAGCTATGTAATAGTCGTGAGCTCATCCCCCGACCTTTGCAAGCTTTAGATTCGCAAACTTTTACATTCTAAAATATATTTTTTAGTTATGAATTTTAAACATGAACTATAGTAAAATAAAATAAGGATAAAAAGGGTCTAATATTATCGTCATATCATACTCAAAGCGGGACTCAAATGATTTGATTTCAGACCCCTTTTGGGCTTGAAATGTTTCATTTTAGGCCCAAAGAGTGTCTGAAATGAATTATTTGAGGTCCTCTTTGGTTGAAAATGTAAAATATAGAAAATATAAAAAAAATAAAAATAAGAAAAGATATATAATAAAAAAATAGAGTTCTTAGAATTGTATATAATAGAAATATATAAAATTAAAATTAAAATTAAATTTATATGTGAAAATTAAGATAAATTAAATATCATCGAAAAAATTATTAAACGACGATTAAATATTTTAAAATTTTATTTAATAAGGGATAAATAACAGATCAATATTTCAAAATATAAACAAAATAAAAAATATAAAAAATAAATAAAGTTCCTAAAATTGTATATATTAGAAATATATAAAATAAAAATTAAAATAAAATTTATATGTGAAAATTTAGATAGATTAGATATCATTAAAAAAATTATTAAAAGATAATTATATATTTTAAAATTTAATTAAAACGAGATAAATATCATGCCAATATTTCATTTTAGGTCTAAAGAGAGTCTAAAATGAATTATTTCAAATTTTCTTTTGGCTGAAAATGTAAAATATAGAAAAATAAAAATATAAAAGATATATAAAATATAAATAAAGCAATAGAGTTCCTAGAATTATATATATTAGAAATATATAAAATAGAAATTAAAATAAAATTTATATGTGGAAATTAAGATGAATTAAATATCATTGAAAAAATTATTAACAGATGATTATATATTTTAAAATTTTATTTAAAAAGAGATAAACATCAGGCCACGTTAGGCCTGATATCGTAGGATATTAAACCCCTCTCTTATTTTTTTAGGATATGAAGCTAAGTTAAACACTAGCTTCAGATAAAAATTAAACAAAAAATAAAGGAAAATAAATAAAGAATAAATAATAAAATAAAATTAATAAAAAATGTAAATAAAAAATATATAATACGAATAAATAATAAAATAATAAATATAAAATAGAGAGAAAGATAACAAATATATATAAAGAGATAAAGAAAACAAAGATATAAATATAAAATATAGAAACACGTGAAGAATAAAAAATAATAAAAGAAATATAAAATATAAATAAATAAATAGAGTTTATAGATGAAAAATATAAGAATAAGATATAATTGTGAAAACACATTATATAAGAAAAATATAATAGAAATTAAAATAAAATATAATTGTGAAAAAAAATTAAAAAATAGATAATAAGATATAAAAATAAGAAAAATAAAGAGATAAATATGAGAGATAAAATAAGACAGTCTAAATGTGCTATAACCCCTACATTATGCACTGTTAATTACCTTAATTACCTTCCCCTAACTCAACCCTACATAGTGATATCAAGTATTGAGAAATCCAAATATCTTAAGTCCATTAGTGGGTTGCGGCGAAAACTCACTTATAGACCTAGAAAAGTTCGATTGCAATATTATGAGTTTATGGTATTGCAAGGACTCGAATTGATCTATCCATTGTGTATTTAGGGGTTTTCTAGATGTTCTTCAATAGTACAATACGTTTAAGCTTGTTTAAAGGTAAAATAAATTATGCTATCCGTGTTGGGCCTCATCTATTGGGATTTCAAGCCCAACATGGGTCTAAAATCCGAGAATATCAGACCCTCTGATATGCAAAATTGATATATTTTTTTAAAATAATTATAAATAAATATATGAAATATATAAAATAGAGATAAAGATAAAAAAAATATATAAAAAGATAAAGAATATAAAGATATAAATGGATACATTATAAATGAATTGTATTATATATCACTAGGTAGGGTTGAGACAGGGGAAGGTAATTAAGGTGTTAAAACTTAGTCCTAGCTACTAGCAATGTTCTTCTCGCACGGAACAATACATGATGTAGCGGTTATAACACATTTAGACTATCTTATTTTATCTCTCATATTTATGTCTTTATTTTTCTGATTTTTATATCTTATTATCTATTTTAATTTTTTTCACAGTTATATTTTATTTTAATTTCTATTATATTTATTTCTTATATTTTCATCTATAAACTTTATTTATTATTTATATTTTATATTTTTCTTTATTTTTTATTCTTCTTGTGTTTCTATATTTTATATTTATATCTTTATTTTCTTTACCTTTTTATATATTTTCTTTATCTTTCTCTCTATTTTATATTTATTACTTTATTATTTATTCATATAATATATTTTTTGTTTACTTATATTTTTTATTTTACTTTATTTATTTTCCATTATTTTTTAATTTATTTTTTATCTGAAGCTAGTGTCTAACTTAGCTTCAGATCGTAAAAAAACTAACAGAGGGGTTTGATATCCTGGATATCAGGCCTAACGTGGCCTGATATTTACCTCTTTTTAAATAAAATTTTAAAATATATAGTCATATTTTAATAATTTTTCGATGATATCTAATCTATCTTAATTTCCACATATAAATTTTATATTAATTTCTATTTTATATATCTCTAATATATAAAATTCTAGAAACTCTATTTCTTTTTTATATTTTATATATCTTTTTTTTATTATTTTTTATATTTTACATTTTCAGGCACAAAAAAGGTCTGAAATAATTTATTTCAGACCCTCTTTGGGCTTGAAATTAAATATTAACCTGATATTTATCTCTTTTTAAATATATTTTAAAATATACATTCATCTTTTAATATTTTTTTCGATGATATCTAACCTATCTTAATTTTCAGGTTTAAATTTTATTTTAATTTCTATTTTATCTATTTCTAATATATACAATTCTTGGACTCTATTTCTTTTATTATATTTTATATATCTTTCTTTATTTTTATTATGTTTATATTTTTCTACATTTTATATTTTCAGGCCCACTTTGGGGCTAAAATGGAATATTGGCCTGATATTTATCCCTTATTAAATAAAATTTTAAAATATATTATCATCTTTTAATATTTTTTCGATGATATCTAATCTATCTTAATTTGCACATATAAATTTTATTTTAATTTCTATTTTATATATTTCTATTATATATACAATTCTAGGAACTCTATTTTTTATATTTTATATATCTTTTCTTATTTTTATTTTGTTTATATTTTTCTATATTTGACATTTTCAGCCCAAAGAGGGTCTGAAATGATTTAATTTCAGGCTTAAAGTGGGTCTGAAATCAAATTATTTCAAACCCGCTTTGAGCATGATAAGACAATAATATTAGACCCTTTTTATCCTTATTTTATCGTACAGTTCATGTTTAAAATTCATAACTAAAATATATACCTAAGAATCTAAAAGTTTGTGAATCTAAAAGTCTGCAAAGGTTGGGGGATGTGCTCAGAAGTATAACTCAGCTATTACTTTTTGGCAAGGAGAAGTAAGTTACCTGAATTGAGAGAGAAAGGAGAAAAGGAGAATACATGTATCCAAATTACAATCTATTATTTTAAATCAAAACTATGAAAAAGTGGTTCGGATGCCTCGGACATGTAACTGCGAAATGAGCTTGTTGGCGGGAAGGGTATAAGAGGAATAAGATAATTTTTAATGCGCCCTTTGGTAAAAAACAAACTGAGGGACGTTTTTTTGGTAAATATGTTTTCCCATGTACGCCTTTTGGTAACAAGCCAACTTAAATTCCATATATTCTGTCTTTACTCTACTAAACCTAAAATCTTTCACTTCTAGTATTTCCAGTCAAGATCTAGTTTAGCATTTACTCCTTCACGTGTCTTGTCTACCAAAACAATATCTGCAAATAATATGCACAATGATACTGTATCTTGAATGAGCTCAATGAGTTTGCCCATATTAGTGTAAAAGATAAGAACTTGGAGTTTATCCTTGATATAACTCTATCCTTATTGAGAATATTTCAGTTAATCTGCCTAATGTCTTCACTTTGGTCATTACATCCTTATACATATTCTTAATTAGTTCAATATGTACTACGCTAGCACCTATCATTTATAGAATTCTCAATATAATTTCTCTTGAGACCCTATCATAAGCTTTTTCAAAGTCAATGAATATCATGTATAGATCTTGTTTTTGCTCCTTATACTTTTCAATTAGTTATCTAAGAAGATGTATAGTTTCTATTGTCGACCTTCCAAGTATGAACTCAAATTAATTTTCAATCACCGTGGTCTCCTTCCTTAATTTGTTTCTATTACTCTTTTCCAAAGTTTCATGGTATGACTCATTAGTTTAATATTCTTATAGTTTATATAATTTTGTATGTCTCCTTTGTTCTTATATAAATAAACTAGAGTATTTACCCTCTATAAATTAAGAATTTTTTCATTTTCAATATTATATTAAATAATTTTGTAAATTATTCAATATCTTATTTCCTTAAGCACTTCCATACCTCTATTGAGATATCATCTGGTTCCACGACTTTTTCATCCCTTTCAAAACTTATTCTACTTCTGAAATTTAAATTTTACAATAAAAATTTAAATTTTTTATACTCATTTGACTTTCTTAAATTGCCTAAGTTAAGTTAGTCACCTAAATATCATTAAAAAGTTGGTGAAAATATATCTTTCACCACTTTTTTATTTCTTCATCATTTATTAGTACCCTATTGTATTTATCTTTAATGCATCTTATTTGACTAAGATCTCTTGTTTTCCTCTCTCTTACTTAGCTATTCTATAAATATTTTTTCCCCTTTTTTTGTATTTAAGTTTTGATATAATTCAAAAGTTTTATTTTTTTTATTTTTTGCTCCATTCACTACTTTCTTAGTCTTTTTCTTGACTATTGTATATTTTTTTAATTTTTTCTTTCTTACAAATATATAATTTCTTATACGCTATTTATTTTTTTTCACATTCTCTTGTAGGTTCTTATTCGACTACTAAGATTCTTTACATGGTACATGTCTCTTTGACTCACCGAGTATACTCTTGTCTACTATTTTCAACCTTAATACCATCTTATCCCATATTGAATTAGAGTCACCATATATTTCAACTAATGTTTGTATTCCTACATTGTCTTTAAATATGCTTTGTTTCCAATCCTTTAACTTCCATGACTTAATTTTATGAGTTGTGTATATTTTCTTTCTAATTATATTATGTTTAAGACATATATCTAACACTATTATCATATGTTGGATAGTCAAGCTTTCTTCAGGGATGACCTTGCAATCTTTACAAATCTTTCTATCTCTCTTTATGACCATAAAAAGTTAATTTGTAATTTATTATTCCTACTTTTGAATGTGACTAAGTGTTCTTTTTTCTTAAATAACGTATTAGATAGTATAACGTCATATGCTATCGTAAATTTTAATATAGTTTTCCTTTATTTCTTTTTCCAAACCTATAATGTCCATGTACCCTCTCATATTTCTCATTTTTACTCTGACATGTTCATTTAGATCAGCTCCTATTAAAATCAGACTCATGTTAAAATCAATTCATTTGATGGAATTGTTGGTGCAGTTTGCACTAACGGTCAAACTCGGGTTTTGATGTATGACAAAGTAGTTAAAGTTAGGGTTGTGTGTGTTTAACCTCTTTACCAAGTGTGCAGGGTTGAAAGACTTAGGACCAGACATCAGGCTGAAGTCCAGGATGGTTGAGTCCTGGCGGGAAGTCCAGTTGGGTCCGCGGGACCTGACAACTGGCTGAAGACCAAGTTGGTTGAGACTTGGCAGGAAGACCAAGGTGGTTGAGCCTTGGCAGGAAGTCCTGGTAGGGTCAAGTAGTCAAGTAGAGCTGCACAATAGGTAAGTAAGGTAAGTCACTGGAGGAGCGACCCAGTGAGGACGAGTCCAATCTTGGACTTTAGGCGCGGTCCAACTTAGACCCATTTAGGTGATCTAAGTTGAGTCCTGGTTAGATCCTGGTCTGGGAGACAGGATCTAATTAACTTAGAATTGTATCTTATTTTAGTCCATATAAAATTGTACTAGCCTTGTTTTGGACTAACCCTGGATGCAGGACCGAAGGACTATGTTTCTGCAGCTCAGAGAGCCTCAAAGGAGTGAGGCCGTAGCTGAGCAGGGCGCCCCGGATGTGTCGGGCGCCCCAGAGTCAACCCAAAGTCAGCAAAGAGGTAAAAGCCCCGACAGCAGCGCTATTTGGGGCGCCCCGCATGTATCGGGCGCCCCCTGTGCCACCTCACTGCCAGCTGCCGAAGCTCGCCCTCGCGAAGCCAAGGAGATGAAGCCTTGACTGGTCAAACAGGGCGCCCCGCGCGCGTCGGGCGCCCCAGTCAAAGCTGATCCCGAAGATGAAGAGATCAGCCTTGACCGGAGGGCGCACGGGATCGAGAGCCACGTGGGGGGCGCCCCGAGCATGTCGGGCGCCCCTTGCCCTATATAAAGAGGGCCTCGACCCTCTTCAAAGGACAACACTTCTTCCAAAGCTTTCAAGTTCTTCTACGCTCGCGCCTTGCTCCGGAAACGCTACACTTCGAGCCGACGACGTCCCGCTGCCCCGAAAGAGTCGACCTACTCCGGACGTCGGTAAAAAGAAGAATTTCTTTTATTACTTTATTGCACTTAATTACTTGAAAGTGTGGGGTTGTCACACTTTAAGTTCATTTGTACTCGCCTACTCTATCGGGATTGACCGATAGAGAGTTTTAGTGGATTGCCCAACGGAAAGGTCCGAGGGACCTGGGCCTTCGAGTAGGAGTCGACGAAGACTCCGAACGAAGTAAAATTCGTCTGTGTTAGTGTGTTTTTCGTTTCTTTCGTTTCCGCTGTGCACGCTTTTTAAAGCGCTTTGATTTTTGAAAAACGCACGTGATTCACCCCCCCTCTCACGTGCATCGATCCTACAAGTGGTATCAGAGCCTGGTACGCTCTGTATCGGTGCAACCACCATAAGAGCCGGGGGAAATCCAGATTTTTTCGAGTTTTGGTTTTTCACTACACTTGATCTAAATTAGGTATTGTTGCCTAGATTTGGATTATTTTTTCCGTTCGTTTGATTTTACTTGAATCTGGTGCAACACCGTTCAAGTTGCTTTTAGTTAGTTTATCATTTCCCGCACTACTAATCCAAGACCCAGTCTTGGGATATTTTTTCTACTTTTATTTCGTGTGCACACAAGTTAAATGGCCCAAGGTGAAGGCTATAGCACTGCTCGCCCTCCCCTCTTTAATGGGGAAGACTTTCCCTACTGGAAGAGAAGGATGGAGGTGTATCTGAAGACCGACATGGATCAGTGGTTTGCAGTTCAAACAGGCTACACACCGCCAATGGATGAGGGAAATAATGCTCCACTAAGGCCCGACAGATGGAACTCAGAAATGAAGAAAAAGGCTCAGACCGAGTTCAAAGCCCAGAACACCCTCTAGTGCGGACTTACCAAAGAGGAGCTAAACAGAATTGGACCAACCGACTCAGCAAAGGAGCTATGGGACAAATTAATTGAACTACATGAAGGCACCTCTGATGCCAAGGTAACAAAAAGGGATTTACTTTTGAATAAATTATTTAACATCAAAATGCAGGAAGAAGAATCTGCTAGCCAACTCCACGCCCGGATCAAGGACATACTGAATGGACTCCACATGATCGGGCACAAACAGGAGAACCGCGACATCATAAGGTACGCTTTAAATGCATTCCCTAGAAATTCACTATGGGCATCTATTATAGATGCTTATAAAATTTCTAGGAACCTTTCTAAAATTAATTTAGATGAATTGTTTTGTGAATTAGAACTGCACGAACAGACTAACGCCAAGGCCGAGAAAGGGCTAGCTTTATTTGCAGGTTCACCAAAGGAAGCCAAATCAAAGAGAAAAGTCCAAGAAGAACCTGAAGATGAGTCAGGCTCTGATGAAGAAGAACAACTGGTGAACTTGGTAAGAAAAATGTTCACCAGAAGGAAGAACAAACTTTCAAAGAAAGATATTCAAAAGGTGATGAAGCCCTACAGCACTGAAGGTAAAAGCAAAATGATCTGCTTCAGCTGTAACAGAAAAGGGCACTTCAAACATGAATGCCCTTACAAGAAAGAGGACCAACCCACTAAGAACAAAAAGAAGAAGGCTCTTCAAGCCACGTGGGATGAAAGCTCGGACGATTCCGACGATGAACAACCGAAGAATGCAAGCTACCTCGCACTGATGGCAACCGGACCAGAATCGGACTCGGAGCAAGACGAGGATTCCGAATACGAGTCGAGTCAAGAGATCGGACTCTTTTCGGACGACTCGACTAAGGTATATTTAGATTCAGTAAATGAAAAGTTCTTTAAAATTATTTCTGTTTTAAATAAAAAATTGCTTGAATCTGAATCTAGAAATGACCAGCTTCTTAAGGAAAATCAAGACCTTAAGGAGCAATTAATTAATACCAGAACATTAACTGAACAAACTCAAAATCAACAATTAATTGAGCTTGAAACTGAAAACTTAACCCTAAAGGGTGAAGTCCTAAAACTTAAGGATCTACTAGCAACTTTCACAACCCGATCCAAGAACCTTGACCTTATTCTTGGATCACAAAAGGGCATGTACAACAAATCTGGGATAGGATATAAATCAAGATCGAACCAAAGATCTTTTATCTCCTTTATCCACCCCCGCAAAAATCAACGAAAAGCGTGGGTTCCGAAAGCTTATCTAACAAAGCAAGTAGGTCAGAATCAATTTTATGTCCCAAAAAGGGACATCCATTACATTGACCCTAGACACCCAGTCTACAATTTAGGGGGAGGCTCCAAACTAGTTGGCACCTTAAAATCAGCCTCTGCCCAGGTGGGCACTTAGGATTAGCTTCAAAGTTAATTTGAATCTTGTACTATTTAGTACTAAGGTTTTCAATGAGTAAGTTAAAAGTCCAACTTCTTTAAGCGGCTTTGCCTAGAAAAGGGTTGTTGCTCCAATAAGGCTTCGGCCAAAGAAGGCCACTGTGTCTCGCCCTGGCCTGGAAGCCAATTCTTGAAGTGTACTTTTAAATTACTACTTGTTAAACTTGGATCTAACACAAGGTCAAGTTAACTTTTCCAATCAAACTCAAAATCATCTCACAAAATCATAAGACTCCCTTGATTGATAACTTAGACCAAGTGAGATGAATAAGGATAACCAAATTCAAATTAAAATTAAAATTAAAAGTAAAATTAAAATTAAAATTCAAATTAAAATTCAAATTCAAATTAAAATTAAAATTAAAAGTAAAATTAAAATTAAAATTCAAATTAAAATTCAAATTAAAATTAAAATTAAAATTAAAATTAAAATTCAAATTCAAATTCAAATTCAAATTAAAATTAAAATTAAAATTCAAATTCAAATTAAAATTAAAATTAAAATTAAAATTAAAATTCAAATTAAAATTCAAATTAAAATTAAAATTAAAATTAAAATTAAAATTAAAATTCAAATTAAAATTCAAATTAAAATTAAAATTCAAATTAAAATTAAAATTAAAATTCAAATTAAAATTCAAATTAAAATTAAAATTAAAATTCAAATTCAAATTAAAATTAAAATTAAAATTAAAATTAAAATTAAAATTCAAATTCAAATTAAAATTCAAAATCAAAATTAACATAACTCAAATTCAAAATTCAAACTCAAGTTTTTAAATCTTCTTAGATTTTTTTTAAAACTCAACTTAAGGTCTAAACCTTTTACTTAACTGTAGGAAAACAAATGGATTATTGATAGTGGATGCTCCAGACACATGACTGGGGATCCCACCAAATTTACAGAACTCAAGTACAAAAGACTAGGGACCGTTGCTTTTGGAAACAACGGTAAACTTAAGGTAATTGGCCTAGGCAATATTGAACTTGAGTCTGATTTCATAATAACAAATGTATTACTTGTTGAAAATTTCAACTTCAATTTACTAAGCATTAGCCAATTGTGTGACACTGGTTATAAGGTTAGGTTCCTATCCAATGAATGTCTGATCAAACACAATGACAACCCAAACATCACACTTAGAGGACTTAGGCACAATAACATTTATGAAATTAAGTTAACCTGTCCCTTAGAAAATTGCCTCTTAACCCATAAGGATGAGACTTGGCTCTGGCATAGGAGACTTTCACATACTCACTTCAGAAAACTACCTAAACTAAATGGTGTAGTTAGAGGCCTACCAAAGTTATCTAACCTTGAGTCAACCTTATGTAATGCTTGTCAACAAGGAAAACAAACTAGGTCAACCCACAAACCAACTAATCAAACTCAAACCAAGTCAATTCTGGAATTAATTCACCTAGACCTATTTGACTCACATGGGGTTAAATCAATTAATGGGAACATATACTGTCTAGTAATTATAGATGACTATTCAAGATTTACCTGGGTAAAATTCTTAAAAAATAAAGATGAAACTTTTGATACACTCACTCAATTTTGTAAATTAACGGAAAATGAAAAGGGGGTTAAAATCAAAAGACTTAGGAGCGATAATGGCGGAGAATTCAAGAATCATAAATTTAATCAATTTTGTCTAGAAAAAGGCTACCATCACGAATTCTCTTGCCCTAAAACACCTCAACAAAATGGAGTTGTAGAAAGGAAAAATAGAACACTACAAGAAGCAGCTAGAACAATGCTTAATGAATACAACTTACCTAAATACCTTTGGGCTGAGGCTGTTAGTACAGCTTGTTATGTACAAAATAGAATAACTCTAATTAAAAACCTAGGAAAGACCTCTTTTGAAATCTATTATAACAAACAACCAAACATTAAATACCTTAAAGTATTTGGATGTAAAGTCTATATCTTAAATACTAGAGAACACTTAGGAAAATTTACTTCTAAGGTTGAGGAAGGTATCTTTGTAGGTTATTCCCTTACCAGTAGAGCCTATAGAGTTTATAACAAGACTACCCTAAAAATTGAAGAAACTACAAATGTAAAATTTGATGAAAAATCTGATCCAAATAACTCTGATCAAACCACCTACCAACCAATTGACTTTGTTAGATCCAGTACTGACCCTGATGAAAGGCCAATTGAGGACCAAAACGATGATCTAACTGAACCCACACGTGAAACTGAACCTAACCAACCCAGAACTGTACGAGTTAGCTCAGCCCACCCAACTAATCAAATCTTAGGTGATCCAGAACTAAGGGTTCAAACTAGATCAGCTTTTAGGAACCTTAGTCAAATTGCCTTGATTTCAAAAATTGAACCCAAGTCTATAGAAGAGTCTTTACTTGACCCTGATTGGATCATAGCCATGCAGGAAGAGTTAGCCCAATTTGAACGTAGTCAAGTCTGGGACTTAGTACCCCTACCTAAAGGCAAGAAATTTATTGAAACTAAATGGGTCTTTAGGAACAAACTTAACGAACAAGGAGAAACAGTAAGGAATAAGGCTAGGCTAGTAGCTAAGGGGTTTAGCCAAGTAGAAGGTCTTGATTATGATGAAACCTATGCCCCTGTAGCTAGACTTGAATCCATTAGAATGCTCTTAAGTTATGCAGCCCATAAGAGATTTAAGCTTTTTCAAATGGATGTTAAGTCAGCCTTCCTAAATGGCCTAATTAAAGAAGAGGTTTATGTAGGTCAACCCCCTGGTTTTGAAAGCTTAGAACACCCTGACTATGTCTTTAGACTTAAGAAAGCCTTATATGGACTTAAGCAAGCCCCTAGGGCCTGGTATGAAAGACTGTCTAACTACTTAGTTTCTAAAGGCTTTAACCAAGGCAAAATTGACCCAACACTATTTGTTAAAACTCTAAAAACTGATATTTTTATAGCTCAAGTATATGTAGATGATATAGTATTTGGCTCAACTAACTCAAACTTTTTACAAGATTTTATAACGGTAATGGAAAATGAATTTGAAATGAGTTTAGTAGGTCAATTAACTTTCTTTTTGGGGTTACAAATAAAACAGACTAGTGAGGGTACTTTTGTCTATCAACAAAAATACACTAAAGAATTACTTAGAAAATTTGGAATGGATAGTGCTAAAGAAATTAAGACACCTATGGCTACCAGTCAAACTATAGATAGTGACACAAATGGCAAACCTGTTGACCTTAAGTATTATAGAAGTGCTATAGGTAGCTTACTTTACTTAACTGCAAGTCGACCTGATATTCTCTTTGCAGTTAGTATGTGTGCTAGGTATCAAACATGTGCTAAAGAATCACATCTAACCCTAGTTAAAAGGATATTTAGGTATCTCAAAGGGACAGAAAGTTTAGGAATTTGGTACCCTAGAACAGCCCAGTTTGAACTTATTGGATATTCTGACTCAGATTATGCTGGCTGTAAATTAGACAGAAAAAGTACCAGTGGTGGATGCCAACTTCTAGGACCCTCACTAGTTAGTTGGTTTAGTAGAAAACAACACTGTGTTGCCCTATCCACCACTGAAGCTGAGTACATAGCAATGGGTGAATGTGTAGCCCAACTACTTTGGATGATGCATACCTTAAAAGATTTTAACTTAGATCTTAAGAAAGTCAAAATTTATATAGATAACCTAAGTTCAATCAATTTAACCAAAAACCCAATCCACCACTCTAGGACCAAACATATAGAAATCAAACACCATTTTGTCAGAGATCATGTAAATAAAGGAGAAATTGAACTTAACCATGTTGAATCTAAGTCTAACCTAGCTGATATATTTACCAAACCACTTCCTGAATCTGAATTTAGCAACTTAAGAAGGTTAATAGGAATGTGTGTTATAGACTAGGAATGACCTGATAAACTTAAGTTGAATTTTGGTTTTAAAAACATGGATTTTTTTAAACTGGTTTTTCAAAAGTTTATTGCTTTTCAAAATTAAACACGGACTTTTCAAACTTGATTTTCAAGAACTTTATTTAAAAATTTGATTTTCAAAACTGGCAGACTTAGCCTAAGCTTGACCCCTTGAATTGCATGAACCTATAGATTTAGGTAGCCGCATCTCACAAAACACATTAAGATTAACTTGTTTGTGCTTGCAAAAACATAGAACGGTTGTGAGATGCATAGGACTCTGCCTGGACTTCCGAATGCTTAAGTCAGTGCATCACAGTAAGTCTGGGCGTAAAATACCAACGTTACAGTGATCAAGTCAAGTAGTCTTGCACTAAAATCTGAGCCAGACATTATTACTTGACTTGACTAACTCAGTGAACACTACTATCATCTAGATAGTTAGTCAGTAACTAGAGTTAGACATATGAAAAGGAACCACAATCATTACTTGGTCCAGGGGGAGCTAAGGTCAAAACACTTTTTCAAAATGTCATTTGAAAATTTTGATATTGATCCCTAAAATTTTTTTTGATATTATATTTTCTGAAAAAAAAAAAAGAAATTTTTTTAAAAGCTAAGTTAATAAATTTAAGACTAGTTTTTTTCTAACACTTAGCCTATATTTCTACTCCCTTAAAAGTTATTATGCTTATAAATAGTTCCTTGCAATTCCTATTTAGCTTTGAAAAATCCGTATTTTTGGGTCTTGCAAATCTCCTTTTTCAAATTAACTTTAAAATAAAAACACTTATGTTTTTTGAAAATCCACTATTAGCTTCTTCTTATACAAGAAAGTATCAAAATACTTTGATTGATTTAAAGCTCAGTAGCAAAGTTTCTTTTGGCTTTGAAAAATATATATTAAAAAGATTGTCAAGCTTAACTTTGTAAATATTTCTAAAATAATGTTGTTGAAAACTATTTGTTAGTTTTGAAAGCTAAGTTAATTGATTTAGGGGGAGTTCCTTTTTTTTTTCACTTAGGCTATTTATCTTACTTAATCCATGTTGCCTAAGTCTAGTTTTCCCTATCACTTAGCTTTGGATCCTACTCTTCGTAACTTAATATACGTATGTTTTTTGATGAATGACAAAGGGGGAGAGTAGGGTTAAAGCTTAGAAAATTCGGGTTAATGCAAAATCTATTTGCTACTTAATTTTACCATGTACTTTCATGTTTATTTTTTATTAACTTGCATGTATCTGCTAGTTTTTCCCTAACTTTAACCTGAGTTGTCAATACATCAAAAAGGGGGAGATTGTTGGTGCAGTTTGCACTAACGGTCAAACTCGGGTTTTGATGTATGACAAAGTAGTTAAAGTTAGGGTTGTGTGTGTTTAACCTCTTTACCAAGTGTGCAGGGTTGAAAGACTTAGGACCAGACATCAGGCTGAAGTCCAGGATGGTTGAGTCCTGGCGGGAAGTCCAGTTGGGTCCGCGGGACCTGACAACTGGCTGAAGACCAAGTTGGTTGAGACTTGGCAGGAAGACCAAGGTGGTTGAGCCTTGGCAGGAAGTCCTGGTAGGGTCAAGTAGTCAAGTAGAGCTGCACAATAGGTAAGTAAGGTAAGTCACTGGAGGAGCGACCCAGTGAGGACGAGTCCAATCTTGGACTTTAGGCGCGGTCCAACTTAGACCCATTTAGGTGATCTAAGTTGAGTCCTGGTTAGATCCTGGTCTGGGAGACAGGATCTAATTAACTTAGAATTGTATCTTATTTTAGTCCATATAAAATTGTACTAGCCTTGTTTTGGACTAACCCTGGATGCAGGACCGAAGGACTATGTTTCTGCAGCTCAGAGAGCCTCAAAGGAGTGAGGCCGTAGCTGAGCAGGGCGCCCCGGATGTGTCGGGCGCCCCGGATGTGTCGGGCGCCCCAGAGTCAACCCAAAGTCAGCAAAGAGGTAAAAGCCCCGACAGCAGCGCTATTTGGGGCGCCCCGCATGTATCGGGCGCCCCCTGTGCCACCTCACTGCCAGCTGCCGAAGCTCGCCCTCGCGAAGCCAAGGAGATGAAGCCTTGACTGGTCAAACAGGGCGCCCCGCGCGCGTCGGGCGCCCCAGTCAAAGCTGATCCCGAAGATGAAGAGATCAGCCTTGACCGGAGGGCGCACGGGATCGAGAGCCACGTGGGGGGCGCCCCGAGCATGTCGGGCGCCCCTTGCCCTATATAAAGAGGGCCTCGACCCTCTTCAAAGGACAACACTTCTTCCAAAGCTTTCAAGTTCTTCTACGCTCGCGCCTTGCTCCGGAAACGCTACACTTCGAGCCGACGACGTCCCGCTGCCCCGAAAGAGTCGACCTACTCCGGACGTCGGTAAAAAGAAGAATTTCTTTTATTACTTTATTGCACTTAATTACTTGAAAGTGTGGGGTTGTCACACTTTAAGTTCATTTGTACTCGCCTACTCTATCGGGATTGACCGATAGAGAGTTTTAGTGGATTGCCCAACAGAAAGGTCCGAGGGACCTGGGCCTTCGAGTAGGAGTCGACGAAGACTCCGAACGAAGTAAAATTCGTCTGTGTTAGTGTGTTTTTCGTTTCTTTCGTTTCCGCTGTGCACGCTTTTTAAAGCGCTTTGATTTTTGAAAAACGCACGTGATTCACCCCCCCCCTCTCACGTGCATCGATCCTACAGGAATATTTTATAATACTTTATCCGAGCCGTCCCAAAATCTTGATTTGATTTCTTCATCTAATCCTACTTAAGGTGCATATTTGCTAATTATGTTCACAACTTCTTTCGCCATTACTATCTTGAGATTTATAACTCTATCCCACTTTCTAACTACTCTAACAACTTCATCTTTTAATGAACTATCTAAAAAAATATCCATTTCATTTCTTGTTTTAATCTTTCTTATGTTTCATAATTTAAAACTTAAGTTCTCTATCATTTTTATTTTTTTCGTCTACCCATTTTGTCTCTTGTACCTATAAAATTCTAATTCTTCTCTTAATCAACATATCTACTACCTCTATTACTTTACCAGTCAGAGTTTCTAAGTTTCATGTTCTAAATCGAGACTATTAACCTTCTTATAATGTTTGCTCCTATCTCACTTATGGTGTGAGAATTTTTGCCTATTTAATACTACACTTAAGTTCTTATGGAGATTAGGGGTGAGTATTCGATTAAAACTGAACCGAACCGAACCGAATAGACCGAAAACCGAATAAACCAAATTTTCTTCAAAAAACCGAACCGACCGAATTTGTAAATCAAAACCGAGAAAACCGAACCGGAAAAAAAATCGGTTAATTCGGTTTTTAACCGAATTAACCGATTTGACCGAATAATTTTGACCCCTAATTTAATTTTGTGTATTATATTTGTACAATGGAATTTTGTGAATCAAAATTAAAAAACAATGGAATTAATTTGTACATCTTCTAATGCACAGTAGTTAATCTGTGCTTGATATATTGGCACGGCCCAGCAGCAGTGCAGGTCCGCAGTAGAATTAATCTGTGCTTGAAAAACAATGAAATTAATCTGTGCTTGATATATTTTTAGGTTTTTCAAATTTCAATTACATATTTACATATTAGTATATTATTTAATATTTATTTTTACACCAGCAGCAGGCCACGGCCCAACAGCAGTGCAATGTTGCGAAGGCAGGTCTGCAGTCCGCACTTCGCAAGCCTCAGCAGTTGCCCGCCCCACCCTGCAGTCCAGCCCCAAGGCCCACCCAACCGAATTGATAATTTCGGTTTATTCGATTTAACCGAATAACAGCGTGAAAAACCGAAACCGAACCGATATAACCGAAATAACCGAATTTTAAAAACCGAATTAACCGAAATTCCGAATTAACCGAACCGAAATTAAAAAATCGGTTGCTTCGGTCGGTTTATTCGGTTTACCAGAATTTTGCTCACCCCTAATGGAGATATAACAATCTTTGCTGATACATTATACTCAGATCTTATAATGTGAACTCTTACATATTTAATATTATGCCTAAGTTCTAGAGATGTAGTGATCTTGCCAAGATGCTCTCATTAAATTTTCAAATATATAAATGAGTTATATTTATTTATGAAGATTATTTAATTTTTATGTTATATTTTCATTTTTTTAGACTTTTAATTAATTTTAAGTCTTATAAATTTAATGTTTTTAAATATATAATTATTTTATAATATATCATATGAATTTTTTCTTAACTAAGATGATATGACTCATCTATAATAAATACTTTTTAACAAATAAAAAGAAAGTTATTTTTTTTAAAAAAAAAACTCATTAGAACATAATAATACATATATACACACACACTTCGATCTAAATGGTAAAAACCCAAGCATCCGCAGCTATGGTGCAGCGGTAAGGTCACTAGTTGTTAACCCTGGCATCCGCGATTCGATCCCCAGTTACGACGCATTTTGCAGGAATTTTTCCTCCAAATGGGGCGCGAACCCTGGGACGCTGGGCTTCTAGACTGGTCACCTTCCCGATTTACCTTGGTGATGTTGGCGTTACAAGCGTTGATAAAACGAAGGCGTTACTAATCTTCGACTTGAATTGTTGGCGTTACTGAACAGAGCAGTAAATACCTCCATTGATGAAGGTAAGCGAAACATCTTCTTCTCCCTATAAAAAGCGTCCAAATGCAATCCATGAAGAATGGATGAAGAGGAACATCTGAGCTTCGAATCTGTGAGGGATTTGGTTTGTGGAAAAATCGGATTTTGTCCGTGGTGATATCTCGCGTGACAGCAGGCAAGCAGAGGATGAAGAATCAAAGGAGATCACTGTAAGTTCGATTCCATTTCATGCTTTCAATCCGACAATGGTATCAGAGCAGATTAGATTGATTAGAGCATGAAAGGAGATCACTCATTTACCTTTGTAATGAAAATTCCTTTGCGATTTCACCGATATCATCTTCTTCTCGGCGTTTTCATCCCCTGGCCGACGATCGCCGACGATCGCTTCACGCGCGGGAGATCACTCCATGGCGTCGGTGATGGTGAAAAAAAAGGAAGGTTGGCTGAGTGGGGAAGAAAGCTGCGAGGAGAAGATGAGAGGCGGCGGCTGCGTGCGGTTGAGAGGCGGATGATTAGGTTTTGTGGTTTTAAAGAGAAAAGTTGATTTTAATATAAAAAAAATCCGAAACCTATTCCACTCTGCAAAACGCTGCTGCCCAAAGGAGGATCGAACCACAGACCTCCCATTGAAGGCAAAGAGCCTTAACCAGAAGCTCTATTAAGTAATTTATTTAGATTTGGTTCAACTTATTTAAATTAGATTCTAGTTTGGTTTAAAAAGGATTAAGTTGGTCAAATCGGTTTTGGTTTAAACCATTAGTTGATTTAACCAAACCGTTTTGATCAAAAAATCAGAACTAAACAGACTGGTTTGATCGTTATGTTGAATCTCAAATTTAAATAGGTTTAATTGTAGCTACAAACAAAAAGGAAACTTATATGCCTTTATCTATTTGTGTTGTGAATTGAATTGAACCAGTTTTGTTACTGGTTTGTCGGTTTTGTACTGACATTGTGTATTTCAATTCCAGATGCCGAGATTTATTACCACAATGACTCGTCGAGATGTGCGACGGAATCATTTGAGGGAACAGATAGAGGAGATTGACTACCTCCCACATCTAGGCATCCTAGGGCATATGGGAAGGCTTGATCGTCTATTTTGGAAACTCGAACAGGAAGAGTTCCCAGTCCTAGATAACTACCGGATCGGGGCATTGATTAGTTCTTTGCCGAGGCGTGCTGAAGTAGCTGCAAGAGGTATTTGGGGATGCTACGAAGGACGTATCTCATATACCGAGTTGTGTAGAGAACTACTTCGCCAGAATTTTTCAGAAGAAGATCTGGAAGATTCTGAGGACGATATGGAAGAGGATCTGGAAGATTCTGAGGACGATCTGGAAGAGGATCCTGAAGAATTTGAAGAGGATCCAGAGATGGATCTGATTGTAGAATTCGAGGGGGATCCTGAGGAAATCGAGTGGGATCCAATTGAAGATTCTGAGGAGGACCCAGAGGAAGATCCCGAAATGTTCGAGGACGATCCTGAAATGTTCGAGGACGATCCCGAAATGTTCAAGGACGATCCCGAAATGCCTGGGGAAAACCCTGAAATATTTGAGGAAGATCCTGATATTGAAATGATCGAGGAAGATCCCTGAAATATTTGAGGAAGATCCGATAGAATCTGTGGAAGATTCCGAGCCTGATCAGATTGGCCGATTAGAGATGAACGAGAGAGTGATAGCCACTGCCATAATATTTTTTATTATGGGAATAATGTCAACTTATCTAGTTCATTGAATTTTGTTTGTTGTACCTACTTATTAAGCCTATTAAATAAAGTTATGTTATGTGTTAACTGACTTGTCAATGATTAGTTCATTATATGATTAGTTCATATTCAATGATTAGTTCATTTATATGATTAGTTCATATTTAAGACAAATGATTAGTTCGTTTAATGGGATATATGTAATATAATTGATCAATGTTAATTAGATTGGATTATACGAATGATGAGTGGAAACGTAGTTATCACTTGATTTCGTAAACCAAGTCAAGTTTACATTGAGTCAATCAAAAATTATGTACATATGTTATACACTGAATTAATTAATAATTTATTTATTCATGATAGATCATGGCAACTAAGAACATCATAGCTGAACTGAACAAGGGAGATAAATTGTATGGGGACAACTATAAAATATGGCATCTCAAGATACAATATGTTCTTGAGGAACAAGAAGTTCTGGAGACTGTAAATCATTTCATGGTAGAACCTGCTGTTGGTTCAACTGCACAGTACAGACTTGATCTAGATGCCTATAGGGCATGGAAGAAAAAGGACTCCACTGCAAAGGGGATATTGATTAGTTCAATGGTAGATGACCTGGTATTTGAGTATGAGCCACTACCATCAGCTCATGCTGTCTGGGTTGCCCTGAAAGAGAGATACAGTAGAGTTAGTGTGAGCAAGCTTCGTCAACTGACAATCAAGTTTGACAGTTGTAAAAAGCGCCCGAATGTAACGATGACCCAACATCTGAGAGAAATGGGTAATATGATTCGGGAGCTTAAGACTGCTGGTCATGAGTTGACCGACGAACAACAGGTTCAAGCAGTTATTCGTTCCCTTCCTGATTCTTGGGAAACAATGAAGCAGAACCTTACTCACAGTGAGAGTATCAGGACTTTCATTGATGTCTCACGCCATATTGAACTGGAGGCGGAGAGAGTAGAATCCGCAAGGATTTCTGAGCAAGCTTTTGTAGCTGAAGGTTCTGGATCCAAGAATAAGAAAAAATGGTTTAAGAAAGGAAAGGGAAAGAGAAAAGAAGTTGGTGCTACTACTGTGCAAGACCCAATCAAGAAGAAAGGAAAGAAGAATGGAAAGAAACCTAAAGGCAAGCTAACTTGCTACAACTGTGGCAAGAAGGGTCATTTTGCTCGGGAGTGTACTGAGCCGAAAAAGGTAAATCCATGTTTGTCTTTTTTTCATGAGCTTTATGTTGCTAGTTCGGTGTTGTTAGCTGACTCTTATCCTTTGTGGATTATAGATTCAGGAGCAACGAACCATGTAGCTCGTGATTCAAGCTACGTACGTGGAGTACCGTCGCGTACCAGCTGGCAATAAGTGGATATATGTGGGAAACAATGCAAGAATTGAAGTCAAAGGAATTGGCACTTGCAAACTCAACCTTCGTGGTGGGCGTACATTGTTTCTGCATGATGTCCTGTATGCTCCTGAGATTCGACGGGATCTGGTTTCTGTGAATTGTCTTCTTGAATTGGGTTATTGTATGAATTTTTACAGTCGTCGTGTAGAACTTAAAATTGACTCTGTGTTAATTGGATATGGTTTTATATCAAACGGTTTCATGGTTCTTGATGTAGAACCAGATGTTAATTATGGAAATGATGGTTGTTTTTCAAACATTGCTCTTACTAGTGATGCTGATGTTAATGATAAAGTTTGGCATGCTAGATTGGGACATATAGGACAAGAAAGAATGAATAGATTAGCAAGTGAGGGTCTGCTCGGCACTCGTGCTAAAGTTGACTTGTCTATATGTGAGCATTGTCTTGCTGGAAAAGCAACTAGGAAACCGTTTGGTAAGGCTATTAGGGCTGATTCACCATTGCAATTGATTCATTCGGATATTTGTGGTCCAATGAACATGAAGGCTAGAAATGGTAGTTCATATTTCATTACATTTATTGATGACTTCATGCGTTTTTGTCATGTGTATTTGATTTCTCATAAATCTGAAGCATTAGATTGCTTTAATCGTTATTTGAACGAAGTTGAGAATCAATTGGAACGTAAGGTTAAAACCTTACGCACTGATCGTGGAGGTGAATACTTGTCTGATCAGTTCAAGACAATATGTAATGAGAAAGGGATTATTAGACAGTTAACTATCCCTGGAACTCCACAGCAAAATGGAGTTGCTGAAAGAAGAAATCGAACTCTTCTTGAAATGGTTAGGTCGATGATGGCTCAAGCTAATTTGCCTATTTCATATTGAGGAGATGCATTGTTGGCTGCAACCTACATACTTAACCGGGTGCCTTCTAAATCCGTTCCATCTACTCCATATGAACTTTGGACAGGCAGAAAACCAGATTTGAGTAATCTGAGACCATGGGGGTCAGCTGCTTATATTCATGACAAGACTCACAAATATAGAAAATTAGGACCCAGAGGTAAGAAGTGTATTTTTGTAAGATATTCTGATACCTCTAAGGGTTATGTCTTTATTGGTGAGCAGCAAGATGGAACCATCTCTGAAATTGAGTCAAGAGATGCTACTTTTCTCGAAACTGAGTTCCCAACAAGAGGTGAAGTTGATAAATCAACTCCTCTATTTGCAATAGAGGAGGAGGATACTGTTTCTCCATTAACAAATCAGGAATCTCAGGGAATGCCTAAATCTAGTCAACCTAGTGGGAGTAAATTGCCTATAAATGAATTAGTTTCTCAACAGTCAAACCTGCGAAGAAGTAATCGTAAGATTATTCCTCGGAGAAGGTTTGACATTGAAAATGAGACATTAATGATTCTCCCAGTTGACGATGAAGAACCTCGAACGGTTGAGGAAGCATTGAAATGCTCAGTTAGAGAAAAATGGAGAATTGCAATGGATGAAGAAATGGAGTCTATGAGAAAGAATCAGGTATGGGATTTAGTCGATCTTCCTCCAGGCCGAAGGGCTATTGGGAATAAATAGATTCTCAAAATCAAGAGGAAGGCAGATGGATGGATTAATAAATACAAAGCTCGTTTGGTTGCAAAAGGATATACCCAAATGGAGGGTATTGATTTTGAAGAGACATTTTCCCCTGTTGTGAAGTTTGTGTCAATACGTGTCATTTTAGCTATAGTAGCACATTATGACTCGGAATTACATCAGATGGATGTAAAAACGGCTTTCCTTAATGGTAATCTTGACGAGGAAATCTATATGGCACAACCAGAAGGTTATATTGCTGATGGTCAAGAGGAAAAAGTATGTAGACTTAAAAAGTCTATATATGGGCTAAAGCAAGCGTCGAGACAATGAAACATAAGATTCAATGAAGTCATTTTATCTTATGGTTTCGAAATGATCAATGAGGATCATTGTGTTTACCTAAGAAAGGATAAAGGAAAGTTGGTCATTTTTTCATTATATGTTGATGATATGCTAATAGCTGGAAATAACTTAAAAGTTGTGATTGAGGTCAAGTCTTGGCTTTCATCACAATTTGACATAATTGACATGGGAGAAGCTGAGTATATCTTAGGAGTACGGATCATTCGTGATCGATCAAAAAGACTTTTGGGTTTGTCCCAAGAAGCTTATATTACTAAGATACTACAACACTTCAATATGTTGGATTGCAAAGTTGAACAAACACCTACAGCGAAAGGTGTTGTTTTGAGCAAAAGTATGTCTCCCAAGACTCCTGAAGAGATAGCCGAGATGAAGAAAAGACCATATGCTAGTGTCATTGGTAGTTTGATGTACACTATGTTGTGTACTCGCCCTGATATAAGCTATGTTGTTGGCTTAGTTAGTCATTTCCAGTCAAACCGAGGATCGAGACACTGGAAAGCGGTAAAAAGGATATTCAGATATCTCAAAGGAACGACAAATTATTGTCTCTGCTTCCAAAGATCAAAACTGAGCTTGAAGGGCTACGCAGATGCAGATTGGGCAGGGGACCTTGACGACAGAAAGTCCACATCTGGCTATATTTTTTTGTTGAATGGAGGTGCCATTTCATGGAACAGCAAGAAACAGATTTGTGTAGCACTGTCGACAATGGAGGCTGAGTATGTGGCTTGTGCAGCGGCTGTACAAGAAGCTGTCTAGTTAAGAAGGTTCCTAAAGCATCTGAAGATGTTTGAGGACAGTGGGAGCCCTGTTACAGTGTGTTGTGACAATCAAGCTGCTATAGCTTTTTCCAAGGATCCTAAATATCACAGCAAAGGCAAACATATAGAAATTAAATACAATTTTGTAAGAGATATTGTTGACAAGAAAAAGATAATTCTTGAGTACATCCCTACCCGAGCAATGCTTGCAGATCCTTTTACTAAGCCGTTTACTAAAGAGTCATTTTATGAACATGTGAAGTCTTTGGGACTACGCAAGTTGTAACAAATTGTAAAGACTATTATTTAAATGAAATGTCATGATCTATTCAGTGTAAATGTATTTGTTACATTTGGTAAAAGTCTCGATGAGCATGTTGGCAGGCTAAGATTGGTCCTCTCACATGGACAATCATCTCTATTTGTTGAGTATAAATAGAGGTAAGACCATTACTTATGAGACAACTTATGTAGTTGTGAAGAGAGACATACTCATAACTTGAGGTCGCCTTGATTGTGTATCAAGTTGAGATCATTTATGTAATGATCATAGTAAATGCACCCACCATTTACTAAACATGTTTAAAGTCAGATTGGAATTCATAAGTTGAATTCGGATTAGACGTTAAGTATGTCTAGATCGAAATCTGTACGATGTTAAATATTTGAGAAAAACATGCACTCTTTTTTGGCAAAGAGAAAAACATCGTAGCATGTGATTCATACCACATGTGCTATAGCGACAATAAGGGTAGTAGGAGAATGGATCCCTGCTTCTCTACTATGTGAGACCCTTGAGATTATTAGTTAATCTCAATCTTACCCTAAGTGACTATTTAGCTGTCTACTTGAAGTTTTAATCAGTGTTTGCTACTTTAGTGTGTGTCCTATTGACTATGGATGATTCGGTCTATGGAGCATAACTAGGAAAGCAACTGATTAGAATGAATATATTCTAGCTGAAAAGGAAGATTAAAATTGGTTTACATCTGTAATACTTATTCACTGGTCGACCAGTTACATTTTTTTGTTAAGTACTTAAAAATGTGATTGTGAATAAAAGCATTGATTTGAGATGTCGAACATGCTCTTGACATAGATGTCATATGAGGGATTAGAGATGTTCATATTGATGTAAATATTTAATCTGGGGTAATGGCAAGTTATTGATGTCTCTGATTCGTTCTATAGAGCAGCTAAATTAAGTGTAACAACTTTCTTAGCATTAATTGCTCAGTGTGCTTGCTGTCGCACGAACCATTTTCCCTGAAGTATGAGTTGAATGCTCCTATATGGTCTTTGTGACTTCCTTACGTAGTCTTAGTGACTAAATGACCTATATGGATAGAATTGGACGAGTGGGAGATGTTGGCGTTACAAGCGTTGATAAAACGAAGGCGTTACTAACCTTCGACTTGAATTGTTGGCGTTACTGAACAGAGCAGTAAATACCTCCATTGATAAAGGTAAGCGAAATGTCTTCTTCTCCCTATAAAAAGCGTCCAAATGCAATCCATGAAGAATAGACGAAGAGGAACATCTGAGCTTCGAATCTGTGAGGGATTTGGTTTGTGGAAAAATCGGGTTTTGTCCGTGGTGATATCTTGCGTGACAGCAGGCAAGCAGAGGAAGAAGAATCAAAGGAGATCACTGTAAGTTCGATTCCATTTCATGCTTTCAATCCGACAGGTGATTGGTAAGAAACTTTTGTGGGATCGAGCCGGTCACCCAGATTCAATTTGTCTACTGTAAAAACCTTTTCATCATTTTATTTTCACTATTATTTTAATCCAAAAAGTAATGTCTTATAAATTGAATAATATAATATTTATTTGCTAATAAAGTATCTACTTATTCTTAAAATATCATAAAAATCTTGCCATTCGAATAATAAAATAATGTGAACTATTTTCCAAAAGAAAAGAAAAGTGTACAATTAATTGTCTTATATCTTCAAAGAATTAAAAAAAAAAAAAAAAAGATCAACTATCTCAACAATCTTCTAGAGTCAATCTCATAAATATAAAGAGATAGACAATAAACACACGGTCTGATAAAAAAATATAAATTTATCATCTTATGAGAATCGGTCCCTGATAATTATATCAGAAATATCATATGTCCATCATCTATGTTATATCCTGGGCCTGTTCGAAAATTTCAAGATTCCTTGTTCCTCTGACAAAACTCATCAGGTGGTGAAGTTTTATCATTGGAAAAATTATAGATTTTATCTATTTCTTTCCATTAATGAAAAATGTGATTTGTATATTTTGATAGAACTCACCAACTGGTGGCAAAAATAGAAGATTTGTTCGTCCTAGTGTGTTCGTCAATCTGTTTTAGGGTCAAAGAGATAAATTTGGACCACTAGCTTAGACAATGACTAATACATAAGGGAGAGTAGACATTTAGCTTCATCAAGATTTGACCATCAGACTTCACGACGATAACGCCTCATTTGTTAGTCATCAACCCATCTTGCGGAGACTAACAAAACTCACCAAGTGTTCCTTCAACTTGTGGAAAATAGCTTTGGTCGAATAATCAACATCGACCAAGTGATCATGGATCTTTCTCGCGGCAAGTTTGCAAGGCCTTATATATAAAAAAAAAATTCTCGAAGAGAAACTCCTCTCTGAAGTCAAATTAAAGAAGAACTATTAGTTCGAGTATGAGAATATACAATTTGTAGGATGTTTAGCCGACTACCATCGTTGGTTGTTTAGCCGACTACCATCGTTGGTCTTATTTATTCTGTTTGGATAGGATGGTGTTTTTTTTTTGTGAATGTTGTGTTGTTAAATTCTGTAATGTAAATGTATTTTGATAACCATATATCGATTGTCACATTTTATGTAAACAGAAAAACGCTTAAATGGGAAGGTTTTGTAAAAAAAAAAAAAATTCATAAGATTTAGCGACGAAAATATTAATCATGTGACTAAATAGCGATGGAAATAAACTTTTCATCACTAGTTTGTGTTATGAGACTATGTTTGGCCTATAATAGGGGAAACCTAAACTCTGTAGTTAAATATAGTAACGGAATTAAAATTATTCATGGCAAAATAGCGACTAAAAATTAATTTTCATGGCCATATAGTGATGGAATTAAGGTTTCTATCACTATTTATCCACGGAATTTAATGTTCTGTAGCTATTTTGTGTTATGGGACAATGTTTAGCCTATACCGAATTTTTCAAGTTATTCTAGATGCAATTGTTAAATATTAGATTTTTCATTATTTAAATCGTGTATCTCCTTCGCTTGTAGTAATTTTTTATTCAATGAATGAATAAAGAACTCATTTGGTCTCATCATATCAATAAAATGAGAATCCTTCTTCCTTTATAAATAAATAGAAATTAAGCATTTAATTAATAATTTTACTTAATTTCTTATACTTTCATCTGCTCAAGGTATTCATCGTATATTTCAGTACAATCATTCTAGTACAATGCTAGACTCGTGTATAAGTAACTAGTATAATTAACTATCTAATTTATTATAGAAACTCCGAAATTAATGATTGGGTATGCAAAATAAAAACCGAAAATTTATTTTCCTTGATAAATATAGCAATAGAATTAAATTTTCTGTTGCTATGTTTTGGAATGGATATTTAGATTTGTAACATAATTAACGATAATATTTTAAGTTTTCCTTGCTATTTAGTGAAAAAAAAATTAATTTTGTCTCTATATTTAGCCATGGAATTTAAGTTTATATCTCTAAAGTTAGAGAGGGAAAAAACATCCATCACAATAAATAAAGACGGAATTAAATATTCTGTCACTATTTATGTTTCCAACGTCGTTCTTTATGAAAAAGAAAAAAGAAAAAAAAAGGTTTATTATGTATGTCATCATGACTCGAGGCGTTATTTGATGATACCCTTGTCCATTGTTGGTTTGCCCATAGAGGAAGCAACAGGATGAGCAGACGTGTCAAAAATGCAACCAATCCGATGATCCAACCCTAGTTGATCCAAAAAAATATCAAATTTTGATTAAAAATTTTTAGGTTCGGATCGGATTTAGATTAAAGAATTTCGGATTGAAAATTTTTGAATTGGATTTGATTTGGTCGGGTTCGAGATGACCTAAATTTAAGATTTAATGAATTTTTTAGGAGTTAAATCAAATTTTATTCTAAAAATTAAGATGTTTTCACTTATATTAATATCAATATTAGTACGATAATAATGGAGTACCAAAATAAAAACGAAGAATTATAAGAGAAAATAATCAAAAGTCGTTTTGAATTGATTTTTTTCGGATTATTCGGGTTGGATTCAGGTTTGGATTTAGAAATTTTAAATTGAATTCGGGTTCAAGTCTAATTCAGATTGAAAATTAAAAAAATATTAATCCGACTTGAATTTGATCCGATCCATCTAAATTGTCACCCTAAAGATGAGAGCAAACGATTGGCCTTCACAAAAGTGGATGGTATTCCATCTAAGGAACAACGAAGTTGTTGGACTTCATTGCTAAATTTATTAGCATTGTGATCGATTGTTTGACAACAATAAAATTTCATGTGGTCTGAAAGGGTAAACCAACCAGAAGTTTTCGAAGCTCGAATATTTATGTATGGAAAGGTTCTTTTGACACCAAAGAAAAAGCGAACTCAAATTTATCTAAATTTTTAGTCTTTGATGAAAAAATCTCTATCACATATATTCAACAATATTGATATCCTAAAAACATATTTTTTATATATAAAACACAAAAAAAAACCTTCTCCCTGGATTCAAATTTACAATGGAATATATTTTTTGATTACATCAAACACTGAAAATCTATTAAAATATTTTTTTTTGTAAATAAACTTAGGAAAACAAATGAACCGTCAATAACTTGACTTTAGGTCTAATTTTATTTTTAAAAATATTCATTATTACTCTATTTAAGATTTTATCTTTAGCATTTAAGGGTTGACTTATAATATTAAATATAAAAAAATTCAAATAAAAAACATAGTTAAAATTAGTATGGAATTTATATGATAAAATCTTTAGAATAATATTTCCTTATATATATATATATATATATATATATATATACACACACAAAAATATTGTACTGCGGACCAAATACTATGCACCTGTGTAGACTCGTGGTGCCTGAATTTGAATCTAGACACCCGGATTCAAATCTAGGTACAATAACTAATTTTTTTGGGTATATTATATATATTTAAGGTTTTAAAATTTTAAGATTAAGGGGTTGGGTTATAGTGGATTTAACCCCATAAGATTTTTCTTCTATGGTTTAGGCTTCCTTCTTGGATTATAATATTCAAAATAAAAAATTTTATATGCCCAATGGGTATATTATATGTATTTAGCATTTAAGATTTAAAGATTTAGGAGTTAGGTTACAATTGATTTAAACTAATAAATTTTTTTTTTAAAGTTTAGTCTTAATGTTGAAAATAAAAAATTTTAATGCTCACAGGTATATTACAAGATTAAGGAATTATTTATTAAAAAATAAAGAAATTATTTATTAAAAAATTAATAAAAATAAAAAATGATTCATGCTCCTAGATCGCCCGTCTGCACGATTTCTCGTGTGTGCCCGTCTATGTTATAGTGTCCATGCGCCTGGATTCAAATTTTTTTAAAAAATAGTATTTTTTAAATTTTAAATCGTAAATACATATAATATATCTTGTGAACATCTAAATTTTTTTTATTTTATATATTTTTAGCTTGAACACTATAATTCAATCCCCTAAATCATAGAGGTAAAATCTAATTAGCTTAAACTCGGAGCTTAAAAAAATAAATAAATATTATTAAGCACCCTAAATATATACTATGTGAATACCTAAAATATTTTTAACTTGAACATTATGACCAACCCCTAAACTTAAAGATGAAATCTAATTGAATTAATTCCAGAACTAAAAATAATAAATAAATAAAAACTATTAATTTGGTCTAGGCGCCTAGATTCTATCTGGGCGCACTAATCATGCGTCGATCACGGTGACTAATCAGGGAAGTCCCTAATCGGTCACGCAGCGGTCCGCACGGTCACACATAAAAATATATATATATATATATATATATATATATATATATATATATATATATATATATATATATATATATTGCATTGGAAATCTTATTTGTCAAATTCCTTTTGGGCCACAGATCTTTCTCGATAGTCCTGAGAATCATTTTGGGCCCCTTAAAATGCTTCTAAGCCCTCTAAGAATCACACTCCAACAACTCAAATATCACCACCAAGATTACTACATAAATATTACTATTTTGAGGTTTGAGTTAAAATCTGACAAAGTCAGTATGTCCGTCTTCCCCATACGCTAACCATAATATACGGACTAGTAACCTCCATGATTTACCTCCTCCGTATTAATACTGAGACAGATTGATGAGGGTACTAAGGGTGAACAAATCATCTTTTGTCACTTACCACCTAATTTTAAAAATCCTTCTAAGTACGATTAGATGATATTATACCATATCAATAATATTCAAATACTAACTAAAAATTCATGATAATAAAAAATTTAATGTTTTGGTTTATATGTTTCCATGTAAGAAGGCATAAATGCATTGATCGTCTTTAAATTTTTTTTTAGTAATATAAACAGATACACTATGACTATTTGAAAAAAAAAATTACATTAAAAAATCTTTAATCTTTTAAAATAATAAATAAAAAATTATATAAATTTGAATTAATAATAACATCAATACATACTTATAATTTTATCATTGTGTATCAATGTAAGATTTGATATGATTATATTTGTAAAATAATATTATAACACATGTTCTGAATAATAATCAAAATAGTATAATAATATATTATACGATAGAATGAGATTTATATGTAAATTAAATGTGTACACATCACTTTTTATCGTAGTAAAAAACAAGCATATCCATCACGGAGAAAACATGAAACTTGTAAAAAGACTTCACTAGTTGAACAACAACTTAGAAATAGGTAAGGTATTGCATGCCAATGTCAAAGCATAAACAAACAAAAAAACAGGTGCCGAAAATAATCAAGCATAAAGGACACCCTTAAAATTCTGTTTGGCAACCAAAAATAACATATTAGGCTAATTGAGTGTACAACATTATGAGGCCAAAAATAAATTGCAGGTCGATCAAACCTAAAAATTTTATTCGATCATAGTTTTCAATCCTCGAATTTAACCGTCGTTACAATTTGAATTATTAAACAGTTTTTAAGTCTTTATCACTAGACTCTATTAGTATATCAAATTCTTCACTGTTGGATATCTCTCTATCTTTTATTTCCTCGAAAATAACATTTACATCTACAAATAACTGAGATGTGAATTGGATTAATAAATTAACTGAATATTTCTCCACTTCCTCGTTCTGAATCCATCATGGTTTTGGTCGTGATGAAGTTCGACATTTCTATGATCGAGCGAGACTTCATTTGACAAGCTGCTAACCATTGACTAGATCTTCTTCTTTTCATTGGGTATTCATAAAAAACTTGACTGGTTTATACTACGAAAATGAAAGGTTTAAACTTGTTAAAACTTTTGTTTGTATTAACTGCAACTAAATTGTAGGTCGAATGTATTCTACTACTTGTTTTTCGAGACGGATCATACCATTCACTAGATTTTCTTCTTTTCAATATCGGATATTCAATATTCAATATAGAAAACTTGAACAACTTGTACCACAAAAATGAAAGATTTAAGCTTGTTCAATCTTTTGTTTGCATTAACTTCAACTAAATTGTAGTTCAAATGTATTCTAACATTTGTTCTTGGAGTCGATTATACCATGAACATTTGAATAACACACACTTTCTTTTTAAGTGAAACAGGATATTCAACTTCAATGATTTCATCAAGTCTACCATAGTAATTAAATTCAGTATTAATTTATTGCTAGATCATTTTACACGAATATTTAAATTATTGGTCAGTGTGTGTGAATCGCGTATGCCATATAAAATTTGAAGTTATTAACGTAGTAACTAAAGTAAACTCTTATGTTATGAGAGGTCTACTGCAAGATCTTTTACCCTTTGATCTTGGTCATTTGATCTTATGTCTTTCGCATAGAAAAATAGTTATGATATAAATTATCGATTATATAATAGAAGGAAAAAAATTTAATTCTAACTTACATAGATTTCAAACCATAATGCAAATTCTGTCTTTATCTTTTCTCTAACTCACTTATACTTAATGAATTTTGAGTTGTAATTGTTGTTCATACAAGCTATCAAGGAAAGAAAATTTATGAAGTATGATATAGCAAACAAACATAAGGGGATAAATGTTTGAATGTAAAAATTAACTCACTTTATATATAATTTGACCTTGCCACAGTTTAGGAGTATATAAGTTTTGCTACATGAATTCCTTTAGATTTAACTATCTACAAACAAATGTACTATTTAACCTACTAGGAAATGTGAAAATAAAAAGCATCTCTGGATCTATCGGTTGAATATTATTAGGCGGGCACTTGCGATATCTAATTTTTACATTATTAACAAAATAATATGAGCAGAAAAGAAGATAATTCTTCAACTAAATAAATATTATATATTAACCCCTCAACTTATTTTGTTACAGACATTATTCATTATTTTTTAAAAAAATATTCACATAGATACATCCATCTATACTACACAGTACTAGCTAATTGTACCTCGTAAACTAAATGAATTGGTAGATGTTCTACTGAATCAAAAAATTAAGTGAGAATATGAACTCAAATTTACAGAGTTTAAAGGTATGTTGTATCTAATCGAAGTATTTTGACCGTCATAATAACCCTTGATGTCAAATCATTAAAAAAAATAAACTCAATTCTATGAGTAGTTTACAAACATTATTAGGGAGTAGATTATGAAAGGTGATTGGAATAAATTTTGCATAGACACATGACAAACATGACTCTTCATTCCAAATAATTTTTATTTGTTCATATTCACGTATCAAGCCATATTTTTTTTTAACGAGGTTTCTCCAACCTCGGGCGACCAGCCCAACCACATGGAAGTTTCCCACCGGCCGCTAGGGTAAATCGGGAAGCGCTCGCGATGGGTGGTCTAGAAGCCCAGCGTCCCAGGGTTCGCACCCCATTTGGAGGAAAAATTCCTGCAAATACGTCGTAGCTGGGAATCAAACCGTGGATGTCTGAGATAACGACTAATCGCCATACAGCTGCACCATAGCCTCGGGGGCCGCATCGAGCCATATTCAATGCATACCCATTAGGGGATTTGATTTTTTTCAACAAACTACAATAATTCTGCTTGCTTTCTTTGTCTAATGTGTAACAAGTCTTTGAAAATTTATTAATTGTTTCATTCTGATGCAACTCAAATCTACTAACTAATTCTTTCAATTCATCAAGTGATTTTGCTGTATTTTTAGTTTTTCCCTAAACATTCATCACAGTATAAAAATACTATTGATAAAATATTCTAAAAAAGTATAATATCTAAATTATGTCGAATGAGTAGATACTTCTAATATAACAACTCTAAAATATATATACTCTGTTCTTCCAACCACACATGTACATTCTACAATGTATATATTTAAATCATCAGAACTAGTCCAAGTTACTAATACAAATTCATAGTTGTCTATTTACTAAATGATTTATTCTCTTGACTTTATTATTTGTGAAAATTTTCTGACTATTTCATTCTTTATGAAATCTTTCTTATTTCACCTGAATGGGTGCTCAAAAAAAAGAAAAAAAATATGATAATTATCATGTTAACTTACCAATCAGACTTCATCCTGACAATATTGACTATGCCAAAAAATCACTAATTTTCAATAATATAGTAATATGCAAGGTCAAATTAATTTTACTTGCAATATCATAAGTCTCCGACCCTATATTTCATGTCTTTCCGCTCAGCAATCAAAGGTGGCAAAAAAGAATATATTTCCTCTTTTAGATTCTTTGGACCTAGAATAAGTATAGTAAGAAACATATATATTCATTTTTCATGCATATTCATGGGTGTAAACTATATGATATTAATATGATTAGCTAAGATAAATATTATTATCCTGATTGAGCAAATGACTGAAATTTATCTCTGGAAGTCTTAATCTTACATTAGGTGATTCGGTAGCAAAGGAGTGAAATTTTGTATCAAGATAATTTCATGTAGGGAAGTCAGAATGATGACACATTATATTTGCTGACAATCTCATGTGGTTTGTTGTTGCGATAGATGCATATAAGCATTAAAGTCTAACCGTTAACGAAAAATAATACATAACTTTATATGCTAAATTTTTCTTCCTCCGTAATATGCATCTACACTACTTATAACAATGGTAATTAAACATTTTGCATTCAATAAGTTCAGTATCTTCATTCCAAAAGATCATACAATTATTTATACAATAATCAATCTTTTATACAGACAAACCTAAACCTCTAACAACTTCTTTATACTATAAATGCTATTGGTCATTATGTTATCAGCATAAGACAATTCTGACATCAATTAACAAATGTCATAATAACATCATTCTGAGAAATGATATTCCCTGATGTTCAACAGTTTTGCAATAGCTGATAGTTGAGATTGACTAGAATGAATGTCTTCTCAAACTTCTCTTTCACTAGCCTTTAATATATATAGTTTCTGGATAGCAAGTGTTGATATTTCATCGATGTTTGATGCACTCATATTGTCCTAAATTATTAATTGTATTGCATTATCATTAGATGATTCCAATTGACTCATTCAAATAAAGCTCTCACAATACTAGTTATAATTATTTGGAACAAAATCATTTTTATTGTCGCACTCCAGGGCTCATGCTTGCTTGAAAACGGATAACACCTCCCTTATACGAAGGACAATCTTAATCTTATATGCATAAATCTCAACACAATAAATATATAGCTTAGCTAACACGGCTAGCAACACAAACATATATATAAAATAAATAACGAAATATTACATCCACGCAGTTAATAATAACCACACAATACATAAACTTCGTAAAAACATGCCTTAACTTACCAATAGTGCAAAACTCCGAACAAAAACATAAATCCACCGGAACAATGACACAACTCAAAACCCACCAATACAAGTCCAGCGAAATAAATACAAGTCTAATAAAGACAAATACGAAACAACTACCGACGCTAAGGAACTGGCAGATGGATCTTCTCCTGACAGCACGAGTTGCAACTATCAACTACCTGAAACAAAAATAAAAACAAGGAGTGGTGAGCTCGGACGGACTCTCCGAGTATAACAATAGATAAATGCATGGTGATAAATAGGATATATCAAGCAGAAAAAAATAACAGTATGCAGTCTTCGAAATAGAGTAAAATCTGAATTTAACAGTATGCAGAGGCAGGGGCGGAGCCACACCTGGGCTAAGGTGGGCTCCAGCCCCACCCACTTCTCTCTCTCTCTCTCTCTCTCTCTCTCACACACACACACACACACACTATATATATATATATATATATAAGATTTTGATCTCTAGCGGACCGCGTGCGGACCATGGTGCCACAACGCCTGATCGGTCACTGTGACCGATCAGGCCTTCCACCAGGGGTTCGGGAGCGTCCCCGACGGGTTCACCGTACCCCCTAGGGTTCATTGCACCCCTCCCGAGTTATAGTTTTGTTCGGGGGCGGCGACCGAAGGCCACCGCTGGTGTCCGATCGACGATCGGAGGACTCGCCGACGTGTTGGGACACGGGAGCGCAGCGCCTCATCCGTGACCGATCAGGGAACTCCCTGATCGGTCTGGCGCCATGGTCCCCACGCGGTCCACAAGAGATCATTCCTATATATATATATATATATATATCAACTCAACCCAATCTTTTTCAATTATAAAATTTAATTAAATCAAAATCAACTTAAAAATTTTAATTAAATAAAAAATATATATTTTACCAATTAGGGCAAGTAGAAAAACTTTAAATCAAAATCACCGATTAACTCCCCATTGCACGCATCTGTTGTACGTCGCACGCCGCACGCCACCTTTTTTTTTTGTTCTTCTTCACAGCCACATGTAAGATAGAAAATATTTTATTTTCTATTATTTTATCTTTTTTTTCATTGGATTAAGCATATTTATTCGTATTTGGCATGAATTTCTATTCGTATTTAGGATGAATTTCTTTCGATCTCTAATTTTTTTATTTCTTAAAAACTTTTATAATATTTTCAATCATAGTTAGCCCCATCTAATTTGAAAGTCTAGCTACGCCCCTGTGCAGGGGCATGATCAGAATCTCCATGACACACCAGCAATCCTGCTAGTACTACTAAGCAGATCCAGATTATAACAAGTGCAAATCGCAATCGTCTGTGTATGTCAATCAAGTGCAACAATCATAGTTCAAACAAATACAACAAACACAAATAAAAAGCACAATACATCATATGCACATGATACAATGACCTGATCTGTATACGCTCCAGCTACCACTACACTGGGTGGCCGAGTGACAAGATGCGGGAAGCCCAACACCTATGGCTATGCAGAAAAGCCCATCACCTGTGACTATGCATGAAAAGTCCAACGCCTGTGGCTATATAACTCGAAAAGCACCTGTAGGGACCCCTTAGCACCTGGGAGTGTCAACTGTCTATACACAACTTTAGTCGAGCGTGGCACAACAGAAAATATGACTGACGACCCGTCTCAACCACAAGGGAGCCAATATTCGTCAGCATGCAACAATGCAATGTAGTGTATGATACCAACGTACATAACCTCAATCAGATCGACAATCATGTAATTAATACGAAACACATGTATCCAATCAATATCATAATAAATAAACATACAACTAATCTACTGGATAGGGTATATCTAATGTCAACCACATCCTAGATAGGTCATATGATAGTTCTAAAGTATTTGGGTATAAGCGATACTTTTTAGATCAGAAAATAATAGATAAGACTGTATATATGAAATCCTTGACTAACTCAAAGGTTAACTTAAAGATTAAGCAATGAAAGTATTAAGCAAGAAATACAAGCAAAATGAAGTCAAGGTACCTACTCAGAAAAAAAAATCATATATTTAAGATAAAAAAGAACTACAGAACCAAAGGATAAGTACTCGCCTTTAATGTAAATCATGTCCATGAAAGAACCCCCCCCCCCTCCCCGGGGTCCAAGTTGTTGAGACTTGATCGTATGACTAGAGGGGGTGAATAGCCAATCACCCACTTATCGTCTTCTCTTTCTACACGTGTTAGTTGCGCAAGAAGAATAATATAAACTAAAATTAACAACTAGAAGAGGCACATCGATTTACGTGGTTCGGAGATAAAACTCCTACTCCATGGCAATCCGTAAGGTAGACGATCCTGATTCATCGGTGGATGATTCCTCGAAAAGCCTCCGGCTAGCTCGTGTCGCTCCTTATGGATGGAGAAGCCTTGCCACAACCTTGCAAGCACACCTGAGCACCAAGACTACTAATTGGCCTATAACCAAGACTAATTTTGTCAATCCTAGTCAGTCAAACCGAGCTCTCTTAAATAGAGCTTATGGTTGAACTAGCCATTACCAGTCGGCTGGTGCCAACACCAGTCGACTGCTCTACTCGAATTCGAACGTTATAGCCCAACGTTCGAATTCCAGCCGACACCAGTCGACTTCACAGAAGATCAGTCGACTGATCTTTCCGTGACCTCTACCAGTCGACTAATCCCACAACAATCGACTAACCAAACCCTAAGCCTAGCGTTTCCCATCCCGAGTACAGTTCACTCAGCACTCGAACCCTCACGACTCACTTGACTCTTCTTGCAGCCTCGACCTGTTGCCTTCAAGCTTTCTTCGATTTTGGCTCTCGTCCCTCGGATGCATACAATCCCGCGGCTCATATCCACATGTCATCCTTTGTGTATGCCTCAAAGTGTGTTTCCCTCGGCTCATCGTTCTACCATGTCCACGGTCCCTCGGATGCACCATCCTTCACCAAACCTAAAGCCGTCAAGCTAAGTCTATGTGAATCCTGTAGAACCCCCACACTCAAATATATATATCAAATATAAGGGTGATCCTAACTCAAACCCTTTGCCCAAACATCAAAACACATGGTCCCACGGACCATAGATTGCCTCAACACAGGTGACCGCATCGAATCAATCAATGCCCTGTATCACCAAAATACAACTTAGCTACTTTAATGAATATTGAATAGCTAAGTTTAACTATAACCCAACTAAGATCAATTCCAACTCTGAAATGAATATGATCTTAAATTCGCTCGCACAAGATCCTCTTATTGGTGCAATCGATCCAAGTTTGATCGATACGATCATGAGTTTTGATGTGTGTGCCAATATGATTAAGTTAGGTTTCATATTGGTTTGATGTGTGTTTGAGTTATGCAGGACTTGGTGGAACACACATAAGGGAAATCTCATCCTAGTGCTCGGGTCCTCGAGTCAGTGAAGGATGGTGCATCCGAGGGATCGCCGGATAAGGAACAACGGAGTGGAGCTGAGAAAAGCAAACTTCAATGCATACGCAAAGGATGGCATCGAGACGAGCCGAGGGCTTGGATGCATCCAAGGGATGGGAACCGAACGAAGAGACCTTTAAAGGGCGACTTCGGAGAGGATGAGTATGAGTGTGTAACAATATCAGTTGACTAGTAGCGACACCAGTCGACTGAACTTTTTGTAAGTTGCAAACAGCAGGATCAGTCAACTGGTTGTTCAAAAACTAGCTGTTTGGCTAGCCGTTAGTTAGGCACCAATCGACTGAGCTTGGTATCAGTCGGCTGGTGTCGGGACGGAGCTATTTTATTAATAGCTCTCTTTTCTATTTAAAGGGAAGGTTAAGACTTGAGAAGGATTAGCTCTTAAGTGAGAAACCTTCTTGATCAAGTGCTCAATACTTCCAAGTTCATTCTCTTCCTCGTAACTCTAATTCTCATCTTGCAAAGAGGAAGAGAGATTTGGGAGAAGTTGCTCTCCACTGAGAATGAGAAAGATCTAGTCGGAGATTGTTGGGGGTTAATCCATCGAAGGATTGAGGATTTGTCCATCTCAAGGACACACCATGGAGTAGGTGTTAGTGATATAAGAGAAGTGTCCTAAGGCAATCGCCTTATGGTTGTAAATATTTATTTTAATAAATGATAATTCACTATTTGAGTATACATGTTTGTGTATTTGATTGGGATCTTAAACTCATCTACTGAATGTCCGCGATACAATTCACAGCATAAGAGAATTTGTGATGGGATCACAACTAGTGATTATCTCTACATGTGCAATTGTGAAGTATTGAAAATATCCCTAGTCGATAAATTGATAAAAACGGACACTATCAATTCTGTTGAGACTAGCATGGGTTATTCTCTAATCAGCTGATTCTCACTGGCTGGTGACATTGGGATGTCCGAAGATGAACATGGATGCTAGTTAAGGGAACTAGTTCATTGGAGTGACTAGCTGTAAAACTTCATATGGTAATCTATATAGATATGTCAATGAAGTTCTTACTGCGGCTTAAGTGCGATGTTCCTTTGACTTGCGGTGTTCAAGTCATCTTGGTCATGGAGACTTATACTTTAACATCTTAAGCAAGCATCTCCTAGGAGGTGTGGACCTAGGATGATTGGGTATAAGCCGAAGTGCCCGAAGATGTTTGAGCAGCCTACAAAGGATTCACCACTCCTTGCGAGGAGATGTATACCCAGGCCTATCGTCGGATTGTTACTCAAAGCCTCTGGCCAGAGCATATCATGTTTAGAGTGCGAGTCTCTTAAATACATGAGAGTAATTAGAAATCCAAAGGACGAGAAAGACACGACTTGGGCTAGGTGTGACGTAGTCAGCCTAGTGGGGACTGACACAAATAGACCGTGTCCTGAACCAAGTGGGTATAAGATGGTGAAGGGAATGGGGCATGATTCATTAGAGCTGCTGAAGGGTTTCGGAATTACTTCTGAGGTCAAACCGTTGATCTTTCGATTAATTGGGGGTCATGATGTACTACTAGGTGCCACTCATGACCGTTCTATAATTGGTTAATTATAGACGGCCAACATAAATCGAAAGCCTATTTAGTCACACGCACTACGAGTAATCTGAGGGATTTAAAACGAGTTGAGAATTGGATTTTCCAATCAAGAGAAATAAGTCGAATCTGAGTTAATCAGAGGCGCAACGGAAACTTAAATGGCTAAGTCTTTTGAAGGCTTATTGGGCGAATTAAATGAGTTTAATTCGCGATCGGTTCGGCTCGGTTTGGCAGGCCAAAGAGGGTGTTAACCCCCTTTGGTTTGGCCGGCCACAACAAGGGGAAGAAACCAATTTGTTTGGTTTAATTAATAAAATAAATCTAGCGCGATTTGTTTTATAAATTATGGATAAATAAATTTGTATAAAGAAATTTATATAAATAAATTTATAGAAATTTATTCTTTTTTATGGAAATTAAAATGATCCATGGAATGGTTTATTTTAATTTTATAAAATCAATTATGAATTGATTTTTTTTTATAAAAGAAAGTTTATAAATTTCTTATAAAATTTATTCCATAATTAAAGGAGAGAAGTATTTGTTTTATTATAAAGTTAGTTATAATAAAACTAGGCATAACGGAATTATTCATAAGAAAGATTATAAGATAAATTTCTTATGAAAATTAATTCCGTTAATTCCGTTAAGAGAGAGACTTGGCAAGGGAGAAGCAACTATATAAGGAACCAAAGGCAAGCCTTGAATTCCTAATCAATTAATCAAGAGATTAGTTGCTCTCTCTCTCTCTCTCTACACGCCTATCTCTCTCTAGGGTCGGCGCCCCTCTCTCTCTAGGGCTGGCTCTCTCTCCTCCCCTAGGGCCGGCACAACTCCCAAGGTGGGCGTGAGCTTCATCCACCAAGACGACCTCGGAGAAGAAGAAGCGGATCACATCTCCTTCCTTCTCGGAATTTAGATTCCGTCTCTTGGTGGTTAGTTTCCATTCTTTTCTCTTGTTCTTCTAGTTGTGCCTTTAGAGAATCTAGTAGTTCTCGTCGGCACAAAACTCGTGACTTTGCGAAGTCATCCCGAAGAGAACTCGGCGTGGACGCGAATAGAGGCGAAGCTTCCAAGGGACGCTACGGTTGGATCTCGTCCCTTTTCTTCGAGTTACGCGAGGTACAAAGTAAATTAGTTTACTTTTCCGCAATGTTTTAATTTATGATTACGTCCACACATCATAAGGTCGCATGCTAGATACGTGGTTAAAATAATTTGTGAAATTATTTTATGCTAATTCTTCCGCTGCACGTAAAATTTTAAAATATTACGAACCCGTATCCTTGTCAACATGCACCCGGTCCCAACAGTAGGAGCAAACAATCTCCGAACCACGTAAAAGGTTAAGTGTTAGCATTGTTTCTAATTACTTAGTTTATATTTATGCTTGCGTACTGACCTTGTAGGAAGACCAAAGCAAATTGGACGAAAAGCTATTCAACCCTGCCTCTAGCCGGTCCGTCAGTCCCAACACCCCTAACCTCAGACCTAAACCAACCCAGCAAGTATCTCATGACAACTAAATAACAATATCCACGATCTAAAGAAATAGCTCAACCCTAACAAGTTGGAACATGCTTAACTAAAACAAGTGGGTTAAATTCCTATTTCAAGCAACATTCACAAGGTATTACATGGCAACCACCACATGATCAAATACCCAATTTATAGCTTTGGGTAAGAGCATTACAAGCTCGACAAAAACAACCATACTGATCTGCCAATTCAAACCTCATATCCTCTACTGATCATACCAAACTAGAACCACCAACCACATTACTCTAATCTCCAACCCAATTCCAAACACAAGTCCATTACAAACACCATAACTCATGGCACACACCAAATTCATAGAAATAAGGCTAATACATCCACACACGACATCCACTATTAAACAAAACCAATTGTTCCCAAAACTTTAATCCAAAACCCACCACAACTCTACTGATCAAAAGCAACCAACAATCCCAATCCAACAACAGAATCAACACCCCCTACATCACTGATAGCTCACGGCAAACAACATCACCTAAGAACAACTTCTACACGAAAGCTCACCTGAGGTTTCGCCAACACCTCTGCTCAGATCTGAGGAAGAACAGAACTCTGCTCACCTCTAATGCGAGATTGTCGGTGGCGTCCCTGCTTTCATGTGTGACGCTTCCACAGGGGTCGTCGAACGACCCCTCTGCCCTGAGCCTCTGCTCACGTCAACCAGAGGAGATAGAAGATCGCCGGCTGGTTGGTCCAGTGAGAAAGAGAAAGAGACCCAGCTGGTGGCGTGGCTAGGATGTAGCTACGACAATGCCTCCAGTGATCGGGCGGTGGCGGCAAGATCGGGAGTCGAGGTGGCCGATTGGGATGGGGAGATCGCAAGGGAAGGAAAGAGTAATGATCGCACAGTGAAAGTGAATGCCTCAGTGAAAACTTTGGCCATCAATCGACGGCACGTCCGACGTCCGATCGCTGATCAGACACTACCGGTGGCCTCCGGCCGTCGCCCCGAACCAAACTATACCCTGGGGCACGGTGAACCCGTCGGGGATCGTCGCAATTGCGATCTCGTATTATCCACCATCGATTTCGACGGGTTCACCGTTGCTAGTGATCCTGACGAGTTCACCGTCCTCTTAAGGTATAGATTGATTCGGGGCGGCGATTAGAGGCCGCCTGTAGTGTTCAATCGGCAATCGGACGTCCGACGTGCCGCCAAGTGACGGTCAAAATTTTCACTGAGGCATTCACTTTCACTGTGTGTATCATTTCTTGGGAAGGAAAAAGGAAACGAGAGGGGTGGGTTTTTAGGGCATGAGGAAGAAGGAACGGGAAATGAGATAAATAGAAAATAGATTTATCTTTAAAATATTTCTTCATTTTCAATTAGAGTACCTAAAATATGTTTCTCGATGTATCCCATAAATTTCAAAGAGACTCCAGAAAAATTCTTAAAAATTTTTATAAAATTTTACATGATTATTTTCATATTTTCCCTTAGTATTTCAATACCCTATTTTAGATTTATCAAGATATACTTTCACAAGAACATCGTCACGAAAAGTTCTATTTCTATATTCTCAATGAAAACACAGACAACATAACTTGTCACCATCCATATAATTTAGATGACATTTAGTGTGTTAGGATTGATCGGGTCGAAAAGAGGAGGATGAATTGCCTCTGAAAAATAAAGTGAATCTTTTGTCTTACTAACAAAAGGGTTATGATACGCACAGTGAAAGTGAATGCCTTAGTGAAAAATTTGACCGTTAATCGGCGACACATCCAACGTCCGATCCTTGATCGGACACCATCGGCGGCCTTTGGCCGCCACCCCAAACCAAACTATACCCTGAGGAGCACTGTGAACTCGTTCGGGATCGCTGCAATTGGATGGCGATCCTAATGGGTTCACAATCTCCCAAGGTATAGTTTGATTCGGGATGGCGATCGAAGGTCACCAATGGTATCCGATTGACGATCGGACGTCGGATGTGCCACCGATTGACGGTTAAATTTTTCATTGAGTATTCACTTTCACTGTGCGAATCATTTAAGGAGGTTAGTCCGGAACCAAAACAATAACATAAATAAATAATAATAAAAACAAGACAAGAGACACAACTAGTTACTTGATTTGCAACCAAGAAGGTTACTAATCCATGGCAAATAAAATCTCGTTCTCCAGATGTACTCCTTGGGGCTGAGAAGCCTCTAATACAAACTAGAACTTAGAAATATAGAGAAAACTAGACAGAATTCATATACAATTGATTAATCTAATAAACTGAGTTTAGGTGTCTATTTCTAGCCCCTGTGAAAGTTTATCAAGAAATTATAACATGGCACTTCTCGGACGCCTCAAGTGCACACGGGTGTCTAACATGTGGTCAATGGTTATCCACATCACAACAGTCGTGAAACGGCTACTTCTCGATAAGGTCAAAGAATCTCAGACGCCCAAGAGCTAACTGGTCAACTCTAGTTGACCAACCTTCTCCTCAAGCTCCTGGGTGATCTTCAACCATCTGGAATTGGGCTCACCCGAACCCTTCTCTAGTCTTCTCCTCGAGTATGTTTCCTCCCAGTTTCTCGTCCCTCAGACGTCACGCGTGTCCTTTTTGCTCCACCGACGTACTCTTCGGTAGACCTCTGCGTCTCGGATGCACCGAGCACGTCGACTGTAGCGACCCAACTTCTCTCTGCCTTAGACGGATCGTTACTTTATCTACTTCTTGACTCTAATGCACGACTAGAAATGCGGAACTTCTTTTTTTTTCTTTTAAATTCATCTAAGAATGATATTCTAACTTAAGTAGTCATGCATGATACCATGTCACACTTTCTTTCTCAAAAACTCGTAAAATGATACTTATTGAAACCTGCCTCGCCCAGCTCAAACTGCAGGTATCAGTCGACTGATACTGTATCAGTCGACTGATAAGCCTGGGAACAGAAGTTTCAGGTTTCGACACTTGCTTCAAAAGCCCTCCAATCATATGGTTTCGAGCCATATAAAACTATGACACCATTTCTACACTCTATGACAGTTTTCAAATGAGTTTAGCCAATCAAAACGAATCCATAAACTTGAAATTTGGACTTTTGCGGAGGAATATAAACTATTCAAGATATATGAACTTTAACACTAGAGTTTGTACCAATCTTGATTCCTATGTACTCATAACTCCAAATGCATGTTCTATAACCCTGCTAAAGCAGTATAAAATGTGGATGCAACTTTTCTAAACATTTATAAGCACTAAAACTTAATTCAAAGAGAATTTGATACTATCTTGGCACATGCGTCTATTTTCTAACAAAGTATCAATATCTCCATCTACTCCCATTTCTACTCATCCAATGCAAACATAAGAATATATAAGCTAAATGAAATGACATGGAATCTTTACTCTAAGCAATTGAGCATGTAAAACTATCCAAAACTTAAATGTTCGCTAAACTCCATAAAGCAAGAACTTGAAATTCAAATGTACTATAATATTGTGAGTTAAATAACTAAATTGTCTCGTGCCAAAGATCTCTCCATACTCAGCCACCACACACACTCTACTCAGCATCGCCTCGTCGCCTTCCTTCAGAATTGCTTGCCTTTACCTTTATCTGCAGTAAGAGGAAATGCAACTAGTAAGCAAAAAGCTTAGTAAGTACTATCTAGCTCACAAAATCTCGAAATGTGCAAACATGCTTCTTGAACAATATGAAAATCATATGAGATACTTATATGCTTGAAAGAAAACTAAGAACATGTATAACTCAAAACATGCATACTCAAGCATTAATAAATCTCAATTTACTTTTCTTGGCTCAACTTGAAACTTTAGCTATTCTTTAACTTTTTGAAAACTCTTTAAACTTTAGAAAACTTTGCTAAAGCATATACTTGAAAATAATAATCACTTGGATCCACTGAAGACGTAAGTACCATCTCATGCGCATTCCCTAAAAGGTTGGGGTAGCGAGCCACCAATCCTAATAGAGCAGACCTTGGTCTACCAGGGCCAAGACCTTGGAATTGGACACCTGGATTTCTTTAACGACGCCCTTGGACGCCGGGTACTGGCCTTAGAAAATAAAATAGCTTTTCTTTCTTTTCTTTCTTATCTGTAAATGTCTTGGCATTTTCTCGAGCACCTTGCGTGCTAAAATCCCTAAGTCTTGACTTTTGGGGATTTCTTAAGGCCTTGGCCTTTTCTTTTCTTATCTGTAAATGCCTTGGCATTTTCTCGAGCACCTTGCGTGCTAAAATCCCTAAGTCTTGACTTTTGGGGATTTCTTAAGGCCTTGGCCTTTTCTTTTCTTATCTTTATCTTATCTTTTCTTTTCTCATAGCTTTTCTTGGACCCTAACCTCATATAGGGCACTCAATAAAATATATAAGCATATAATGAACTAAGATCACATGCAAAAATCTTAACAAGAAGTAAATATCTCTTTTAAAAACTTTTAAGGGAAATTCTTGCGGAGAAACCGCCTCTTACTGCAGGTGAGCAGTACTTACCTTGATATCTTGGACTTACAACCAAGAACGGCGTCGGAGGTTCCGGAGAAACTCGAAGTCTCGGAGATTTCTTCGCGCTCACACGTTCCTCTCGTTGTGGGGATTCCGAATATTGGAAGATCTCTCGGAGGAGAGCCTTGGCCGGCCACCGGAGGAAGCCTTAGGGCTTGGTGTGTTTTCGCCCAAGGGAGGAGAGAGAGACGGCGTGAGGGTTTGGGGGAAGAAAATAAAACTTCTCTCCTTAATTATCTATTTATACTTATGGGGGCGAATTTACCTAATTATACCTTATCTATTGTTTCGCTCAATCTGTTTTAACAAAACCAACCCAACGCAGCTGGTCCGCCCACTCTTCTCTCACAGCGCAGGTGAAGGGATCGAACCCCCTGCTGCCCTTAAACGTTTTTCGTTTTTTAAATATACTAAACGGACTCGGAAAATTCCATAAAAATATTCTAAAAATCCCTAAAAATATCTAGAATATTTCTAAACCATTTTTAATAATTCTAAGGACTCTAAGAACTAAAAATGGGAATTTTGGGGCGGCGTTACATCGACTCCCTTCCTGTGTCGTTCTTCTTATTTGTTGCATCATCCACTTGACTTTCTGTGTTCTTAAGTTCCTGCACACTTAAATACAGGAATCAAACACAACAAAACTTAACTTTGACTCGATTAACTATATCAAAACTCATCCGAAGTACTTACATAGTAAAGTTCATAAACTTTTCAATTTCATCGAAATAATCATCAATTATAAATTCATTTATTAATCTATTATACATCCAAAGGTTGTTTTTATATTCATTGTAATCTAAAAGGAATACATTTACAATATTATTAAAAGTGTAAAAATAAAACCTGCATATTGTTAAAACTTAAGCTTAATTAAAGAACCATTTATCATTTCCACATGTTTATTTCAAGATACAGAAAAGCATCTGCATTGCCAACCATAAACAACCATTCATCATACCTGTTCCGAAAGAAATCGACATCGATGGTCAATCATCGAGGTTCAGTCTATGTGGATGCTGACAGGGGGGAGAAACTCTGCGGCCTGCAAGATCAACATGAGCGTTAGTGGAACACGGCGGAGGTTGTCCGGCGAAACCCACTCCGACACTCAAGTCAGTACCTCGATGGAGAAGGGGAGTAGTAAGCAGGAAAAATATATGAGTAGCAAAGAGTGCATAATCCCTTTACTAGAGGGGTTGGACTATCTTTTATACCTATGGCGACAGACTTGGCACATCCCCATAATCTATGTCACGTCCCCCCTCTTCGGCAGTTACTGGATAGCCTTTGAAACGGTCCACGCCGTCATTACGTGTTTCGACCCGTTGCGGCATTTAAAGGTCATGATGACTCCGCGTTAATGAGGTCGAATGCTACTTGGCCTCCATCTCCTCGAGGTGATCTCGAGGTCTTCTGGCCCGGGTGATCTCGAGACCTTGCTTCCCAGGGTGGTCCCGGGAGGGGTTTTCTTCCAGGGCATGTCTCCCGAGAGGGGTTTTCTTCCAGGGCATGTCTCCCGAGAGGGGCCCGGGAGGCTCTCTTCCTGAAAATATCCCGAGAGCTCTAACAAAGGAGTCGCTCAAACTCGTCATTTTTTGCCATGCAGCTTCTTTATCCCACGTGCCCGCCACGGGCTATTCAACCCCATCAATACCTAAAGTCGATGATGGTTCGATCCCCAGCTACGGCGTATTTGTAGGAATTTTTCCTCCAAATGGGGCGCGAACCCTGGGACGCTGGGATTCTAGACCGTCCATCACGAGCGCTTCCCGATTTACCCTAGCGGTCGGTGGGAAACTTCCGTGAGACCGGGCCGGTCGCCCGAGGTTGGAAAAACCTCGTTAATCATTTTTTTTTAAGTCGATGGTGGTTAGTTTCACGGGATAGACTAATAGCTAGCACATGAGACGTTGTCACTATGTAGTCTGAGGATCAAATCCTGGCGAAGTCAAGTGTCTGTCCTCCCTTATGCACCAGTCACTATCGTGTTAGTAGTCTCTATGATTTATCTCCTCCATGTTAACTCTAGCACAGGTTGACGGGGACCCTGGGGGCGAGCAAATTGCCTTTGGCCACTATAAAATCAGTAACAGTGTGACAGAAGGACAATAAGTTGTAACTCAAGCACCCGCGGTTTGATCTCTAGCTACGACGCGTTTTACAAAAAAATTTCTTCAATATAGGGCGCACGACTACGGGATGTTGGCTTCTGAATTGTCCGTCGCAAGCGCTTCTTGATTTACCTTAGCGACCGGTGAGAAACTTATGTGAGGTCGGGTTGATTATCCTAGATTCGATTGTTATCTGATTCATCAATTTTTTTTTTTAAGTCGGTGCAGAAAAAAAATTATTTTCAAATAGTTTAAGAACACGCCAAACAGACAGGATTACACAAACAAGCGAAGTTAATAGAGGACTACACAAACAACATTTTTAGTTTTTTTTACCATAAAAATATTTTCATCCCGTGCTGGCGTGCTGCACACACACAACGGGCAAAGTAGCACATGTGCCTAGCCAAGGTTGCGGCCGAGGTTGTACTAGCCTCATGACCTCGCCGCGAGGGCGCAACCAATGTAGCGCTTGGCCTCGCAACCGCACTCCGAGGCCGCAACCGAGATAGCACCTAGTCTCACGACGTTGCTGCAAGGGCATGGCTGATGTCACGTCCGATCCAACCTCACGACCTCGCTGCGTGGACACGACCGAGGTCGTGCCCGGTCTCGCGACCTCACTGAGAGGTCCCGGCCAAGGCACGACCTGATCGCAAGCATAGCAAAGTCACGACTTTGCTGCCCTACCGACGAGAAGTCATCAAAGGTAAGGGGAGAGGGGAGAGAAGCTTACCACGCGTGGAGACAGAAGAGATCTAAGATTGGGAGAGGAGATCGGATATCGGGTGAGGGAAATAATTGGGAAAGCGATCAAATGCAGTAAAGTAAACTAAATTAGCAATGAAAAATATATTTCACTGCTATAATTCCGTTACTAAAATAACAACTGAAATTATATTTCGTCGTCAAAATAGCAACCGAATTAATGTTAGGTCACTAATTTAGTGACCGAATTAATATTCAATCATTATTTTAGCGACATAATTAATTTCCGTTGCTAATTAGCGACCGAACATTAATAATCCCGGGTCAGCTTACGTGTGGCTTGGCCCGGCAGTCTGGCGCCTTGTCAGCAGGAGAAAGAGTTATGCGCTACGGGAGCCCATGAGACATAAGGCTTGTATTGGTGGTTCGGCCTAGTTTCCTCGAGAATGGGAAGGATAGGCCCGGGTGAAAGGTAATCGTCTCGATCGAAGGGATCGGAAGTCCTCGAAAGGCCCCCTGGGTCCAACATGGGCTGGACTGGGAGGCCCGAGTCCTAGGAGGCCCAATTCACAACGTCATTGAATCCCAGTTCTCCCGAGGAGGGGCAACCTTAAACTCAGAGCATCTTTAAGACATACACAACTATACGCTTACACATCACTCTGCTCGGGATCCCCGATCAGGCACGTGGCGACCCACATCCCTCAGAATTGGCATGACCGAGAATCCAGACTAGCGCAGGCCCGCCCCTGCGCCCCTCTCGATAGTTTGGCTCCCAGCTGACGCGTGGCGGCCCATGCTCCTGGGATAAGCCCGAACCAGAGAAGACCTTACTTGATAAACCACTGAATCGCACCAGCGCTCTCGGCTCTCAGTCGACCTCCTCGCCTTGTGCCCTCAGTCGGCACCGATGCTCTCGGCCCTCAGTCGGCACCGATGCTCTCGGCCCTCAATCGGCCTCCTCATCTTGTGTCCTCAGTCGGCACCGATGCTCTCGGCCCTCAGTCGGCCTCCTCATCTTGTGCCCTCAGTCGGCACTGATACTCTCGGCCTTCAGTCGACCTTCTCATCTTGTACCCCTAGTCAGCAGTTGTCGTGACTCACCAGAATAACCACTCCCTAACACAAGACTAGCAAAACGAATACGGGGTCGACGCAGGTAAGCATCATCCCGGCATTAATCGCAAGCATCCCACTGACGCCACGATCTTCCTGCCATATCCTGAGCCCCGTACCCCGACCACATACCTCTGTGTCAAGTCGAGCGGCGCCCAACGACGCTAACCATTAAGTTGACAGTACCCTTTTCCTTATTCCGGGGTGCGACACCTTACCTTGCCACCTCTGGGTACACATTGCCCCGTCCTCGCTACGAGACAAAAGGTGGCAGGCTGGGCAGCAACTGTCAGCTTCCCCGACTATATAAGCATCTCCACTCCGACGCCTGCAAGTACGCGCAATAGTGCATCTTTACTGTTCTATTGCTTCCCTTCTGTTTTCCACTCTCGAGGACTGACTTAACCGTCGGAGTGTCTTGCCGGGGACTTTTCTCGGTGGGTTCTAACGATCCTTGTCTTGCAAGTTAGGAGTGAGTTTCGCGGCCAGCATAGCGGTTCGTGATCTCCAGAAGACCATCTCACTCTTGGGGAGTCCATCTCACTTCGTGACATGATCAATTAATTGGTCACCAATTCAGCGAGCAAGTTTAGTTCTAACCAAAAATCACATTCTATGTTCGTATATCAACAGGTTAACCATTTGTTATTATAGGCTTCCGCTACATCAATTTGTTTAGCCTAGCTCCCCGAGTTAAGTTAGAAAGGGACTTAGTAGGATGGTTTGTTGCATGCTACTACTTACATGTGCCATGATCCGATGGGTTGATATCTCCACGAGATCGGAGAGGGATAAGCAAGATACAACAACGTTGCCATATGATTTGAAACATTTTTAGAATATGTTCTTAGTGATAAGTATTTAATTTGGTTGCTCAATAGCACATAATCCATATAGTTCATTTCTCTTACTAAAGTGGCCCAGGTGATTTCTTAATGATGCTTTCCTTAGGTGCGTTTGTTATTGTTAACCTAATAACCAACTCCATTTACTCTAAAAGACCCAAAAGTTGCTGCAGGATTAAGACATGAACAGGGAAAATCATGGTGCTTTCAATTAATTCCTCAACAGTGTGCCTCCTCATTTATTGACCCCAGCTACCTGTGGAACCACCACTGCAATGGCTCATCTGCCCCAGCTTTAATTGACTGACGTTTACCTGAACTTGGGGGGACCTGCCCTTTCATATCCATCCTTTCTCTTCATATGGATCTTGATTAACTTTTCTGCGTCTCTTCTTATTTCCAGTGCCACTTCCTCTCTCCATTGCATTTAATGGCATACAATCTCTGGGTTAATTTGTAAGTTTATCTGTTTCATCCTCCCCAAGTCTAATTAATAGGCAGTCAAATCTCCAGTTGCTCATTTGGATAGGTGACCATATGCATTTGCTAGACATTAATTATGCATTCAATATGGTCTGCTTGTGTGTTGGGTAAATTTCAATGCCATCCATTTCCAATAAGGCAGGAGAAATGAGTACTGAAAGACTTGTAACTAAGAAGCAATAATGTCCTTGTTGTATAGTGTCCTTAATTGGAGCTAAACAAAGCATAATGTCCTTAAAAAATACAATGTCTTTCTCTATCAGAAAGGAAAAAAAAAATTGTCATCAAGGGATGTATAGTTTCCATATCGAAAAGAAGAAGACAGCTGCAATCATTTAAGCATTTTGATTAATTAATCATTATTAAGAGAAGTTTGGTAGCAACAAAACTCCTTATTCCACCTCCATCACTTTCGTAGCACACCTAATAGTATATATGCGTTCTTGATAAGGAAAAATTAGACAAATAGCTATCCATTTCACTATCTTTGCATGCTGAGGGAGACCTCTGAAATACCATACGATTAACTTTGTTTGTGTGGGATTATATATATAGATATATTGACAAGCACAGTACTAGTAAATCATGCGATTGACTATATGCAGTACAAGGTTGGCGATCAGAGGAAGAAGCCGTCTTCACCTTCTACTCCGGCATGCTTCCGATTGAGGAGCTCTTCTATCATCTGCAACGTCAGTCGCTCCTCCTCGTCCACCGCCGTCAGGCCCGCAGAGGAGGATGAAGGGGCCTGTTGAGGCGGCACCGTGGCGTCGACGGCGGCGAGCGGGTTGCCGAGCTCGACGGTCATGACCCAGCTGGAGGCGCCGTCGCGCGCGCCGGCGCGCTTCTGCCAGACGCCGATGTGGGATTTCTCGGTGTCGAGGCGGAGGCAGGTGAGCGACGGCGCGGGCGCGGCCCTGCAGCACTTGCGCAGCTTGGCGCTGAGCGCCTCCGACAGCGCCTTGGCGTCCGCGCCGTCCGCCGCGCGCGGGGGCACCGGGAAGTTGGTCTTGGCGTTGCGGCCGCTCATGAGCACCGCCGCCTCGTCGTACGCGCGCGCCGCCTCCTCCGCCGTCTCGAACGTGCCCAGCCACACCCTGCGCTTGCTGCAGCAAAGCAAAACAAAGCCCACATTGTCACTGTACTTAACCGTTAGACATCGACAAAACGTATAAGCATAAATAGAGAAATCACAGCAGCAAGCAAGAGAGTGCTGGAACCAGGCTTGTACTGCTTACAGTAGAGGGTGTCTGATTTCTGAGACCCAGGAGCCCCAGTGACGCTGCCTCACACCTCGGAACTTCTTGGACTGTACCATGATATTTCAAGCGTGGCAGTGGCTGACAGACAGGGAGAGTAAAGGAGTCTCTGACGGCAAAGTACAAAATGGTGCAGTGACAATAATCAAGGGCAGGCAAGAGAGGGATGCAGGAGAAGCGAAGAAGCTAGAGCTGATGGAGGAGGGAAGCAGGAAAGAGGAGGATATTAAAAGGGTTTGGCGGATGGAATGTGGCAGAGGCCAGAGGGGGTGTCGGTGAAGCTTGGAGGTAAGTAGCTAGCCAGCCAGCCAGCCATGGTGGTCAGTCACAGTACGACTCGGGCAATAAACTCCACCTACGCCATGAATCACTCATTTATGTCTGCTTTCTCGTGGACTTTAATTACATGTGTGTGCGCATGAGAGACGCTGAGCTAGATCTAACGTGCTAGCTAGCTAACTAGCTATAACATGGTAGTTTAATTTATATGTATACAAGTCCTCCTTCAAACTTGATTTTGGAGTAGAATTCACAATTAATGAATCTCTCTCTAAGAGATCATTTCTTAAAAAAGACTCTTGAATGATACTAAATATATAGTTATTGAAGGGCCACTTAATAAATTTTATGTCGTACGTATTGTGATTATCAAGATATATGATACCAATTTAAGACATTAGTTATTAAACTCTCACCAACTTCTGAATTATATATTTTGGATAAGTATCACCTAAATAACTACTCATCCGATGTTACTGAATGAATAATAGATCAACGAGTATATCTGAAAAAAATGTAGCATATATAATTTGTAACATATATTAATAAGGGTGGTGGGGGACCTAGCCAACACCAATTGAATTCTATATGAATGATCTATAGGGACTTTTTTTTAATTATCATTTGCCTTTTTGATCAAAATTTTTGCTTGATTTGTAAATGCTAATTAAACTAAGACAGACATAGATAATATATACTGACCACCCGATAGTAAATTGTGAGAATTAATTATATATGAGGGTGGTAGTTGGTAATGCTAATGACAAACAATCAATACATGAGACAAATCAATCAATCATGGATGCATCGACAGGGAAAGGAAAGAAAAAAATTAAATAAATCTTCTATTAGAAACATTGGCATGAAGTGCCTGCTTCTATAAATATGGATAGGCTAGGCGTCAACAGATTATGAACATGATTTCAACTTACTATCAGATGAGAAAAACCTCTTGAGTTAAATCAGAGGGGTGACCTAAGGATGTAATTATCAAACCAGCTGTGGGTGTGCCCCTGCATGGATGCAGGAGGGCCCACTTCGGAGGCTAATGGGGAGATCTGTGAGGGAATACAATCAAAAAAGTAAACGTTCAATAATCATATGACAGATATTTTCATTAAAATGAGATTTTTTTAATCTTAATAAATGATATCAAAGATACGATCTAATCACGTTACGTAGGTGGAATAGTAATCTTAAATGAAGAGGATGAAAATTTCCAGAGAAATGAATTTTAAGTGAAAAGTCTAAGTAGATGGTGATCAAATGCTTAGTAAAAATCCCGAAGTAGCAAGCTAATGAATCTTAAATGAGAAAAATCCAAACAGATTAGAGATGATCGGATCCTTTATCGAAATTTTGGAGAGGTAAATCTTAAATAGTGAAAAAGTCATAGGGACGGGAACAAATCAATAATGATCATATTTGAGAAGAGGTTCGAAATAAATAAGAATAATCAAATATTTAAAGAAAGATTTTCTTCATTTGGTTATTTTAGATAGAACTCACAAATTCATTCACGAGTATTTAAACCTAGAGTAGGAACATATATAAATTCTCCTGATCGTAACATGGCTTCCTTCTCAGATCAGAAGAGTCATCATTATGGCTAGCTCTGTCAAATGCAATATATAAGCCTGAGCTCATCGTCATACACAAATATCTAAAAATATTATATATTGGATCATATAGCAGATAAATTTGGACTGATCGGCCCAATCCGATCCCATAAAAATTTTTCGCTGATCACTAAAATAAATCAGGAAATGTTTGTGATGGGTGATCTAGAAATCTAACGTCTGAAATCATTAGCAGACGACCTGAGGTCATGCACAAATATCTATCACCTAGGCCTCCGTAGCTGGCCGCCAAATATTTTGGTTGTTGAAAAGTTTCTCTGAATAATATAATTAACTGGCAATAGCTATTCGAGTGGAAAAGTGCATTATTGCTTCTCGTCTCTGCTCAAGGATTATGCGGTTTTTCTCATCAAAGTAGAAGGAAACAAATTCAAATCATTTTAACAGCATATTTGTGGCAATTGAAAAATTAAAAATCCAAAAATAATTCTCACCGTCAACGACCTTAATTGTAGATTCTTCGAAAGCTCGTGATTAGTTTTTATGGGATTGATTGATGGTAAATATAAGCACGTGATTAGTTTTTATGGGATTGATTAATGGTAAACGTATGAGATATTATCATCATGAGATCTGAAGGTCAAATTCAGATGAAACCAAGTATCTATCATCCCTTATACACTAATCACTGTCTATGTTAGTAGTCTCTGTAATTTAACTCTTTCGCGTTGACTCTGAAATTAATTAGTGAGGGCGAACAAATTACCTTTTGCAACCATTTGAAAGCCCACTTATGTTCAAGACTAATTCAGTTGATAAATATATAGAATAATGATTGTAATAATTGAGAGCCAAAATTTAACAGAAAATTTTATCATCTCTGCATACTTCTGTTCATATACTTGCCAAATTGGTTATTACATACACGTGTAAAATTAAATAAGGTTCGAATCTGTTGGATACATTGTGAATGAAAAAGAGGTTGAGAGTAAAGAGACTTCATTATGAATAAGACTTTAATCCCACATTGGGAGTTTCAAAACATATTGGTTGGTTTAAATTGTTTCACAAACATATTAGTTGTGAACAAAGGTAAGGGGAGAGACTATCTCTCACGCGTGGATGTGCAAGGGGAGGTGCAAAACTAGGGCCCGAATTTGTACTGAACCAAGTTGATTCGTGTGTATGCACGATCTACGCGCGTCGAATGCCGGACCGGTCAGGATAAAAATTTATCCAAGCGAATAACCAACGTTTTGCCACCTAGAAAATTTTTTGCTCAAATGTAACGAATACATTAATTATTAATTAATGCAAAATTGATAACCTCCAAACGTTTGGATCTAGTTAATTAGCAGTAAATGATGTTAATTCTGTCATTAATTGTTGCATGAGTCTAAAGAGATTGTGACCGAGAGCAAAAAAGATAGAAAAAAGAGAAACAATTGTCTTCCACCTCGTGCCCAAGTCACTGTGTGATCCCCGCTCGGTCGATTACCCTTGGTAGCAATCGGTACTTTTTCAATTCGCCACGAGCAACCATTGCTTCGTTGTGCTCGTGGTCCCGCTGTTGTATCTTGAGAAACAAACGTCCATCAAAATCTCGAAGCACATTCGGAGGAGGACAAATCTATTTTAAGAAAACTGTATTACGTAGGTCTCAGCAACTCTTCTCCTCCGATTCGGGAAAACCAGATCGGGAAGTACGGGTCGAGAGATTCTGCTCAGGAATTCCAGCTCAGGAATTCCAGGTCGGGAAGTCCGGTTCGGGAGGTTCTGCTCGAAAATTCCAACTCGGGAGTCCGGGTCGAGAATTCCAGCTCGAAAATTTAGGTCGGGAGATTCGGATCAGGAATTCCAATTTGAGAATTCCAATTCAGGAGACGGATTCTGCATATAAGGTCACATAACAAGTAAGTTAGAATTTTTATAATTTTAATTTATTTTAAATTCTCTGAAAAGATCTTCAACAGAATCTTGATAAAACTCAAGAAATTATCCCTCTATTTGATGACTAATTTCAAATTTCAATAGTATGGACACTCGTGAAGACCATTAAGATGATAAATTTCAATCTTTTTACCAATTTTGAAAACCCATGAATGATAACATTGCAAAAATAAAGAAAATCAGTAAAATGCTCATGGGAAATTCTTCAAGCATCACGATAAAGAATAATAAGATAAATATATAAACGATGAAGCTTTCGAGAAGTTCTTCAAAGGGGTACTCAAAGACTGAGGATGTAAATAAAGAAGTCTAATCTTTTAAGTGAAATAATCCAATTAAGTAGGAGGGTTAAGGATAAAAAATCTGTCATCGGATATGGTGTGACAATCCTGAAATTTTAATTGTATCAAAAGATTAGCTATTGTTGGTGAGGATTGCTGACAAAGATTGTAGTACCAGAGGAGACTAAAGAGTGAATAATTTTTTTTTTCTTCTTTTGCATGTTCTTACAAAGTCTACTCCATCTAGTGGAAAAGATTTAATTATTGTTGCATATTCTTACCAGGCCAAATAAAATTTATTAAATACGACAAAAAAAATAAAAATACTAACATAAAAATTATAATGCTAACACAAGATATTTACGTGATTTGAAACTCCTAATTTCTACTTCATAACTTACTCTTAAAATAGTATACCCCATTAAAATCTTACTAAGTTTTCTCCTACCAAGGTGAAGAATCTTCATATAAAAAAATAATTTTAAAATAAAATAAAACAAAAAAAAACAACAGCGGTATAAAAGGTATAAATCTTAAACTCTAAAAATGAAAAATAATAACAATAACAATAACCAAGCATTATCCTATTAGATAGGGTCGGCTAAAAATGAAAAATAATAAAATAATAAAAAAGGGAAGAGTTGTGGAATTGCTATAGAATCAAAATAATTGTTGGTTGAGTTTCTCTTGTATTTTATAGGCTTTTGTTCCAATAAATCTCAATCAATTATTCTATTTAATTCCAATTTACTTAAATACTCGCTAGTGCACTGAAATGTTGATCACGAAATCCTTATTTATTACTTGTTGCCTTCAATCAACTCAAATCTATATAATTAGTAGATCCAACTTTTGTAAATTGAATAAAATCTAAATCAAACCGTCTAATTATGTTTAAACTATTGACTCAATCCTAGTTTACGATTGAGTTCTCTTTCAACAAACTCAACTCAAAATAGCAATTTTCTATTCTCAAGTATATGGTCTTCATACAATCGACAAGTTGCTCAATTAACTGAACTTAACATTTAGTCAACTATTTTAACGACTACAATCTAAAAATACTTTGTTTCTTGCTCAAATTCATGTCTAGGTAAAATTTTAACTAGAAACTCAAGATCAAGTCCTCTCGTAATCTCTCACATCTAACCAAGATATCTTCAAATTGCCATAGGTTTATGTTGCCCAAAAGTACACCTCCCTCCCATGGGGTCCTTAGTTAGGGTTGAAAACAAATCGAGCTTGTTCGCGAGCATTTCAAGTCGATCAGTTCAGAAAAGCACCAAACCTTTAACTCATTCCATATGTCATCCTTCACTAGATCACTTAAGTAATTCATCTTTTACAACTGTAATCAAAACTATTAATGAAGTTCTACTTTCCTCATCCTTTAAATGTCTCATACCATCTTATTGTTCTCCAAAGAGCTTCTAAGCTATCAAGTACTCAAACCAACTTAATTGTTCCAGGTCAATACCACAACTCTGTGAGCATCATTAAGTCACAAGCTTCGCAGCATCTTATTACACTTTAAAAAAGGGAATCTATAGATTCATTTCGAAGATTACTATGTACAAAATATGATAATAAACATCTTAAGCATGGGTGAACTATTGAAGAGGGACTATAATATGTTCATATGAAAAAGTCATCCATATCTATATGGAAAAGTGAACTACTAACTTGTTCTTGTTCTAATGCCAGAATATATAATTTTCATTGAATATGAAGGATGTGGTGGAATCTGGGACGGATCTTAAGCATGGCGTTGCCCTGGGCTCTAGCCCCGCCCTACTTAAGAATGCTCAATCATAATTCTTTAATAGTATAATTAAATAAGTACAATTATTTATGTAATTTACTTAGTTCACTAAAGTTCACCCTTCCGCACCCAAAGTCCAACCCATCTTTAATTTGTGGATCCGTTCCTGTGGAATATTTAAGGATCTTAGGAACTTAAGAACTGTGTGAGTTAGAGAGGATAAATAACTTCAATCGCTTCATCCTGATTGCATACTCGTCGTTTGATTGAACAGTAGAAAACTTGAATCACAACAACGCTACATGCACGACCCCAAGATTTACTTGGTTCGTCGCCTCCCAAGGCAACTATTCCAAAGCCTTGTCTTATCGATTTACAACCACTAAAATTTTCTTATTCTTAGATACCTTCCGAAAACAGAGAAACCTCTTACAACCCGTTCTAGATAAACATACAAGCAAATACAAAGTTAAAAATGAAACTGACATACAATTTTAACCAACAAGTTTACACAAATTGAATTCGACGTTGCTTGTCGTTGTTGGTCCGGAAAGGCCCCAACACATCGCTTCAAAACATTTAAGAATAAGCTTCTACAAATGACCTCAAAATCCACCTTTATAAGATAGTTGTTTCCTCCTTCTAGGCGGATGGTAGCCTTCACCAATTGACTGACGAAGAGAACCGTTTTCCTTATAGTGCTACTTAATTTCCTTAGAAGTTATGTATTACACAAAAGATCATGCATGCAACAAGAAGGGGTATGAAAGGGCAAGGGGTGCTTGATCACCTGGTGAAGGTAACTTAATGGATATAGACCCAACAGAAATTATCCTAAACTCCCTAATAGTAAACTTAACTTTCTCCTTAATCGCCGCATTAGAAAAAATTTATTTCAACTCCCTTCATGTAAATTTTATTTACTTTACCTACCGATTTACCTAATTACCCTCGATTTTTTTAGGTACAAACAGTCCGAAATATAGAGTCATTCCTTCTAAATTCAGCATCATTTAACTAAAATCTAGTATATTTTCTATCAAATTGAGTGCGGCCCAATTGATTTATCCTAAGCAAATTGATTAATATAAACTCCTAATCAATTGATCAAACGAAAAAAGAATTATACTCAATTTGATAGAAAAATAAACTTTACATCCTCTTGATAATAAATAAACAATAATGGCCTATTAGCTCAGAGTGTCGACCTCAAACAATTTTAGTTGTTCAACAAAATAATTAAGCTCATAAGATTGGCCTATTAGCTCAGTTGGTTAGAGCGTCGTGCTAATAACGCGAAGGTCACAGGTTCGAGACCTGTATAGGCCAAAATTATTTTATTTATAATTTTCCTTATAATTTTCTTAGTGAAAATAAGTATATTAAAATTTTATGTTTAACACATATAAAACACTAAAATTACATTTCAATATATACCTAAAACAAATTTAGTTGTTCATAAAAAAACATAATTTATAAACATGACCTATTAGTTCAGTTGGTTAGAGCGTCATGCTAATAACGCAAAGGGTTCAGGCGATTAACTCAAGTTCAAGTTGAATTTGGTTAGCATCTCATTTGCTAAAGAATAAGGGGTGTAGGTTAAATAAGCAAAAACCTTATTAGTTAATTTGGCCAAGGACCTAATTATAAAAAAGAAACCCTCAACTTAACAACTTTCTCAGAGGACCAAGATCATATTACTCAAAAGACTATATTCTTATTGCTCGGCGAACCATGCTCATATTGCTCAGAGAAACTTCGCACCCCTACTATATTGCTCGAGAAAATATCGTTGTATGAATTGAGATAAATCCTACCATCACTAATATATAATTTGCAAAGCAAAAATAAGTATATTACAATTTTATGTTTAATACATATAAAACACTAAAATTTATTTCAATGTATACCTAGAATAATTTTAGTTAATCCACAAAAAAAAAAAAATTATAATAACAACCTACTTGCTCGGAGCGTCAACCTTAAACAATTTTAGTTGTTTAACGAAATAATTTAACATATAATGTTGGCCTATTAGCTCAGTTGGTTAGAGCGTCGTGCTAATAACGCGAAGGTCATAGGTTCGAGACCTATATAGGCCAAATTTATTTTATTTATATTTTTTCCTAATATATAATTTTCTTAGTGAAAATAAATATATTAAAATTTTATGTTTAACACATATAAAACATTAAAACTATATTTCAATAAACACCTAAACAAATTTAGTTGTTCATTAAAAAATTTATTTTTTAAATATGCCCTATTACCTCAATTGGTCAGAACGTTGTGCAAATAACGCGAAGGTCATAGGTTCTTGACTTGTATAGTCCAATATTTTTTTTCAAAACCTATTTTAAGATTCAAGCGATTAATTCATGTTCAGATTGAATTTGGTTAGCATCCCGTTTGCTAAAGAATAAAACCTAATTATAAAAAAGAAACCCTCAACTTGAAAACCTTCTCTGCACCCCCCCCCCCCCCCCCCCCCCCCCCCCAAATCGAGAAATCAACCGAGCCACCCCCCCCCCCCCCCCCCCCCCAAATCGAGAAATCAACCGAGCCATGCAACCCCCCTTTTCTTCTTCTCTTCTCCACGTGATATCTCATTGACACCCACTGGAGTGAAACCCCACTTCACCCTCTATTCCCAACCGGTCGCCAATGTTTCTTCCTCACCTTCGATGTTAGTCAACGTCAGAGCTGGCTAGAGCTAGTGTGCGACAATTGTCACAATGACACTCCAATCGATCGTGAGTTACTAGTCGGCTCTCCAACCTCGCCAATTCGCCTCAAGTCGCTTTTTTTATTAAAAAAATTATAATTAAACACTATAACCAAATTAGAAATATAAATTTTAGAAATTTTCGATTTTTATTTTTTTTTTAACTTTAACACTATAACCCAATTGGGAAGGTGAACCTTAAGGATTTTTAAATTTTTTTTTTACCTTGAACATTATAACTCAATTGCAAAAGTAAATCCTAAGAGTTTTCAATTTGTATTTTTTTATAATTTGAACACTATAACCTAATTAAAAAGGTAAATTTAGACTAAAATAAAAAATAAATTGTTAACTTTAGAATAAAAAAATCTTTTCAAAAGTTTAATATCATAATCACTAATATAGCATCAAGTTTGGTACCCAAAATATATATAGTCCTCTATATTAATTTAATAAAATAATTTTAGTAGTCTTTAATTAAATTTATTTAAATTATCTCAATCATATTTAGAAGTTGATTAAAAATATTAACCAATAATAATTGAATTAAATCCTAACTTACATCTTGCCCACATACATTGTTGTAAAAGTCGACACCTAGGCCCGCCTAGGCGCTAGGTGACACCCCACCGTAGTGCCGCCTAATGCTGCCTAGCGCCGACTAGGCGCCGACTAGGCGCTAGGCGGTAGTCCTCCGCCCGACTACCGCCTAGCGATTTTTACAACCTTGCCCACATATCATGTTTCGATCGAGCGATGAGTTCGCCACATCGTCGAGATCGCGGAACGAATTTGAACTCATCGCTGGGTCCCAGAAACACCTCCGGGCCCATCGCCGTGCTTAGACGACACCTCAATGTCCATCACCGAGCCCGAGCGACGCCTCTGAGTATGTCGCAAGGCCCGAGCGACGCCATCTATTCATTATGAAGCTCAGGGAAAGCATACAAGCTTGCGTGACTCATCCAGACCAATTCCCAAGCTCGGGTGACACATCCAACGGCTTCGCAAGGCCTTAAGATGATGCATCCAAACATATTGTGGTGGCGAAATGGTAACAATGGCAACACTGGTTGTTCCAAACGCCACGATGGCGGACGAAAGTGAGTTACCACCTAAAGCACCACCTCAACCTGAGACTGAGCAGTTGATGTCCGCCTCACGCCTTGTCAACCGACTCGAGCGCCAATTAGAACATTGATGCCTAGCTTGGGTTTATATAATAAAAAAAATGGTACCACCAAATAAGTGACCCTCATGATTGTTCCACGTCAATACGTCATTGAGAAAAAGTATAAAAGAAACCCAAATTCACAAATGCATGAGCAATGATCTACAGAGATAATAAAATCCCCTTTCGAATTTCGACCCTCCGACACTATAATAATTATCCAATATAATTACCAAATGAGCCAGTCCGGAGAACGTGTCTTTGTCAAGATTAGAAAACAGTTGATCATGATTCAAAACTTAGGTCTTGATCCAACATAAATTTTAAGTTGCTCTAGTTTTCAATCAGTTTATATAGATCATAAACATGATCTTAAATTTTAAATATTTAATTCAAGATACTTATTAATTCAACATTATCTAAACATATAATGAATCTAATTAATTTATACATAGGAAATTGCTCAGAAGGTATCTCGTTCACTAATTAATAGGAGCAATTTCTTGCATCCATTTTACACCTGACATTAAATAATAACTATATGAATAGTAGTGCAAAATGCCATTAAATTTAAAAGTAATATTATAATTTGATGATAAATGCTCTAGTATTTGAGATTTTATTTTATTGTACGTTTATGATGTTATCAAGGTTTGGATTCATGTATTTTATTAAGGTAATTAATACTATATTTAGATGAATTGAGTGGGATATTAGCATTTACGATATCACTTACTAATAAGCACTGTGGCCATGATTTAAAAATCCAAATTAATCCCATCTAACCTGGTCATAATGACTTGAGTGATATATAATTTCTCCTATGGTTAAAGACTAATTTTCTTGTGTTGAGCTTAAGGATTTACATATCTTCACAATAATATGATATTGTCTACTTTCTCCTATGGTTAAAGATTGATATTTTTCAATTCTTTTTAAACTCTCAATCTATTTCATTTCTAATCAATATAGGAAAATTTGAACTGGCCAAATTTTAATCAAAAAATAGACCTGCCATAACTCTGGCACCGCTAGTTTTTTTAGGTACAGAACAATTACTACCAAGAAGGCGACCACTACAACATCACATCATAATCTATGAAATGAAACCAGTCCTCGCCAATTTTCCCAATCCCTTCGCAAAAAAAATTATCGAATCTGTTAATGATCTTCTTCAACCTACAGCCTCAATTAATCACTTTTTTCTCTTCGAAATCACACTCATAGTATCGATTCTAGGCAACGCCTGCCTGATCCATTCCACATTAGCATGCCATGCTTAAACTGTATGGTCTTCAATTTTCGTTGTCATTTCTTAGCATGATCAAGCAATCAAATCAAACTCACATAGAGGAAACCAGAGATCAGAACCAAGCTGAGTATAGTAAAGAGGCACAGAAGATCATCTCATCTAAATCACACTCACAGATAGATACATTCTAAGCGATACCTGATCCATTCTAATATGAGTTCGCATGTTTAAACTCTGAGATTTTCATCGTTCGTCGTCATTTCTTAGGGTGATCAAGCAATAAAAACAAAGACCACTCATAGAATAACGTAGAAAGATCAGATCCAAGGGATTATACTGAGGAGGCAGAGAAGATCATGTCATCTGCAAGATCAAAAGGATATTTACTCACCGATTAAAAATTTCCGCCGATCGAAGGAACATCTACATCCTCCCTTCCGTCAGATCGCCGGAGCCAACTCTAGGAATCTGCAACTCCGTCGTCAACGTCGACGCATTCCCCCTCGAGCAGTGGCGGCATCGGGAAATCGATCGGAAATGGAAAAACTTACGGAAGTGTCCTTTCAAATTCTAATGGGTAAAAAAGGCAATGGCGAATTAAAAGCGGCAAATGAAAATGCAGCGGGAACGTTTAATTAAGTGGGTCATTCTATTGGCCCACAACAATTGGATGGCCTCTTTTATGGCTTTATTCAATTTCTTGAATCCCTGGTGTTATCAGATTTCTATGAATAGGTGGAAAGCGATCAGGTTTGTATGTTTCTGTTTTAATTCTTATTGATTATAATTTGATGATCACAAGTTTGAATAGTACAAATAATCTCCTGTAATAGTGGATAACATTGAGTATAATAGATCTAATAAATTTGACATTTCTTTGGGATATATGATATATCCCATGTCAGCAATCGGGAGATAATATAATTTTATATCTCTGATTAAAATTAACCGCTTTGTTCATGGTTGTATCACCTCGATCTCATGGAAATGAATTAGTCATTACTGTATAGGGTCGGATGTCAACTAGAGCGAGTGTGAATGGCTCAATTCTCTAAATTTGTATTTCTTCCTATAAAATTAATACGCATAGCAGAAAATGAAAAAAATAATAAAATCAATACAAACACTAAATTTTTACGTGATTCGGATATTACATGCTCCTACTCTATGCTATGTCCTTAAGGAGACAAACTCTTATCCTTTGATGGATCAATCCCTAAAAATTTCTGATTAGAGTTTTTTCCTTCTCGGAGGAGAATAATCTCTCACAATGCTCTCTTCCTCTTTACAAATTGAGAGTTAGGATTACGAGGAAGAAAGTAGGCTCGTGAACTTGTGCACTTGATCAATAGAATTTTACACATAATACAACTAATCCTTCTCAAGTCTCAAACTCCTCTTTAAATAGAGAAGAGAATTGTTAACAAAACAACTCGGCCCCCGCCACCAATCGACTGCCACCAGGACCAATTGACTAGAGCTCAGCCAATGGCTAGCTTAACGGTTGAATTTTGAACAGACCATTCGATTGGTTCAAACACAATCGACTGATCTTTCTGTGAGTTTCACTCAACGTTGCTAATCGACTGATTCCCTTGTCAATCGACTGCCCAGCTTACAAACTCACTTTTAATCTCTCCGAAGATCATCCTTCGCATATGCCTTGAAGTCCACTTCTCTAACTCACCCCTTGAAGTTCTCTTTCATTAGCTCTCGTCCCTCGGATGCACACAAACCCGTGATTTGTCACCATGTCATCCTTCACGTATGTCTTTGAAGTCTACTTTCTTGGCTTGCCCTATAAAGTCCCCTTCCTTTGGCTCTCGTCCCTTAGATGCACACACCATTGTTCTTCATTTGTGGTTCACCAAGTCTTACATAACTTAAACATACACATCAAACCAATATGAAAACCTAACTTAATTATATTGACATACACATCAAAACCAATGATCGTACCGATCAAACATAGGTCGATTGCACCAACAATCTCACATTTATGATGTGTGGCAATATGTTTAAGTTAGGCACACAAATAGCAATTTTAAAAATACAAAATATAGTATTATATGAAGCATTAAAAGTATCCAAACTCCCCCTTAATATATGTTTTATCTCATGATTTTCAAATTTTACACAAACATGAGGAAATAATTTAAGTTCTAACTTAAACCTTTCAATTCTATCCTTTTGACACCATCAAAAAGATTGCATTAATCAATTGTAACATATGATATCAAAGTAAAACAAAATTTGAAGTTCTGAAAATAAGCAAAAATTAGAAAACTAAAATACCAGTCGACTAAGACAAATATCAAACGACTAACGTTTTCGAAAAAAACTTCCATAGAATTCCCAGTCGACTAGTCCTCTGACCAGTCGACTGGCACTAATTTGTTCCAAATTTCAACCTTTTGAATTGAAATTCAGAAATCCGTTAAAAATTTAAAAAAAATCGTAAAATTTTAGTAACATATTTCATTTGACATATTCTAGCAGGGAAAAATATATTTTCATACAAAATCAAAATATTTTTAAATTTTTAATCAAAACTCAAAAATTTGAAAAACCTTCAATTATATCAAAACATTTAGTTCAACCGCCAACGAGGCTGCATGCAATGAAACAAAGTTAAATGATTAATCAATTATTAGTTAAATTTATGGAGATTGACGAAAGAAAGTTTCTCATTGGTGTTTGGTAAATTTGAAAGTGCTCGGCCGACAATTTACAAATCTAATATTTTATAATTCTACGCCCCATTTAAAGAAAAAATCATACAAAATGTATCGTAACCCAAAATTTAACCACGAATATCCGAATGACAATTTGCGCTCCACCATAACGTCAAGGACTAACAAAGTTTCTTCAAGTATTATATGGAACAAGAGCATATTTATATTTATTTAACATATTTATTCGATCGCGTCATCTCGATTGCGTGCTCATCGTTTGATTGAACAGTGGAAAACATGAATCACAACGACGCTACATGCACAATGCTAAAATTTACTTGGTTCGTCACGTCCCAAGGTGACTATTCCAAGGCCTAGCCTTAGCTATTTACAATCATTAAATTTTTTCATTCTTGGATATCTTCGAAAGACAAAGAAATCTCTTACAGCCCGATTTAGATAAAAATACATGCAAATACAAAATTAAAAATGAAACTGACATACAATTTAAACTAACAAGTTTACACAAATTAACGTTGCTTGTTGTTGATCGCTTGGTTTTCCCTCTCGTTTGTTGGTCCGGAAAGGCACTAACACATCACATCAAAACCTCCAGGAATACGCCTCTTTAAATGACCTCAAAATCCACCTTCATAAGATAGTTGTTCAGGTTGATTTTCCCCTTCCAGTTAATTGTTAGCCTTCATCAATAGACTGTGGTAGAGAATCGATGATATCATGATATATAGTTGTTGGATGCATCATCGGTTATATTTTAAATAGTTGTTGCATGAATCATCGGTTCTCTACAAAATCTAGATAATTCCTTTGTGCAGGGTCGATCTAAACTTCTAGGTCTGAGGAGGCTGCATATCGGCTCCCTAATCTTTAAAAAGGTACATAATATATGTTTAATTAAAAATACAAAAAACGATAGAATTTTTTTTTAAATATATGTCCTAAGGGATTTGAACTTGAGATCTGTATAAAATAATATCTAAAGTTACCACCACACCAATCGTAAACAATAATAATTAAGGAATCAAAAGTTATATATACTAAAAATTTAAAATTTATAAAAAGAAAAAATATTATTAAAAAATTAAGGAAGGACCGTGGCCCCCCGGGTCCTATAGTAAATTCGCCTCTACCTTTGTGTAGTAAAGGATAATGCATGCACCAAGAAGTAGTGGTGTTAAAAATCAACACAATTTGACGACCTAATCCGAATCAACTCGAAAAAAATCGAATTTGGGTTGAAAATTTTCGAGTTTGGATCGGATTCGGGTTGAAGGGTTTCGGATTGAAAATTTTCAGATCGGGTTCAAGTTAACCCTAATTTAATATTTAGTAGATTTTTTTTAGTTAAATCAAATTTTATTTTAAAAATTAAGATATTTTTATGTATATTAATATCAATATTAGTATAATTATGATGGAGTATTGAGATAAAAGTAAAGAATTATAAAAAAAATAATTTAAAAAGACATTTTGAATCGATTTTTTCGGATTATTCGGGTCGGATTCAAGTTGATCGAGTTGGAATTTAGATTCAGATCGGATTTGGATTGGAGTTTAAAAAAAAATCAAACCCAATCCGAGTCCGATCCAACCTATCCGAATTTACATCCCCACCGAGAAAGGAGTCTGAAATGACTGGGGGTGCTTGATCGCCTGGCGAGGAAAATTTCATGAGTATAAACCCCAACTGTTTAAAATAATTTACACGGATGTAGAATTGATTAGGGATGATAAATTTATTATAATAAAATATAAATCAATTCTTAATTAATATATGTTCTTAATAAAAATTCTCCTTCCACTCGTTAGTCATTTGGCACTACTATAGAGTGATCTCCTAATTTATCTCTATTTATATAATTTGAATATGGATTATGAGAAACACTTAGAAAGGAGCATTAACAATGGGAGCAGAACATAAGGCCATCCACACCACATGTGCACATTCAATCACTGAGCCAGGTAACATCACACTGACTAAGCGTACGAAAAAACAAGAGCAGAGATTAAATTAGGTGAGACGGTAAGGGTGGTTCCTTAAGTGTCGTGTTGGTTAACACCATAAATTTATCATTCCATCTATCGACTGATACGATATTAAATTTGGCACGAGAGATGATAAAAAGTCGATCTTATCCTTACAGATAGTGTCTCAATCTCACTCCGGAGTCGCCACTTGTGAGTGCTGGGATGAACAACGGAAGCTAATGGTGACACCGAGTGGGCCGAAGGAGGGCAAGAACTTTGAAGAAACAAAGCTAGTAAAATTACATGTTCAATGCACACCTAAACATGCTTTTACTAAAGGCTAATAAAACATTGATTTAAAATTTAGATTCTTTATATCTGCAAACATTTAAGTGATCTTATATTCTAGCTATCTTTCTTATATGTTTTTATTCCTAATATATAAGATTTTATACAAGATAGTTATACCAAAATTATATGTTCAATGCATTCCTACTAAATAACAAAAACATGAATAACAATGAAGGGTGCCACACTTACAGCTTTTAATAGAAATCATTAAGAATAATGATCAAATTAAAACTAATTATGTTAGAATTGAAACATTGTTAGTTAGAGTGTTGTATTGATAATATGCAGGTGATAGGCAGGGGTGGATTTATATTAGCACTGGAGGGGGGCCACAGCCTCACCAATTTTTTTTAATAACATTATTAAAATATAAAAAAATTATTTTCTTAGTATATATATTATTTGATCCCTTCAAAAATAAATATGAAAAGTTGATCTAATTGTATGTTTTTTTTATACACACATCAAGTCAACTCATTTGGGTAACTAAATTTCAAATTTATTTCCCGTCTCTATTTCTCACAATTCAACTTAATATACATTATATAATTATGAAGGTTTGAGAGAGAACATTATTATACAATACGTTTGATAATTATTTTCGACACTTAATATACAACCCCTCCAAATTTAAATTTTAGTTCCACCCATTTAAATTCTAGATCCGCCTTTGGTTATAGGAGACATATATATATAATTAAATTAATTTTATTTCTTTTTTTATATGCTTTTCAAATATACAATATTTTTTTTTGACGAATATAACTATAATAAATAGCATGTTAGATATATACCTAGCATCCTTTTATCTGGTCGAGTTAGTTGAGAGAGTATGAATGAGGCTAGTGCTGCGGGCAGACAGTGCAAAAGATTGATGCGGCTAAAGACTAGGATTTTCATAAGCAAAACTAGCATGATGGGTGAAACCAGAATGAGAGAGCAGAAAAATTATAGAGTGGAAGTGGTTTGGAAGAGAAGAATGGTTCAATGCTTCGAGTAGAAGGTGCAATGGAACAGTGTTGCGAAAGATTAGGATTTTTAGAAGCAAAAGTAAAAAAAAAATTAACAAGATTTTTTCAATCTCGGGCGATCGGTCCGGTTCCACGGAAGTTTCTACCGGCCGCAAGGATAAATCGAGAAGCGCTCGCGTTGGGTGATCTAGAAGTCCAACGTCCCAGAGTTCGAGTCCCATCTAGAGGAAAATTTTTTACAAATATGCCATAGCTGGGGATCGAACCACAGATGTCTGAGATAGCGATTAATCGCCTACCATACCATAGCCCGGAAGACTTTTTAAAATCAAAAGTAGCTTGATAGATGGAAGGAAAACGAGAAAAAAATTACAGAATAGAAGTGGTGTGGAAGAGAGAGAGAATGGTTAAGTGCTTCAAGCAGGTTACAAGTGAGTTGGCTAGGAACACATCAAGGGAAGCGGATTGGATAGAGTATTTGTAAAACAAATGTGCTCAACGATAAATACTAAATTATAGTATAACCTCGAGCGCCCCTAATTAAAACCAATCTCATTGTAGTATTACAATGACTTATTAACTCAATTGGTTAGAGGGTACATGCCGATAATGTGTAAGTATAGATCAAATTTATTTCATTTTATTATAATATATATTTTTTCTACCAAATAATTTACTTATTGAAAATAAGCATATTAAAAGTTTATGTTTAATCCATATAAAAAAACTAAGAAGACATTTGGTTTGGGGTAATAGAGAATAAGAATCGATGATAATCATTCTCATTGATACTGTTTGGTATATGTAAATGAGAATTAAAATAAGAAAATTATTCCCCCATTTTCATTTCCTACTCCCTCATTATGAATTAAGTTCCTCAATCATTCCTTCATTTTTCATATATTTTCCATTTTACAATTTGTTTTTATATTATTTCATTTTAATTTCTCTCTATATCTCTTATTACATTCTCTCTGTATATTTTAAAATTTCTTTCTCTATATATTTGCTCTTTTCTCTAACTACTTCTCTTATTATATTTTTTCTCTATACATATTTTATATCACTTTTTTTCTCTACTTATTTATCTCATTTTCTCTATATATTTTCTATATCACTTTCTATCTCTACCTTTCTTACTATAATTTATCTATCTTTATTTTTCATATTCTCTCTTTATTTTTTGCATCACTATATCTCTCTATATTTTCAATATCATTTTTACTCTCTATCTTTATATTTTCAGTACCCTTAAAATTATATTTCAAAGTATACCTAGAAAAAATTTAGTGGTTTAACAAAAAAAAAAAACTTAATATATAATAATGACCTATTAACTCTGTTCGTTAGATAATAACACGTGCGAAAGTCAGAGCTTGTATAGGTAAAATTTATTTCATTTTATTATAATATGTGTTTTCTAATATATAATTCTCTTAGTGAAATTAAGAAGACGCTTGATATATATTCGACAATAAAAATGATAATAAATTTTTATTAAGGGATTTATGAATTTAGTGATAACCTATTAGAGGTTGGGTTATAAAATCAAAGGTATCATATCCATATTTTGATTCCGATTCTAATATACCAAGCATCATAAATGAGAATGAAATAGATTTGATTCTCCTCCCCGCCTTCTAAATTCGCTTACCTCCTAAGTATATTAAAATTTTATATTTAATAGATATAAAACACTAAAATTAATTTCAATGTATACCTAGAAGAAATTTAGTTGTTCAACAAAAAAAAACTCAATTTATAGTAATGGCTTATTAGCTTAGTTGGTTAGAATGTCGTGCTAATAATGTGAACTTCACATCTTCGAGATCTGTATAGGCCAAATTTATTTAATTTTATTAAAAATTGTATTTTTCTAATATATAATTTTCTTAGTGAAAATAAATATATTAAAATTTTTAATTTCATACATATAAAATACTAAAAAAAATTTCAATGTATACCTCAAACAATTTTAGTTGTTCAACAAAATAATTTAATCTATAATAAACACTTATGGATTAGTTTCCTAGAGCATCGTGTTAATAACACGAAGGTCACAAGCTTGAGACCTGTATAGGCCAAATTTATTTTTATGTTTTTTCTCTAATGTATAATTTTCCTAGTGAAAATAAGTATATTAAAATTTTATGTTTAACACATATAAAATACTAAAATTACATTTCAATATATACCTAGAACAAATTTGGTTGCTCATAAAAAAAACCTAATTTATAAACATAGTCTATTAGCTCAGTTGGTTAGAGCATGCTAATAATCTGAAATTACAAGCTCGAGATTTGTATAGGCTAATTTTTTTTTCATTTTATTAAGATGTGTGTTTTTTCTAATATATAATTTTCTTAGTGAAAACAAGTATTTTAAAATTTTATTTTTAATATATATATATATATATATATATATATATATATATATGGGGCACATACTCTTCAAGTCATAAACTTGATACTAAATTAATGTTTTTTAAAATCCTAAAAGTTGAGTATTTACCTTTTTTTAAGTCTCAAATTCTAAAAATAACAATTTTAATACCATACAACAAAAAACATATCAAATCCCTTTTTTTTTAAAAAAAAAAAATATGATTAAACACTATAACACAATTGGGTAGGTTAACCATAAGGGTTTTCGATTTTTAATTTTTTTTAACTTGAATACTATAATTCAATTGAGAAGGTGAACATTAAAAATTTTCGATTTTTAATTTATTTTAGCTTGAATATTATAACCTAATTGGGAAGATAAACTCCTGGACTAAAATAAAAAAAAAATTTAACTTTGAGACTAAAGAAGTTTTTTTTTTAAATTGGTATCTAAAATATCAAAAATAAATCATGTTTGATACTGAAAATGTATTTTCGACATATATATAACATAAATTACTTTTATACCTAGAAAAATTTAGTTGTTTGACCAAAAAAAAAATTAATCTATAATAATAGCCTATAAGTTCAGTTAGTCAAAACGTTGTACTATTAACCGTGTTTGTATTGGCCAAATTTATTTAATTTTATTATAATATGTGTTTTCTAATTGATGGTTCCTTTTTCTATTCACTTAGGGCTCCTCCTTTCGAGAAAGTTAGATCTGCTTTCCCAACTCGTAAGATCCGATATTTTGAGATGTCAACACCAATTAGAGCTAGGGTCGACTTGGCGGCACGACTAACTCCAACGCTCATGCCAATCACCTACAAGAGACGAAGAAGAAAAGATGAAGATTGAACGAGGAGAGTTGGGGTGGAGAAGAGTTGTCTTCACTTGCGAGAATAAGAGAACCAACTTGCCTAGAAGCTACCACCTAGGGTGCTTAAATAGTTTGTTAGAAGGGAATGACCATGGCATCTATCTTTGTGTCTTTTTACTTCTTCTCGCCCGAGTCTATGCCGATGTAATTTCTGATGATCCGTTGTTATACTTCCAATAGTCGACTACCACGTAAGACAACGAAGGAATAGAGGAACCACCTCTGATATATACATCGTGCTAGCCATTTGCTGATCGCCATGTGGTAGGGAGGGATAACTCGAATTAGGAACCACCTCTGAGACCCTCATCGTGTTCTCATTCATCGATCGCCACGTATCAACAGCTAGAAACATCCAACTCCTTGACACTTGGCAGGACACTTCTAGCATGGGTCGAGTTCTAAATGTCTTGGACGAACTTAATTAATAGATTGCTCAGAAGAAGTTCCTTGAATTACTCAAAGAAACTCCATAACATTGCTCAGAAGCTCTTATTCATATTGCTCGGAAGAGTTCCACTATATTGCACGGAGAATCCTATTTATATTGCTCGGAGGATCATACTGATATTGCTTGGAGGATTGTATTCACATTGCTCAGAGGACCATTGTCATATTGCTTGGATGTCCATATTCACATTGCTTAGTGGACCATGCTTCATGCTCATTGATCAAAAAATCATATTCACACTGCTCAGAGGACCAAGATTATATTACTATATTCTGATTGCTTGACGGACCATGCTCATATTGCTCAGAGAAACTTCGCCACCCCACTATATTGCTCGGGAAGATATCGTTGTGTGAATTGGGATAAATCCTACCATCACTAATATATAATTTTCTTAGTAAAAAAAAGTATATTACAATTTTATGTTTAATACATATAAAACACTAAAATTTATTTCTAGAATAATTTTAGTCATTCAAAAAAAAATTAAATTATAATAATGACCTATTAGCTCATAGCGACGACCTCAAACAATTTTAGTTGTTCAATAAAATAAATTAGCTTATAATATTGGCCTATTAGCACAGTTGGTTAAAGCGTCGTGCTAATAATGCGAAGGTCACAGGTTCGAGACCTGTATAGGCCAAATTTATTTTATTTTATGTTTTTTCTAAAATATAATTTTCTTAAATATAAAATACTAAAATTACATTTCAATATATACCTAGATGAAATTTTGTTGTTTATAAAAAAAATAATATTTTTAAATATGGCCCATAAGCAGTTGGTTAGAGGTGCTAATAGAGTTCTAGCGATTAATTCGGGTTCAATTGGATTTGGTTAGCATCCCATTTGCTAAAGAATAAAGGGTGTACCCTGAATAACCAAAAACCTTGAGTTAATTTGGCCAAGAAGCTAATTATAACAAAGAAACCCTCAACTTAACAACCTCACCCCCCCCCCCCCCCCTACAATATATCGTTGACACCCACTCAAGCAAAGCCCCACTTCACCCTCTGTTCCCAACCGGTCGTCGGTGTTTCTTCCTCCTCACCTCCCATGTTAGTCGGGGTCGGCTAGAGCTAGTGTGCGACAATCATCACAACAACACTCCAATCAACCGTGGGTTCCTCGCCGACTCTCACTACAATAAAAACCAGCATTACCGACGGAATTTACCGACGGAATTCCGTCGGTAAAGACACTTACCGACGGAATTTCCTCCGTCGGAGTAAAATTCGTCGGTAATTCCTTTCCGACAGAATTTTTGTACCGTCGGTAAAATTTCCAACGGAATTTTATTTCCGTCGGAATATTGTGCCGACGGAACTGAATTTCCGTCGGAAATTTCCGACGGAAACCCAATTCCGTCGGAAATTTCCGACGGAAAATTCTTCCATTTCCGTCAGAAATTTCCGACGGAATCACTGGTTCCGTCGGAAATTCCCGACGGAAACCCAATTCCGTCGGAAATTTCCGACGGACATTCGGGAATTTTCCGTCGGAAATTTCCGACGGAAACCCAATTCCGTCGGAAATCCGTCGGAAACTTAAAAAAAATTGACAGATTAGATCTATTTGTATAATAATCATATTCACAAAAATCAAATTTCATTCATCGCATTCACAAATATAATTTCCATCATCACATTCACAAATATAATTTCCATCATCACATTCACAACACAATTACATCACATTCACAACATCATTATCACATAACTATTTCACATTCAAACACAAAATCCATACAAACTTGTATATATTAAAATGGAAGCTTCTATACAGAATAAAAAAAAATGAAGGCTTGTTGTGTGGATCTTCATGTTTGCCGGCGTAGCCAAATTTGTTGACAAAAGCACATTGATTAATGCTGAAATCCAGCAAGTCTTCTGATGCAGCAAATGGAACAGTGGGAATTAAACAAGAGCAAGTAAAGCCCAAACATAAATTGACGCAATGAGGCAGAAATCTAGTCTAGAAGATCTATATGTTACATCTTCATCTGTCGTCTGAGATAGGAAGGAGCATCAGATCTTCATTTCATAATGCTGTATCGAGTTCTCGAAGAAGCTCCAATATCGGTTCCTTTAGAGCTCATGACGAAGATGAATATGAGTTGACTTGGGCTGCCATTGAGAGATTGCCAACCTTTGAACGGGTAAGAACATCTTTATTTCATCGTCTAGATAATCAAAATGGAAGTCCAGAAAAAGTGGTAGAAAGCCAGTCGATGTCACGAAGCTAGGAGCAGTGGAAAGACATTTGCTTATTGAAAATCTGATCAAGCATATTGAAAATGAAAACTATTTGAAGCATGTGAAGAAGACAACAAAAATGAAAAAGAAGAAAAATGATTCAATGTGTTCAACCAGGAGAATAATTAAGTCTTCTGCTGATCTCTGACCACAAACAATGATTTTTGACAAAACTTTACTCATTTCTAGAAAATTCGTGCCTATTTACCAAACCAACAGGCTGATAGCTATAGTAGAGGTAATATGCAAAATAAAACAAAAATATTACTAGATGAGTAAATTTAGCATTATTTTCAGGCATCACAAGCTGCAAAGAATTTAAGTTCCTCATGTATAAAGGTGTGACAAAAAAGTTTAAGTACCTTCCTAAAGATGGAAACATCTTCCCATCAGATGCAAGGAATCGATCCCTTGCAATTACATACGTCTCTAGCATTCTTTCATTGACTAACAAGGTACCTGAAATTTTTAAGGGAAGAGCATGTCAGGTTCTAAAAGTACTTAACAAATAACAAGATGAAGAGGCATTGGGAAAACTGGAAGAGCATGTCAGGTTCTAAAAATGAATGCAACACACATTATTAAGGGAAAAAAATAAGTTTACTGTCTAATCATACAATACCAAGCAGACAAAATGATATGTCAAATGTAATAGCATAGATTAGCTAAATTGGCTTTAAATAATATAAGCAAATCAAGCTGATGAGTTTGGGAAAAGGCTGTACCAAACAGGATTTGGATCTGCATTACAAACTTATTCCCTACAATACAAGCTTCATACAGATCAGGATACTTGTATCTCTTAGCAATTCTATAAAGAGCCAAAGACTACATTACTTTAGTAGATATGTTGATATTTTGATTCTAATTAAAAAAGGGGCCGCCGGCGTGCCTCCAGGCAGCAGTGGGCCGCCGGCGTGGCCCCAGGGCCGCAGCGGCATGCCGGCGTGCCCCCAGGGCCGCCGCCGTGCCACCTCGGCCACGCGCCTGGGCCACGCCGCCGAGGCTATGAAGGCGCACGCCGCCGAGCCTGTGAACGCCGGAGACAAGGCGCGTGTGAGGGAAGAGACGCTGGAGACAAGGCGTGAGGGAAGAGGCTTACCGACGAGAGCGAGCGGCAGCGGCGACAGTCCGGAGCGAGGAAGAGGCGCGCGTGAGTGAAAATTAGGGCGTGCCCAAATTTTATGGCGCCGATTTTTTTAATTAGGGCGGCGATTTTTTTTTGCCCTTCTCGCGCAAATTTTTTTGCCCCGTTCCGACTGAACAGTAATTCCGTCGGAACATTCCGACGGAATTACTGTTCCGTCGAAAATCCCCGACGGAATATTAATTCCGTCAGAAAATTCCGACGGAATTACTATTCCGTCGGAAATCCCCGACGGAATAGTAATTCCGTCAGAAAATTCTGACGGAATTACTATTCCGTCGGAATATTCCGACGGAATTACTATTTCGTCGGGGATTTCAAAAAAAGGTCATTTCCGACGGAATAACAGTTCCGTCGGGGATTTCCGACGGAACAGTAATTCCGTCGGAAATTTCCCGACGGAATAGTAATTCCGTCGGGAATACAAAAATTTTTCGGGAAAAAATTTTTTCGCCAACGGAGGGGCTGTTCCGTCGACGAAGAGGGCAATCTTAAAAAAAATTTCCAAAAAAAAGTCATTTCCGACGGAATAACAGTTCCGTCGGAATTTTCCGACGTACTATTCCGTCGGAACCCAATTATTCCAGCCGGATACGATTTATAATTTGCCGACGGAAAAAAATGGATTTACTGACGGAAAAAAAATTCCGTCAGTAAATTCCGACGGAATTCAAATTCTGTCAGAAAAACACTGACGGAAAATAATTCCGTCGGTAATTCCGTCGGTAATCCTGAGTTTTCTTATAGTGTCTCCAACCTCTAGGTAAGCCGGGACTCGCCTCATTCTTTCCGGATCTCTTTGGATTCACCTTTGTTCTTATGGTAACACCATCGCTTGGGCGATCCAGAGTAGGGGTGCAAATGAGTCAAGCCGCTCGTGAGCTATTCGAATCTCGGTTCGAAAAAAAACTCGTTCGAGTTCGTTCGATTAAGTTAACGAGCCGAGCTCGAGCTCGATTTCGAGCTCGAAAACATTATCGAGCCGAGCTCGAGCTTAGCAGTATTTGGCTCATGAGCTCGCGAACATGTTCGTTTAGAGGCTCGCGAACGTGTTCGTTTAGAGGCTCGCGAACATGTTCATTTATAGGCTCGCGAACGCGTTCGTTAAGAGGTTCGCGAACGCGTTCATTAAGAGATTCGCGAACGTGTTCGTTAAGAGGTAATATATATATATATATATATATATATATATATATATATATATATATATTCTGTATATTAAGACGCGAACCTTTGTATATTCTGTATATATATTATATATATTTTATATATATATATATATATATATATATATATATATATATATATATATTATGTATATATAATATATTATGTATATATATATTAAGACTATCGATTCATTCTGAAGTCCGAACCCTAAGTCTCCTGCGGCTGCGGCGCCTCCCTCTGTCGTGACTCTCGCCTGCGGCGCCTCCCTCTGTCGCGACTCTCGCCTGCGGCGCCTCCCTCTCTCGCGTCTCTCGCCTGCGGAACCTGCCCCTGCGCCGATCCCTCCCTCCTCGTTGCCGCCTGCACCGAGCTGCCTTCACAGGTACAAATCTTTCTCACAAATTTCTGGTCGCGATTCCGAACCCTAACCTGCCTCCCTATTTACAAGTAAAGATCATAAACCAATCCCTATAATATTTGTTTAGATTTGCTTTATATGATTTTTATCATTTAGTTTTGTTATTAAAAATTGCAATGTTATAAAACAACAGGGAAGTTATTGCGGAGCTGAAGGAAGCTGGTGCTTCGTGGATTCAGTTTGATGAGCCAACTCTTGTTAAGGATCTTGAATCCTACCAGATAGAGGCATTCACAAAGGCTTACTCTGAATTAAAATCATCCTTGTCTGGCTTGGATGTGCTTATTGAGACTTATTTTGCTGATGTGCCTGCAGAAACATACAAGTTAGTCGGTTCATATTGACTAATAATGTATTGCATGTTCTTTGAAAATTTTCATTATTATTTTGAATTTTTCAGGACTGTAATGTATCTTAGAGTATAGTTAATTTTTGGTTTCTCTGAACCTCCTAATGTATATAGGTATTTTTTTTATTTTCTCTTAATATATATTTTCCTTTTGTTTCTAGTTTTAGAAAATATATAAAATTGTAGGTACAATTTTAGGTAAACTAATAAATATGCTTAACGAGCTCGAACTCGAGCTTGATTATGTGCCTCACGAGCTCGAACTCGAGCTCAATTAATTTTAACGAGCCAAGCTCGAACTAAGCTCGTTTGATTTTAAAACGAGCTATTTTCGAGCCGAGCTCGAGCCTTTCACGAACTCTTTAATTTTACTACGAGCCGAACTCGAGCTTAAGAATTAAAGCTCGAATCGAACTCGAGCCGAATTCGAGCTTAGGGAAAAGTGAATCGAGCCGAACTCGAGCCTCATACTGTTCGGCTCGGCTCGGCTCGGCTCGATTGCACCCTATTCCAGAGTTGTTTCCCCTCCTTGTATCGATTTGGGATTGGGATGGCTTACCAGAGAAGAGGGTTCTCTTCTGGTTTCGCTAAAGTTGTCAATTCCATTAGATCAGAACAATGGGGACGAGAGAAGGCTTACGTGCGTGCAATCTCAAGTAAGATATGTTTCGTTTAGAGTTGATCTTGGCTGAATTTATTGTTGGATTGATTCAAAACAGCGTGGATGAATTTGTAGAATGGCCGAACTGTAGATCTTGAAAGCAATTCTGTTTAGAATTAGGTTTTAGCTTGGTGTTTTGATCTTGTGATGCCTTTGTCGGGTGATACCATGTAAGATTGGTTTAGAGCAGTAATAGGGCGATCTCGTGTTAGCTTGATATGATTCGCAATGGTACTAATCGATTTATTACTGTGTTGGAGTTAATCTCACGATTTTTAATTCCTAATCCAATTAGGTCATGACAAGATTAAGGTTAATTGAGGATCAAGGTTGTAAAAATTGCTAGGCGGTAGTCGGGCGGAGGACTACCACCTAGCGCCTAGGCGGCGCTTAGGCGGTGCTAGGCGGCGCTAAGCGGCACCACGGTGGGGTGTCGCCTAGCGCCTAGGCCGATTTTTACAACAATGTTGAGGATTAAACTTAACTAATGAAGATAAGAAATCACCTAGAGTTAATATAGTGTTAACTCTAAATTAGTCAATGATTTAGATTAATCAGAAGCTAATCATTAATTAGGATTAATTAACGATCGCTACAATTAGGATGACCCTGATTAGGTTTGGAATTTAGTTTAACTAGTAGATACTTGTTAGGGTAGCTAAATTATGCCTTTTGATATAGGACACTGATTTGATACGTGCATCTGCACGTGAGAGTTTATTTCTGATACGAACTTGATATCGAGGTGGGTACTTCGTCCTTGGCTTCTATTGTATATTGATCTTAATGAATGACTTGTTAAATGTTTTAGGTTGTTTTACCTTAACTCTATTTATTTATTATCATTGCTTTGATATTTGTGTCTTTGATCTAAAAAATGATCTTTTAAATGTGTATACAATCTCAACTTTGATATTCCTGCTTTGTAAAATACACACGTGTACGATATATACATTAACTGTTATCATTATGTTATATATATATGTCTTATGGTAGTTATCTGGTGGTACCTTTCCTAAATACACGTTTGCATGACTGATAAATCATGTTGCAATACCTTATGCATACAATGTTGTTGCATGGATGATGATCTAGGTTGAGTTATGTACATTAATATCATGTATCATTCTTGTACTGTTACATACTGACAATCATAGTCTCCCTTGTGGTCAGAGCTCGTCGTCAGTTATATTTGATGGTCACTCGGCCGCTGAGGGGTAGTGGGCTTGTAGATGAATGCAGCTTATCCTATTGTGTCTCGACTCGCTCGCTCAAGGATAGTTGTAACTAAAGTCATATGTAGGCAATGAACCCCCTTTGTAGTTATGGAGTTGATGGCTCCCAAGCACCCTGCCCGACCGACCACTCTGGAGTGGTGGTAGCGTGAGTAGTGCGTACACTCTGTCACACAAATGTGATGTGATGATAGCATGATCAACGCCAACGAGGGATACATATTCAACATCATGTGCATGTGATACATTGTTGCATTTGTTTACGATTACTATATTTGATTGAGTCATGATTTGATGCATATGGTTAATATACTCATACAAGTTTGTGTATCATTCTGGGTATGCTCTTTCTTATGTTGTTCATGTTGTACGAGCAAACTTGTAGATGGTTGCAATGGTTACTGATCATATTACCACACATGATAATTTAATACTGGCATGTATATTTATTAAATTGTATAATTATATTCATTGATATCCCTGTGAGACGATATATCTTTAATCTACAAATGCTTTTTATTGCTTAGTAATGACCATGCATTATCTCTCTCTATTACCCGATGAGTCACCCGGACTCACCACCACTTTATATATTTTATTTTCCTCAGATAGAAGGTAGATGTTTCGTTGGGTGTCGCTAGGAAGACCCTGTCAACTCGTCCATCTACACATTATTGAGCAATTTTCCGTTATGTTTTCCATTTAAATATGTGCATATACATTTGTATTTCTACTATCTTATACTTGTGATATGGATTTATCTATTTTGGACTTTATGTTTATGTGCCCCTGGTGGGATTTCAATTTTTTGGTGGAATAAAGTCCGGTACACACTTTATTGAGTTGTGCTTGTGATTTTATGTCTTGTTTTCTTTTGTTTCCAACAATGTGGATTGTAGTACGTTGCATGTAGCCAAGTGGCTTTATATACATATTGCATATATTATCCGTAGAAGGGAGATATTATCTGTTATTCGACAAACATGTGGATCCCCGAGGCATGGCAGTGTGACAACGAAAATCAGATGTTTGAGACATGGATCAGCCAAATTTATTTCAATTTATTACAGTATGTGTTTTTTTAATAAAATAAGTATATTAAAACTTTATGTTTAATACATATAAAAAATTAAATTTACATTTTAATGTATGCCTAGAACCAATTTAGTTGTCAAAAAAAAAAACTTAGTTAATAACTATGGTCTTTTAGGTAAGTTAGTTAGAGCGTTTTGGTAATAACATGAAGAAAAAATCTTAGTTAATAACTATGGTCTATTAGCTCAGTTAGAGCGTTTTCCTAATAACATGAAGATAGTTCAAGATAGAGATGATAATTTTTTCTATAGGTTCGGAGTCCCATGAAAAAACCCAAAATGAAGACGGGTTCGGGTTCGAGAATTTTTAAAATCTCCGTAAGTTAAACGAGATTGATATGGGAATGTTATCCCCATCCCTGAACCTGTTCCGATAATAATAATGATAATAATATAATCGAATATTATATTATATAATATAAATTTTATAATTGATTTATTGTATTAATACTTTTATGAAAGAGGTTTAAAATTAAAAATAATTTTAGCTAAGTCAGTAAACAATTCAAGCAGGAATCGAGGCAGGAATAGGGTTTTAATTCCTACGGAGATCGAGGTGGAGATTCCTCAATTAAACAAAATTGTGTATGAGGACAGAGATGAGAACTGGTCTATAATTCGAGTTTGCAAATAAGAATGGCAAATCCATCCCGACCCCTCCCGATTGTCATCTCTAGTTTGAGACTTGAATAGCTAAATTTATTTCATTTTATAATATTAGGTGTGTTTTCTAATATATCATTTTCTTAGTGAAAATATGTATATTAAAAATGTTTAATACATATAAAACAGTAAAATTACATTTCAATGTATTCATAGAACAAATTTAGTTGTTCAAAAAAAACTTAATCTATAACAATTGTCTATTAGCTCAGTTGGTTAAAACATCATGCTAATAAAATTTAGAACTTATATAACCAAATTTATTTCATTTTATTAAAATATGTTTTTCTAATATATAATTTTCTTAGTGAAAATAAATACAAGCAGGATGGTTGAAATGGAGATTAGCATCGGGTGTCTTATGTGATCGTAAAGTACCTCTAAAACTTAAAGGGAAGTTCTACAAAACGGCAGTTAGACCTGCTATGTTATATGGTGCTGAATGTTGGGCTATGACTCGAGCACATGAGCAAAAGATGAAAGTTGCAGAGATGAGGATGTTAAGGTGGATGTGTGGACATACGAGGATGGATAGAATAAGGAATGAGAGTATTAGAGAGAAAGTCGGAGTTGCATCTATTGAAGAAAAACTTCGGGAGACACGTTTGAGATGGTACGGACATGTACTTAGAAGACCAATAAATGCCCCTGTTAGACGATGTGAAACTATGATAAATACGCACATTAAAAGAGGGAGAGGAAGACCAAAAAAGACTTGGTTGGCAACAATAAAACAAGATAAATTTTATTTAAATCTAGATGATGATATAGTAGGGGATAGAACTCAATGGCGTAAAAGGATCCATATAGCCGACCCTACCTAGTGGGATAAGGCTTTGTTGTTGTTGTTGTTGTTGTTGTAGTGAAAATAAATATACTAAAATTTTATGTTTAATACATATCAAACACTAAAATTATATTTTAATTTATTCCTAGCAAAAAATTTAGTTGTCCAATAAAAAAACTTAATATATAAATAAGAGTAATGATTGGGAGAGTGAATTTGAGAGAGTGAATGGGAGAGTGAATGACATGTAGCTAATATGTACATGTTCGATCGTCGATCGGACACCACCGATGACCTTTGATTGTTGTCTCGAATCAAACTATGTCTTGGGGGATGGTGATCCTGGTAGGGTCGCCGGTAATTGAGATCTCGCCGGATTGACGGTGAATGCAACGAGATCATAATTGCGGCAATTCCCGATGAGTTCACCGATCTTCTTAGGACATAGTTTGATTCAGGACGGTGATCAGAGACCGCCGGTGGTGTCCGATCGGCGATCGGACGTATATACAATAACTGTCACGTCATTCACTTTCTCATTCACTCTCTCAAATTCACTCTCCCTATCATTACTAGGGGTGAGCAAAAATTCAGGTAAACCGAATAAACCAACCAATTTTTTAATTTCGGTTCGATTAATTCGGAATTTCGGTTAATTCGGTTTTTAAAATTCGGTTATTTCGGTTATATCGGTTCGGTTTCGGTTTTTCACGCTGTTATTCGGTTAAACCGAACAAACCGAAATTATTTCGGTTGAGTGAGCCGTGAGGGCTGGAGACCGCAGGATGGGCTAGCGGCTGCTGCAGCCTGTGGACCTGCCTCTGCACTGCAGTATGCAGTGCACGGCTGCTGGGCCACTGGCCTACTATTGGGGTGGTCTAAATATTAAATAATATATTAATATGTATATATGTAATTATAATATGAAAAAGCCTAAAAGATAAATCTTAGAATCCCTAAATTGTAAATATTAAATAATATATTAATTATCTTTATTTTTTTTGAAAGGAAAAAATTGTTGTTCGAGTCAGTTACAATTGGATTAGGGTCAAAATACACAAAATTTGATTAGGGGCAAAATTATTCGGTTAAATCGGTTAATTCGGTTAAAAACCGAATTAACCAATTTTTTTTCGGTTCGGTTTTCTCGGTTTTGATTCACAAATTCGATCGGTTCGGTTTTTTGGAAAAAATTCGGTTTATTCGGTTTTCGGTCTATTCGGTTCGGTTCGGTTCGATTTTAACCGAATACTCACCCCTAATCATTACTCATATAATAATGCCCTATTAGCTCAATTGATTAAAGTATCGTGATAACATAGGTCGAGACATGTATATGCCAAATTTTATTTATAGTAAAATTTTATATTTAATACATATAAAACACTAACATTACATTTAAGTATATATCTAAAACAAATTAGTTGGTTAAAAAAATTAATTTATAAAATGGTCTCGTAGCTCAGTTGATTAGGGTTAATAACATGAAGGCGAGAAGAATAAATTATTTCATTTTATTAATATGTGTTTATTTCTAATATATAATTTTCTTAGTGAAAATAAGTATAATAAAATTTTATGGTTAATACCTAGCAAAAATTTTAGTTGTTCAAAAAAAAATCAATCCATTTTGGAAATACAATATATTCAATTTTAAACATGTAATTTATAATATATTCAAATCTAAGAATATATAATTAGTTTACTCAACATTTAATTGAAAATAAGTATAATAAAATTTTATGGTTAATACCTAGCAAAAATTTTAATTGTTCTAAAAAAAATCAATCCATTTTGGAAATACAATATATTCAATTTTAAACATGTAATTTATAATATATTCAAATCTAAGAATATATAATTAGTTTACTCAACATTTAGGCTACGTTTGGTAGGGGGTAATGTAATCGGGTCTATAATGTAATCAAGTTTGTAATGTAATGTAATGTAATCTTGATTACATTGTTATGTTTGGTAATGAGTAGTATGTAATCTTTAATAACCATTACAAGTTGGATTCCTTTGTTTGGTGAGGAGTAATCCATCCTGTAATGTAATCAAGATTGACGACCGACGACCGCCGCCGGCCGGCCGGTGACCATCAATCAACCGGCCGGCGGCCACTGGCGACCGACGACCGTCGCCGCCCGGCCGACGACTTTACAAGCTGTACTGTAATCCAGATTACAGAGGTTTTGTTTTGTAATCCAGATTATAAATCATCAATCTCTTTTGTAATCGAGATTACATTACATTACAATCTTAAAGTTATTCCAAACAAAAGAATCCAACTTATAATATAATCTTGATTACATTACAGGGTGGATTACACCCTACCAAACGCAGCCTTAATTCTATACCAGTGAATCACTGACATTGTCCCAATCATTAATTAATATGAACAGTGTCCCTGGTCAAATTCATTGTACAAAATATTAATAAAATGAAATAATTTATATTTGAAATTTGAAATACAATATATTCAATTTTAAACATCAAATTGATAAAATTATATTCAAATCTAAGAATATATAATTAGTTTACTCAACATTTAATTCTATACCAATTAATCACTCACATTGTCTTAATCACTAATTAATATGAACAATGTCCCTGATAAAATTTTATGTTTAATAAATATAAAACACTAACATTACATTTCGGTATATACCTAAATCAAATTAGTTGGTCAAAAAAAAAAATTAATCTATAACAATGGTCTCGTAGCTCAGTTGGTTAGTGTTAATAAACTTAAAGAGCACCTTTAAATTTAAAAATAACAGTAAATTTAATATAAATGCATACCTAACTTGTCTTTATCAAGATTGAAAAATAATTTGCCATGATTCAAAACTTAGGTCTTGAACTCTTGATCCAACTCAAAACTTAAGTTACTCTAGTTTTCAATCCGTTTATATGGATCAAAAACATAATCTTAAATTTTAAATACTCAATTCATGAAACTAAATAATTAACATGATTTAAAGATATAATTAATTTACTTAATTATATACATAGGAAATTGCTCCGGAGCTATCTCAATCACTAATTAATAGGAGCAATTTCTTTCATCCATTTTACACCTAACATTAAACAATAACTATATGAATAGTATTGAAAAGTGCCATTAAAGTTAAAAGTAATATTAGATTTGGATGATAAATGCAGTAGTATTTGAGATTTTATTTTATTTTATTGTACGCTTTTGATGTTATCAATGTTTGGATTTATGTATTTTATTAAGGTAATTAATAGTATCTTTAATTGAATTGAGTGGGTTATTAGCATTCAGGATATCACTTACTAATAAGTGCTTTGGCCATGATTTAAAAATCCAAATTAATCCAATCTAAACCGATCAGACTGACTTGAGTGATATATAATTTTTCCTGTGGTTTCAAGTCTGATTTTCTTGATCCTAAAAATTTGAACCCGACCAAATTTTGATCAAAAAATAAACCTGCCATAACTCTGGCACCCCTAGTTTTTATTGAAATAGAACAATTACTACCAAGAAGGCGACCACTAGAACATCACATCATAATCTATGAAATGAAAATCAGGCCTCTCCAATTTTGCCAAAAAAAAAATATCGAAACTGTTATTGATCTTCTTCAACCTACAGCCTCAATTAGTCTCTTTTTTCTCTTGGAAATCACACTCATAGTATCGATTCTAAGCAACGCCAGCCTGATCCATTCCAACATGAACATGCCATGCTTAAACTGTATGGTCCTCAATTTTCGTTGTCATTTCTTAGCATGATCAAGCAATCAAATCAAACTCACATAGAAGAAATTAAACCAGAGATCAGAACCAAGCTGAGTATAGTAAAGAGGCACAGAAGATCATCTCATCTAAATCACACTCACAGATAGATACATTCTAAGCGATACCTGATCCATTCTAATATGAGATCGCGGGTCTAAACTCTGAGATTTTCAATTTTCGTCGTCATTTCTTAGGGTGATCAAGCAATAAAAACAAAGATCACTCATAGAATCAAGTAGAAAGATCAGATCCAAGGGATTGTACTGAGGAGGCAGAGAAGATCATGTCATCTATGAGATCAAAAGGATATTTACTCACCGATTAAAATTTTCCGCCGATCGAAGGAACATCTACATCTTCCCTTCCATCAGATCGCCGGAGCCAACTCTAGGAATCTGCAATCTCCGTCATCATCAGCGTCGCCGCATTCCTCCTCGAGCAGTGGCGGCATCAGGAAATCGATCGGAAATGGGAAAGACTTTACGGAAGTGTCCTTTCAAATTCAAATGGGTAAAAAAGGGAAGGGCGAATTGAAAGCGGCCAATGAAAAATGCAGCGGGAACGTTTAATTAAGTGAGCCATTCTATTGGCCCACTACTATTGGATGGGCTCTTTTGGGGCTTTATTCAATTTTTGAATGCCTGGGTTTATCAGATTTTTATGAATACGTGGAAAGCGATCAGGTTTCCATCTTTCTGTTTGAATTCTTATTGATTATAACTCGACGATCACAAATTTTAATAGTACAAATATCCTCTTATAATACTAGATAAAATTGAATATAATATATCTAATATAGTTTGACATCCCACGTTTGAAATTGGAGGTGATATGCTTCTTTTTCTCTGATTGGAATTAACCTCTTTGTTCGTGATTGTATCACCTTGTTATTGTGGAAATGAATTAGTCATTACTTGGATTACGGTCCAAGAGCCCACTCACTATGACCGAGGGTAAGGCATCAAAGCAGTCCTTCTAATCTAGTATATTGTCATAGCTTCCTGCGGACTTAACAAGGCGGCTTTCAATCTGATGAGCGACATATTTATAACCTCACGTGTTTCATTCTCTTCTTCCCGTATCCTTAACTGCACGCTGAATATATACATTTTTTCCATCTCAAGTCCAACTCCGCAAGTTTCCCAACTCAGCTTGTCGTCTTCATCTGGTTTAAACCTTTAAACAGATTGCAATGTAATTCGGGCAAAAATTAAACTAAAAAAAAAACGATTTTGTTTTATTTAATATTAAAGAAATATACATACCCGTCATTGTATATTTTATTTTCTAAAATTATTTTTATTTTAGATATTACTGTAATAGCTACTAGCTACGATTCAATAAATATTACATAATTATAATAGCTATATAAAATTACTATCATATGGATATTTCAATTTTGATTAATATTAATAACATTATATTTTAACCGTGCATGACTGGTTATGAAATGGATATTTCATCTCTTATATTTTACCCCGCAGGTATGGCACGGTTGGTAATGACTCACTTAGGTGATCCATCACTTCTCTGATTCGATTTTGCCCTGGTAGAGCGTGTAGTATGATGACGGAAGAAATCGCCACAGGCTGCTGCGTGGTCGGGCCATCGGGTACTGATATCATCAGTGGTGAAGTCGCCACGTGTCTCCATCCCGTGATTTACCCTTGTTGACCGGTGAGGATTCTCGTTGAAGTTTATGGGACAGGGTCGGTCAGTCAAACGGATTAATCGGGCGTAAGCCTGGATATCCCTCGTAACATATATTGTAACACTATTTTAATTATTATCAATATTAATAAGACTGTGATAGCATTTTATCACTTATCAATATTTCTCAACACTAGTTAGATTAATCTTATATTATAATAATTACAAATCATAATGGTGTTTTATTTTTATTAACACTAATCAATATTGTAGTGTAGAAATTATGATCACGTAGTTTTCATAATTATGTAGTTATAATAATTATAAAATCGAGTTATTATACTTGTTTATTGATTATTAGATGCAGCTGATATAATTGTAGAGTCATATAGTCCACTAAAATAAAAAATAAAAAACTCATCTTTATCGATAAAATTTATCGACGGAATTCTGTCGAAGCATACCCTTACGGACAGAATTACAATGGACAAAAAAATTGAAATATTAATTATCGGAGTTAATATTTTTGAAGGAAATACAAGTCCGTCGATAATAAATTTACCAACGAAAAATATACATCAGTAAATGAGAATTTTTAGGGGGCTCACATCCATACATTACCGATAGAGTACCGATTCCATCGATATTTCATCGGCAATGTTAAAAAAAATAGAAAGAATAATGTTTAAATTTCAATCCGGTTTATTTACAATATCAAACAATACACATTCATCCAAACAATACAATATCAATCAATGATCCAAACAAAATATAAACACAAATTACATCAACATTTCATTCATTTCACAATACATACAAACAATACACATTTCACACATTCACATTTCACATTCTATATACAATACATACAAACAATACATAAATTACAAACAATCTATAAAAACATACATAAACATAATCATCCAAATTTTATAAACATAAATCATTTCAGTATCAAACTAAACTATAAATTACAGTAACATAAAAAAAAACTACAGTAGAAAACAAACTATACTATAATCCAAGTCCTATCACAATAATATAAAAAAACTACAATTTCAATATCTAAATCCAAATTACATACCATAATAGAAGATAGTAGAAAACATCCCTACACTTGTAAATCCTGCAAGAAAAAATAAAATACAATGTGTTATGATAATAATGACTACAAAATTTATCTAAAATTTAAAATAATTATATATGTATAATAAATTTTAATACCTGGATATAAATCTAATGAATATGATAAGGATGTCTAGCTATAAAATAAGGACTCCTGAAATAAAAAATATAATATATTAGAATATAATTATAGAATAAATAAATTTTATATGATTTTAATAAAACGCATGTAATAGTTTAACATTGTTAGTGATATGAGAGAAGTGTCCTAAGACAATCAATCGCCTTATGATTGTAATCATTTATTTTAATAAATGAATATTCACTATTTGAGTATATATGATTATTTGATTAAGATCTTAAGCTCATTTATTGAATGTCCGCAATACAATTCACAGCATGAGAGAATTTGTGATGAATTCACAACTAGTGATGAATTCACAACTAGTGATTATCTCTACATGTGCAATTGTGAAGTATTGAAATTGTCCCTAGTCGATGAATTGATAAATACGGACACTATTAATTCTGTTGAGACTAGCATGAGTTATTCTCTAATCAGCTGATTCTCACTGGCTGGTGACATTGAGATGTCCGGAGATAAACATGAATGCTAGTTAAGGGAACTAGTTCATTGGAGTAACTGGCTGTAAAACTTCATATGGCAGTCTACATATAGATATGTCAGTGAAGTTCTTACTGCAGCTTAAGTGTGATGTTCCTTTGACTTGTGGTGTTCAAGTCATCTTGGTCATGGAGAGTTATACTTTGACATCTTAAGCAAGCATCTCCAAGGAGGAGTGGACCCATGATGATTGGGTATAAGCCGAAGTGCCCGAAGATGTTTGAACAGCCTACAAAGGATTTACCACTCCTTGCGAGGAGATGTAAACCCGAGGCCTATCGTCGGATTGTTACTCGAAGCCTCTGGCCAAAGCATGACATGTTCAGAGTATGAATCTCTTAAATACATGAGAGTAATTAGAATCCATAGGATGAGGAAACGTTACTTGGGCTAGGTGTGACGTAGTCAGCCTAGTGGGGACTAACACACATAGACCATGTCCTGAACCAAGTGGGTATAAGATGGTGAAGGGAATGGGGCACGATTCATTATAGTTGCTGAAGAGTTTCAGAATCATTTCTGAGGTCAACCGTTGATCTTTCAATTAATTGGGGATCATGATGTACTACTAGGTGCCACTCATGATCGTTCTGTAATTAATTAGTTAATTATGGACGACCAACATAAATTGAAAGCCTATTTGGTCACACGCATAACCAGTAATTCGAAGGATTTAAAACGAGTTGAGAATTGGATTCTCCAATCGAGATAGACTATTTTTGGTAAGTCCAAACAATAGTCAAAACTGAATTTATTTCAAACGCATCGGAAGCATAGAATGGCTAAGTCTTTTAAAGACTTAATGGGTGAATTAAATAAGTTTAATTCATTAAGGGATTTGATCCAATTGGGGTTAGATGGGTCGGCCAAGGAGGGGGGCCTCCTCTCTTCTTGTCATGGCCGGCCACCACCATAAGAGGATAAAGCTATTTTGGTTTGTTTTATAAAATAGACCAAAGGTTGGTTTATTTTATAAAAGGTTATATAAATTTTATATAAATTTTTATATAATGAACCATGAGTTGGTTTGTTTAATAAAATTTATATAATGAATCAATGGTTGGTTTGTTTTATAAATTTTTATATAATGAACCAATGGTTGGTTTGTTTTATAAATTTTATATAATCATGCCAAAAGAAAGAGAGCCTTGATTATGGATTGATTGAGAAATTATTCCATAATCAAGAAGAAGAAGCTTGATCATGAGAGCCTTGATTATGGATTGATTGAGAAATTATTCCATAATCAAGAAAAGGTTTGCTTGGGAATTAAGAAACCTCTCCCTATATAAAGGACCCAAGGGGTGCCATGGAAGAGGATCCATCCAAGAATTGCTTGGGCTCTCTCCTCTTCTTCTCTCCCTCTCTCTTGGCCGGCCATAGGCCTTCCTTCTTTCTTCTTGCCGTGAGCACAAGTAGAAGCATCAAGGCGACGAAGTTCTTCCTTGCGACGATCTTCCTCTTCGGCCAACCTTGGTGGTGAGTCTTTCGATATGATTACTCTCTCGGTTTTCGTCGTGTTCACGGAGAATCTAGTAGTTCTCGTGAACACGAAACTCATGGCTTATCGAAGTCATCCCGACGATACTCGGCGTGGATACGAATAGAGGCGGAGCTTTCAAGGGACGCTAACGGTTGGATCTCGTCCCTTCTTCCAAGTTACGCAAGGTAATTCGTAGAGTAATTTCCTTTTCTGCAAAAATTTTATATTACGATTATGTGAACACATTGCATGCTTAAGATATGTGTTAGAATAATTTAGGAAATTATTCATGTTTTTGTTTCCGCAGCATGTAATTATGTAACAATTACAATACGTGTCCGCGTCGGCATGCACCCGATCCCAACAAACATATCTCAGAAAAAGTCTAATTGTCGTAGTTTGTTGGGTCTTGAGTCTCCTGTGACTCAAAACCATATTTTGTTGGCGAGGTGAAAGTTGTTATAACTGCAATCATATGGTCCATGAGAGTTTTATGATTGGCCTCCCTACGACAATCATCCTGGCTCTCCTCCGATGCTCCTCAGCTCTCCACTGATCCTTGTGATCGAATAAATAGAATAAAGCTAATAATTGTATGTGTATCGCCTATGATTGAAAATCGACAAATGTCTTATCCTTCTTCTTATGAGTCTTGAGAAAGATCTTCATACAAGTGGGCTGGCGGGCTAGATCTCGTTCCTGTACACACAAATTTATTAGGCCTAAATTATATGAGTTTAGTAATTAATAAATACAAAATTTATATGCATAACTATGAATTAAACTCACCAAATCCATTATATGCTCAACAATATATTTAGATCCAGATGAATGTCGGGTTGTTCCGGTGCTCGGGCCACCTGGGTCTGTATTTTTATTGGCTCGAGCCTTTTCAGCATTTTCCTTCCACCTTTATTCAGCCCAGGTGGTCATCCATACACCCTAGGTCCCAACATCAATATACGGTGGTCGGGTCACCTTTTTCTCAAATAATATATATGATCTCGGTACAACATGGCACAATAAATATTCTAAGTATTTTTAAATTTTGCCTCGTGTCCGTCCTCCCATATATATTTTTCTGCAATACAAATTATAAAAATTAGTTTATTAAAATTTATAAAAGTAAATATATTAAATATACTTACAACAAATTCATTATAATAAAATATCTTCGTCTCCTCTTCTATATGTCTCCATGTAAGACCAACAACGTATACTCTTTCTTTAAAATTTTCAGTAATATAAGAGGACACTCGATGGCCATCAGGAGTAAATCTACATAAAAAATAATTAAAGTATGAGAAATATATTATAACAATTGTTAGATATAAATGTGAATTACTAATAATAAAAAAAGACTTACGATTCTTCAACAATTTTGAGAACCTTGTAGCCACGGAGTGCTACTGGCTGCTGCACTAGTTGCTACTCTTGATGCAGCTCTTCCATAATAGTATCTACAAAAAAAATTACAACAAATCATAATAGTTTAGAGACATGATCATATAAATAAGAAATAAAATGAAAACATAACTTACATGATAAACAAAAAATATCATATCCTATCATCATTAATTAAGATCACATTAATCAATAGTAGCAGTTTCTAAATCCTCATCACTACACTCTGTTAGTTCAACAAGTTCATCACTGCTGGACATATCTCCATCATCTATATATCCTCGTAAGTGACGTTAATATCTACAAGTAATTGAGATGTAGATTGGAGTTGTGAATCAATTGAATATCTCTACACGTAATCATTCTAAAACGCATCATGGTTTTGAGCAGTGAGGGTGTTCGGCATTTCTATGATTAAACGAGTCTTCATTCGACAAACAGACAACTAACTAGATCTTTGTTTCCTCGTAGAGTATTCAAGATAGAAAACTTGACCCGCTTATACCCCGACGATGAAAGATTCAAACTTATTAAACCTTTTGTTTGCATTTAGCACAACTAAATTATAATTTCGATGTATTCTATTACCTGTTCTTGGGGTCAGATCATACCATGCACATTTGAATAAGACATATTTTTTTTAAAGGTAATGCAAGGTATTCAACCTCTATGATTTCATCAAGTATGTCATAATAGTCAAACTCAATATTACTATTCTCCATACATCCTTTGACGTATATACCAGAATTGTAGATTAACCTGCTTGATTCTTGGTGTGCGACATGAAATTTGAGGCTATTAACATAGTAATCAGAGTAAACCATTATTTTACGGAGAGGACTTGATGCAAGATTCAATATTCTATCATCTTCGATATTTGAAATTCTACGATCTTTCACCTATAAAATTAGATTTAACATAAATTAGGAGATTTAATAATAACTATAACTCAAATATTATTAAAGATTCTTTAACTTACATATATTTGGAACCATAATGCAAATTCGGTCTCTAACATTGCAGTATCTCACTTGCACCCATTGATAGATTTTGCAAATATAGTTGTTGTTCGTATAAGCTAACAAAGAATATTAAATATAAGACAATCAGATTCTTATCATAACATTTTAAAATCATGAAAGTTTTATTAGAAAAGTAAACTTATTTTATATATGATTTGACCTCATGACAGTTACAAGTATGTATGTTTTTACAGTATAGTATTTCTGTTCAGTTAACCATCTTGACGAAGATGCACCAATTGCTTTACTAGGATACTTGAAAATAGAAAGCATCAATAGGTTTATCGGCCGAGCATCATCAAATTTCTAGGACATTTACAATGCCTGATTTTCACATGATTAGCAAAATAATAAGAGCAGAAAGAAGATGTTTCTTCAACCAGATAAGCATTACTTATTGACCCCTCAACTCTTGTGTTGTTACGAATATTATTCTTAAATTTCCTCAAAAATAGTTCAAATGGATACATCCATCTATACTGTACAGGACCAACTATTTGTGGCTCGTATGGTAAATATATTGGTAGATGTTCCATTAAATCAAAAAAAAACTAGGAGGAAATATTCGCTCCAGCTTACATAATATGAGAGGAATGTCTATTTATAGACAAACCATACCAGCCACCATAATACACCTCGCTATAAAATCTCTAAAAAAAAAAGACACAATTCTGTGAGTGCTTCCCAGACATTTTGAGGAAGTAAGCCATGGAAAGTTATTGGATTAAGTCTTTGCATAAACACATGACAGTCATGACTTTTTCATTCCAAATATCTTTAATTTGATCATATCGACGCATCTAGCCATATTAGAGGCATACTCATCTGGAAATTTTATTTATTTCAACCAACTACATAAAGCTTGCTTTTCATCTTTGTCCAATGTATAACAAGCCTTGGGAAATCTATTAGATGCTTCGTCTTGATGTAATTCTGGCTCGTAAACTAGCTCTTTTAATTCTTCACGTGATTTTGCAGTGTCTTTAGTTTTTCCAGGCACGTTCATCACAGCATTGAAGATATTATCGAAGATATTTTTTCAATATACATAACATCAAAATTATGTCAAATGAGCAGATACTTCCAATAAGACAGCTCCCAAAATATACTCCTTTTCTTCCATCCACACTTGCACATCCGAACAATATATTTGTTTATGTCTTCGGAACTAGGTTGAGAAACTAGTAAAAATCCATAACTATCAATTTGTTCAATGATATCTTTACCTGAAGCAATTACTGGAGGAGGTTTTCTGACTACAACATTCTTTAAAAATTTTGTTATTTCGCCTAAAAGGGTAATCAACGGGAAAAAATTTACAATGATTATCAAATCAAGATATGTTTCCATAGCAAGATAATGAAAATGCATCAGACTCTATCATGCAATTTGGGCATGCTAATTTTCCTGATGTGCTCCATCTTGACAACATTGATTATGCTGGAAAATCATTGATTGTCTATAACAATGCAGCATGTAATGTAAAATTAGTTTTAATTGCAACATCATAAGTCAACGACCTACATTCCATAAATCATTCAACTCGGCAATCAAAGGTTAGAGGAATATATCAATCTTCTCTTTAGGATTGGTTGGACCAGGAATCAGTATAGTAAGAAACATAAATTCATCTTTCATGTATATCTATGGCGGTAAATTATACGGTGTTAATATTGTTGAGGCAATCTGTGATCCAGAGTGATCATGTGTTTTGATGTTTGGGCAAAGGGTTTAAGTTAGGCTTTCTCTTGTGTACTAATATGTATATGTGAGTGTGCAGGTTGTACAGGTTTACACATATTGACTTGGCTGGACGGCTTCGGTTTGGTGAAGGGTTGCATGGAGACAAGCTGGAGGCTTGTGTGCACCTGAGGGACTTGATATAGCAGGGATGATGAGCCGAGGGGCACAGACTTCGAGGCGTACGTGAAGGATGACATGGAGACAAGCTGGAGGCTTGTGTGCATCCGAGGGACAAGGGCCGAAGATGAAGAGGGCGCGAAGGCAATAGTCAAGGCTGCTGGTGAAGAGTCAGCTAAGGCAAGGCACAAGAGCCGAGGGAAGATGACTCCAAGGGCATGCTGAGAAGTGGACTTCAAAGGGGCACACGTGAAGGGTGGCATGGAGGTAGGTCGAGGACTTGCGTGCGCATCCGAGGGACGATAGCCGGTGGAAGAGGACTTCGAGGAGCAAGGCAAGGGAGAATGCTTGAAGGCACATGTCGACGAGGGTCAAGAGAGTGAGGAAGAGTGTTTGTAGAGGCTGGGCAGTCGACTGGTGCTATAACAGTCGACTGCCAGCGAAAATAGAAACTCACAGTAGGTTCTGGACCCTGGGCCAGTCGACTGGTAGGTAGCTGGTAAGCTGGTAAATTCGAACGTTGGGGTGTCAACGGTCGAATTTGGCTGGCACCAGTCGACTGCCCTAGGGGCAGTCAACTGGTAGCGAGAAATCAGCCCCGAGTCCTATTTAAAGAGGACTTCGAGGTGGCTAAGTTTCTTGACGAAACTTGTTTGGATAGGGCAAGTTAGTAGTCTTGTATACTCAGGAAGTGTCCTTGGTGTTGTGGCGAGGTTTCTCCACCCACAATGAGCGACGAGTTCTAGCCGGAGGTTATCCGGGGTTTGATCCACCGACGGATTGTTGGATTAGTCACCCGGCCGGGGTGGATACCAACTAAATATGGTTTGTTAGCATTGTATTTATTGTTGTATTCCTTTTACATATTATTTCCGCTGCGCTAACAATTCTTGTAGAGATCGAAACGATCCGCGAAAGTGCATTCACCCCCCCTCTGCACGCCTACATCGATCTTTCAGTTGGTATCAGAGCGAGGTTCGCTCTTGATCGGACTAACCGCCGAGGGAGCATACGCTAGAGGAAAAGAACGATGGAAGACAAACTTGGGGACGACATCTTCATCCCACCGCCCTATGATCATGAAGAATTCGACTATTGGCGGGCAAGGATAGAGACTTGGCTTAGCATGGATTGGTCATGTAGGATAGCCATAGAAGAGCCCTTCGAAGTTCCAAAGGACAAGCACGGGAAGAAGCATCGTCCTAGATATTGGACTCAAGAGCAACAAGATCAAGCAAGGGCAAATAAGAAGGTAATTGAGGTATTAGTCAATATTTTGCCTACTAATATGTTAAATGGTGTAGGGGAATATCAAAATGCATGTGAATTGTGGAGCAAATTGAAAGAAGTTCATAAGATCCCTACACAAGCTCAACTAGTAGAGGAGCCCGAAGAAACAAGTGCAAGAATTCAAGAAGACCAAGAAGAGGAAGAAGAGAGTGAGAGATCTTCAACCTCCTCAAGAGAAGAAGAGGAAGAGGTCTCCATCTCAAGGATTGAGGGGGAGGAGAGATCCTCAACCGTACCGGATCAAGAGGAGGCATCCACATCATCAAAGGTTGAAAGAGAAGCTCCAACCTCCACCAAAACAAGGGCTAAGGACCATATCACATGCTTTGAGTGTAATGAAAAGGGGCACTACAAGGACAAGTGCCCGAAAGGTAAAAAGGAGGTAAATCCTACACTTAGTTCAATCCCGTTTAAATCTAACATGAAGTGTAGGATTGAGAAAGCCCGAGAGGAGAAGAAAAGAATTAGATGTTTCACGTGTGGTGAGCTAGGGCACTACCACACCAAGTGCCCAAAGAGAGGAGAACTCAAGAAGATGGAGCACTTGAGGAGATGGGAGAAAGAGCAAAGAAAGAAGAAAAGAAGCCCATATCATGGAGGGACTACAAGGGTAAGGGAGGTAATCCCTAATCTTAAATCTAAATGCAATTCAAATTCAAGTTCCTTTATGCTTGCTAAAACTAGTTAAAATTTCTCATCCATGCATGCAAGGATAAATGAAAATTACTTAATGGTGCATAATTTTGGTTTCAAATATCATGATAGGAATAGGGTTAACAAGGTAGATCAAAACCCTAGAAAGGTCATACATCATGAACAATCAAAGACCTTTAGACCTAAGGACCATAGCACTAATCCCAAGAAGGGGAGGAATGTGCCTAGAAAGGAGGTAGGTCTAGGAATGTCCAAAATGGGCATGTGGATTCTAGGTTTAGGAATCTAGAAAGGGAAAATCAAGCTTTAAGGGAAAAGCTTGAGAGGTTAGAGAAAACCCTAGAGAGATTCACTATTGGATCTAAGGGTTTGGATATGGTGTTGGGTGGTCTAAAACCCAACAATGATAGATTGGATCTAGGATACCAATCTAGGGTCTCCCATGCCAAGGAAAAGAGATATGCTAGGGTAACATATGATTATGGCAAGAAGGGGGAGTTCAAGAATGGCAAGGGAATGCCATTAAAAGGAAAGGAAAAGGTCTTAACCAAGGACAAGGAGTCCAAGGTTAAGAGGGTTGAGTTCGTAGGCCAAGAGTCATCGGAGGTTCACCGGTGTGGTTTAGCATTTGTTAAGTCAGCTAGGGAGGTGGCTAGGGCTAAGAGCTCAAGGGAGAGCTCTAGAAGTCTTTGGGATATATGGTGAATGGACCTTAGGAGGGGGTGCTCCTAGTGGTCTAGATGGACCATGGAGTGTGCCAAAAGAATTGGAGACGGACTTGAGTCTCAATTCTTGGGTTTTGGCACAATGTTTCTGAGTTTCATGCATGAAAATATGACATTGGGATCATATTGCATGAAAATTAGTTTTTGATGTGTAATTGCCATGTAAATCAATGCTGGGGACGCATTGTGGGTTGGTATTGGCAGTAACATCAAGAGGAAGCCAAAACTGGGACTTTAGGTCAAGGTTTGATTGAAGTTTTTAGCTAGTTTTGGGTTTTGTGTGTTGATAGATACATTTTGGAATGTATTTTTCCCAAGTAGGTATGGGTACCACAAACATCTCCACAAAATTTGGGAAATTTTGGAGATTTGTGGAATTTTTGGCGCATTTCTGAATTTCGTCAAAAAAGCTGAAATTTCAGACTTTCAGAATATCAGTCGACTGCCCTTTGGGCAGTCGACTGGTCAGGGCTGGTTTAGGGTTTCAATCCTTGTTTGGTGTCCAAATGATGTAAAACGAGTGTATGAGGGGTTAGTACACGTTGTTTATGATCATTATGGATTAAAAGAACCAATAATTGAGATATTGTTGGTGTCTTTTTGATGTTAGGCAAAGGGGGAGAAGTGTTGGGTTTAAGTTGGGAAACCAAACACTCCTTTGCGGGAAACCCTAGGTTTAGGGGGAGCTAAGATTAAGGGGGAGCATGGTTGCTCCATTCTTGGCGTAAGGGGAACCTTGGAGAGGTTTCTTAAAAAGCCTTTGTAAGTCCAATGTAGGGGAGCTTGGGAGAAGCTTTAAAAAGCCCAGTTTGGTGAAAAATCCTAACTTTGGGAAGTTAGGTGTGGAAATTCCTAACTTGGAGGGTTAGGTGTGAAAAGTCCTAACTTGGAGGGTTAGGTGTAGGATGCCTTGGGATAGGGTCCATGTATGCATTGCATATGCATTTATCTAGCATTATTCTTGCTATCTATTACTCTTTGTTTTCCCTAACTTAAACGTATTGTCAAACATCAAAAAGGGGGAGATTGTTGAGGCAATCAATGATCCAGAGTGATCATGTGTTTTGATGTTTGGGCAAAGGGTTTAAGTTAGGCTTTCTCTTGTGTACTAATATGTGTATATGAGTGTGCAGGTTGTACAGGTTTACACATATTGACTTGGCTGGACGGCTTCGGTTTGGTGAAGGGTTGCATGGAGACAAGCTGGAGGCTTGTGTGCACCTGAGGGACTTGATATAGCAGGGATGATGAGCCGAGGGGCGCAGACTTCGAGGCGTACGTGAAGGATGACATGGAGACAAGCTGGAGGCTTGTGTGCATCCGAGGGACGAGGGCCGAAGATGAAGAGGGCGCGAAGGCAATAGTCAAGGATGCTGGTGAAGAGTCAGCTAAGGCAAGGGACAAGAGCCGAGGGAAGATGACTCCAAGGGCATGCTGAGAAGTGGACTTCAAAGGGGCACACGTGAAGGGTGGCATGGAGGCAGGTCGAGGACTTGCGTGCGTATCCGAGGGATGATAACCAGTGGAAGAGGACTTCGAGGAGCAAGGCAAGGGAGAATGCTTGAAGGCACATGTCGACGAGGGTCAAGAGAGTGAGGAAGAGTGTTTGTAGAGGCTGGGTAGTCGACTGGTGCTATAACAGTCGACTGCCAGCGCAAACAGAAACTCACAGTAGGTTCTGGACCCTGGGCCAGTCGACTACCATTTTGGCAGTCGACTGGTAGGTAGCCAGTAAGCTGGCAAATTCGAACGTTGGGGTGTCAACGGTCGAATTTGGCTGGCACCAGTCGACTGCCCTGGGGGCAGTCGACTGGTAGCGAGAAATCAACCCCGAGTCCTATTTAAAGAGGACTTCGTGGTGGCTGAGTTTCTTGACGAAACTTGTTTGAATAGGGCAAGTTAGTAGTCTTGTATACTCAGGCAGTGTCCTTGGTGTTGTGGCGAGGTTTCTCCACCCACAAGGAGCGACGAGTTCTAGCCGGAGGTTATCCGGGGTTTGATCCACCGACGGATTATTGGATTAGTCACCCGGCCGGGGTGGATACCAACTAAATACGGTTTGTTAGCATTGTATTTATTGTTGTATTCCTTTTACATATTATTTCCACTGCGCTAACAATTCTTGTAGAGATCGAAACGATCCGCGAAAGTGCATTCACCCCCTCTCTGCACACCTGCATCGATCTTTCAAATATAACTAGCCAAGAAGAATATTGCTGTCCTGACTGACCAAATGGTTAAAATGTATCTGTGGAAAGTCTCAATCACACATTATGTGGTTCTATAAGAAATGAAAGAAACACACTATTAAGATGTTTCCATGCAGGGGAATCATATGGATGACATATTAGACCTCCTTCGTGCGCATGCTCATGATGTCATATCATGTGATTAGCTATAGCTGTGGATGCATTTAAACGTTGAAGTCTAGCAGATAATGGAAAGTAATACATCACTTTCCAAGCAATCTTTTACTTCTTCTTCCCTGGTATACGAGTAAGAGGCTTATAACGAAGGTGATTACATATTTTGCATTCAATCAGTTCATTGTCTTTATTCCAAAAGATCATGTAGTTATTTATACAACAATCAATCTTCTCAACTAGCAAACCTAAATCTTTGAAGAAAAAAAATTATTATAAAAGCTATCAGTCATTATGTTATTAGCAAAAAGCAACTCTGACATCAATTGACATATGTCATCGAAACATCTTTCTGAAATATAATGTTCTGGTTTCAAATTTAATAATCCTGCAGTAGCTGATAGTTGGGAATGACCCGAAGGAATACCTTCACACACTTCTTTTTCACTGGCCTTTAATATGTCATATAATTGTTAATATTCAGGAGTTGGTATTTCATCTACATTAGAGTAGACAACTACATTCATCACATCCTAAACCATTATTTGCATTTCAATATTAGTTGTTGAATCAGGCGCAATAACAATTGTGTCAGATGTTGAACCAGCAGAAGGTCCAATTGGTTCATACACATAGGGTTATCCGTGACAGTACCAATTGCAATAATTTGGCACAAACTCATTTCTACTTATATGTACTCTCACAGTATCCTCATCACAGAAGGCTCTATTTCTGCATTTCTTATTATTACACAGACACCGTAATTCGGCACCATTCATACATTCTGGATGACTCCTAGCAAAGTTTAAAAAATATTCAAGTTCAGAAACAAAATCATCTCTGATAAATCTATTTTCTAATTGATTATACATCTAAGCTTTGTTCATATACATTGTTGCCTAATAAGAATATAATTTGAAAAATTAATTTTTTTTATAAATTTAATGAATTAAACAATAAAAGTTATTGGAATTCAGGTTTAATTGTTGCCTAAAGTAAATTACTAACTCTAGTGAGAACATTATGAGTTTAATTGGATCAAATTATTTGATTATATGATATATGTTTATTTTTTATTTCTTCTAATAATGAATAATTCAGGTTTAGAATGATAGTTTTGAATAAATTAAATTAAATCAAACATTTAATATAATTTAACACTAAGTACATATTTAAAGTAAAAAATCATGGTGGTGAGTAAGATAAATCTAGATAATTAGTTGTAAATACTAACTCTTACAATTCTAAATATCATAGTACTAATAATATAAAATACTTCAATTCTAAATGCTAACTATTTTAATAAATTATAAAATACCATGCTAAATTAATAAGATAATTAAATCGGCTAACAAATGCTGTAAATGTAAGGTGACTATAAAATAAAAACTTATACCTGAAATGAAGTATACGTGTCGGAGAAAAGTAACAACTGGAGTAACCTAGAACATTAAAAAATAAATCAAATTAATTATAAATAATTACAAAAAAGCTTAATTATTTGAGCGTGTCAAGGCAACGCCGGCCAAGGGCCCTAGCGGCCAAGGCACCACCGAGCAAGACCACGGCAACGCCGGGCACGACCATGGCAGTGTGGGGCACGACCCTGGCGGCCAAGGTTGCGTCAGCCACTGTCGAGGCGGCCCAGGACGCCGGCGGCCACGGCGGAGGTGACCCAAGCTGCGCCGGCCATGGTCGAGTCAGCCAAGGCCACGCCGGCCACGACCTTGTCCTGCGGGGCCTCGGCCGAGGAGGCCCAGGCTGGCCAAACCAGCGGCGCGACCACCCCTCGCCGTCACCCCCAACGCCGGCCACCCCACTCCCACCCTAAAATAAAACCAAAAAGAGGAGGGAGACTTACCGCCGATGAGAAAAAGCCCCACACGTGTGAGCGCCGAGAAGAAGAGGAATTCGATCGCGAGCAAGTGAGGGGAAAATTAGGGCATAACCCTAATTTTAACTGAACTTTCCGACAGAATCGTGATTCCGTCGGTAAATGCCCTCCACGTTGCCATGTGAACAGGCGACAACACCACCATTAATTCCGTCGGTAATTACAGACGGAATAGTAATTTCGTCGATAATTACCCTTCACGTGGCCTCATTAAAAGGCGACAACTCTAAATTTTTTGACAGAAAACGTTTCCGTCGATAATTGCTGACGGAATTATATTTTTGTCGGTAATTACCATAAGCCACGTGGTCACGCAACTATTTACCGATGAAAAATAGACGGAAAACTCTAAATTTTCTGACGAAATCACTATTACATCGATTGAAATTTAATTATTGATGATAATTTCGTCAGAAAAAAATAGTATCCCTCGTAGTAGTTATAATAGTGTAAAAATAAGTTAAAAAAAAGTAAAATATGCAATGTGATGAGCACTCTTTTGACCATTTTAATAAAAATAACGTCTCATGCAGTTCATTCTTTGAGTTTTTTTTTTAGGAAAATATAAAAAGGGCATTTTTCCCCAAACATAAAGGATGTCCTAATTTATTTATTTTTTAAATCAAAATGACACCTCCTCTTTAGACGTGTTATTGACCGGACTTGTTATAACAGTTAGATTGAGAAGAAAAAAAACTATTATGATAAAAAAATAATAATACTGATCCGGGCGGATAAGTTTGCAGAGGGGTCAAGAGCCTGATCGGATTAGGTCTGGGTCAAATGGGGTTAAGCCGGATTAACCTCGATCGAATGAGCCAGATATGAATCTGGGCAGGAGGAGTAGAAATCGAGATAAGTAGAGCCCTGGCTCGGCCTCGGTCACCCAAGGTCAGGCACTCGGGGTCGGGTACCCGGGGTAGGCCACTCGGGGTCGGTCACCGAGGGTTAGGCACCCGAGGTCGGGCACCCGGGTCGGCCACTCGGGCTTGGCCACCCGGGGCCGGGCACCCAATGTCAGGCACTCGGGGTCGGCCACCCGGAGTCGGCCACTCGGGGTCGGGCACCCGGGGTCGGCCACTCGAGGTTGGGCACCCGGGGTCGGTCACCCAATGTTAGGCACTCGGGGTCGGCCACCCGGGGTCGGTCGCCTCAAGTCGGGCACTCCGAAACCCCTCCAAGAACAGAGATGACTGAGAAACCAGGCTTGCCCGACCGACCCAGGCTGTGAGTCGGTATGAGCCGACCGGATGAGCTTTAGCAACTAAAGAGCCACCTCAGTGGTAAGTATCTGTCAAATATTTATCATTGCCTGACAGAGCCGTCAAATATTAATGGGGATCAGAGGGGGTAGTTTGGACATATTGTCAAGCGGTTGTGGCACTCTCACATGGCAATTACTAAAGCTACCATTAGCTTAGTTTGCCAACTGATCAACTCTTAATGAGATGAGATAGCTCTGATAAGACAGGGAGCCTTCTCCTCCTATATAAATCCCCCATGGGGCTTCAAGAAAGGGGTTGTTGCCATTTTGAAACCTTGTCCTCTCTTTGTGTGTTCTCGTTTTTGGTTCGATCCAAGTGACTTGTGTCCTATTAGCACTGATCAAGTTCGACCCCGACCCCCACGCTACTCCAGACCGGGGTCATCTTGCTCAGACCGAGTCATCCTAGCGAGGATCTTTTTCGCTTGTCGACAACATCAAATACATATCTCCACAATGATATATATTTTTTTAACTATCAGCGATGTTTTCATTGTTATCACCTACTGATTTTTTTTTCGCTTAAATTATGAATCGGTTGGACGTTCGAACAACTATAATGATTGAAAAAAATATCACTTATTTCCATAATATATCCATTTTAGACCTAAATTTTTGTGGAATTATTTTTACTAATAGATATATCATACTAATAGATATATCTTTTAATTTTATAAACTCGTGATCTAATTTTTATAATTTTAATGTGAGGCTTTTATTGTATTCTCAATAATCCCCTCTCAAGTATTCGATCATCCTTCACCTATTTTTGGAATTTGATTATTCTTGACCTACTCCAGGCTTTCTCTCAAGTGTCCAATCAATCGAGATTACTCTTCTCCTCCAAGACTTTTTCACCGCTAGGGATTAACTCCTCCAGGGTTTCCTCTAAGTATATAGTCATATTCGATCTACTTAGGACTTTTCATAATCTAAAATTTACTCTTTTAGAATTTTCATCAAACATCCGATCGCCCTTGATATATTTAAATTTTCTCTTAGAATTCACTTTTCTAGGAGTTTCTTTCTCCTTGGCTTTGTTGGTGCAATCGACCCAAGGTTGATCGAGTAGATCATGGGTTTTGATATGTGCCAATATGATTAAGTTAAGTTTTTATGTTGATTTGATATGTGTGCTTGAGTCGTGCATGACTTTGTGAATCACACATGGAGTAACGGAGTGAAACATTCGAGGGACGAGAGCCAAGGAAGAGGACTTCAAGGGCAAGCCAAGGAAGTAAACTTAAAAAGCATACGCGAAGGATGACATGGAGGCAAGCCGTAGGCTTGTGTGCACATCCGAGGGACGAGAACCGAAGGAAGAGAACTTCAAGAGGCAAGTCAATGGAGTGGACGTCAAGGCACACACGAAGGATGGACTTCGGAGTGAGTTTAAGTGAATTTGTAAGCTGGGCAGTCGACTGCAAGAGAAGTCAATCGACTGCTAGCGCAGAGTGGAAACTCACAGAAAGATCAGTCGACTGGTCTAGGCACTAGTCAACTGATCTGCTTTAAAATAGAGGCGTTAGGCTAGTCCTTGGCTGGGGATCAGTCGACTGGCCCTGGGGGCAGTTGACTGATATCGGGGCTGGGCTGTTTGTTTAACAACCCTCTCCACTATTTAAGTGGGAGTTTAAGACTTTTAGAAGGTTAGCTCTTCATTGTAAGATCTTCTCTCTAGTGTTCAAGTGCTTAAGCTCCAAGTGCTCATCTTCCTCCCCAAACCGTAGCTCCATCTTGTAAGGAGGAAGAAGGATTGTGAGAGGTTGTTCTCCACCGAGAAGGAGAAAGACTTAGCCGGAGATTGCCGGGGCGTGATCCATCGAAGGATCAAAGGTTCATCCACCTCAAGGACACGTCGTGAAGTAGGAGCAAGAAATCTCCGAACCACGTAAACCATAACGTGTTAGCATTGTTTGTTTTAATTGTTAAGCTTCCGCTTGTGCTAACATTGTAGGGAGAATTCCGAATTGGGGTGACCGAGCTATTCATCCCCCTCTAGCCGTGTCATCGATCCCAACAGGCTTGATATGAACCATGATATATCTTATTAGGATTATGATCCCGACCTAGCCTAGGTGTAGCCTGGTTGTCCTACATGGCACTGCATGGAGACAAATCATTGTCAGAAAGGCTCTGACAGCCCGGCGTGGCAGGGCACGAAACGAGTGTCACTTGGGTCAGGATGCCCGATCAGAAGGTTAACCAAATATAGTCTAAATTAAACCCAACGAGAGATACCGAGTGCTCGACTTAAGGTCGTTGGGTCAACACTCGGTCGACACCTGGTCGGTGCCCTCCTTGTGTTACAGTCGTATCTGTCGAAGGATGAATCGGGCTGGCTGGGTCTGAGTACCCCAAGACTCGGTGTGTCGTTATGGCATTGGTTGCATAGCAGGATCTCACTCAGGGCAGCCGGTCGGTGCTTCGACTCGGGAGTTATCATTATCCGAGGTAGTACCTACCCTCGACACCATACTGATAAAGGTGGTACGAGAGTCGGCGCATGTTGGCTCCTGCATAACTTCACTCGTGTTCGAATCGCGGATATCCCGCTGTCATAGTACTTGCTTGACAAACTCTGGCAACCCATATCACGACACCCACTGCCCCATGTCAGAATGGGAGGTGCCGGTCGGCGAGCTGACAGTGACCCCTAATCCTGTCCCCACATGAGACAAAATGTGGCAGAAGCGGGGCAGAGGCTATCGACTCCCTCGGCTATATAAGACTCTCCTCCCTTCACTCGTAGGTACGCGCGAGACCCTTTTGCTACAGTTCTTCAGTTTTCGTCTTCTCCACCGGATACTGACTTGATCGTCGGAGGACCTTACCGGGGAATTTTCTCGATGGTTTACTGACGGTCATCTTCCTTGCAATTCTCGAACCCAACAGAAGCAGTTCTTGAGTCCACATCGCTCTTTGAAATCCATCTCACTTTGACCGGATCATATTAAAACAAATTATATATCTTTATAATAATATAATATTATTTATTTTGAAACTAAACTCTTATAAATTATTTTTGAACTCTCTCGTAACACTGAAAATATATTTCATATAATAAATTCATGAATTTTTTATGTATAAGCAATATGAAATTTTAATTATATTCCTAACGAAACGAGCTCCTTAGACTTTAGACTTTTGACTTTTGTATTTTTTTTCCCGTTTTACTTTAGAATCTTTCATCGATGGCCATCCACTCTTAATCTATAGACCTAGCTAGCAACAGTGGTCACCAAGACGCTCACACATCACACATCAACTCATCCCCTCCTTTACACCGTCACTCACTCCCCCATCGCCCAAAAGCAAGTCCCGAAGCAATAAAGAAAAAGTCGCATTAGGTAAGAGTGGAAAACGACCAGTATTGATTCCCCCTTCAAGACTTGCCACTCAGTCAATTCTTCTTTTTTTACTTGTCCCCAAAGTTAGCTGATATACATACAATCTCATCCATGCCCCCACCATACAATTTTTAATCATTTCCTCTCATCATGCGCCCGCGCCTTCATCCTATCCATCTGTAGATTCCCAGAACATTCCCTCGCTGGCTGTCGAGAATCTATTTGCTGCAATTATCCTTACCCTCAAGGAGACGGCTCGAACTCTCACCTCCTGCTCTCCGTCTCCGCTCTCTCTTAATGGGATCTGTCGGCGTGGGCCCATCGGGTTATTTTTTCTAACTAGTGTGCGACGTCACCCGATCGGGAAAAATTGGGGTGTCGTCATCAAAGCGTGCTAGTCTTAAACTATAACTTAATTAGATCGGTGACTTTTTGTTTACCTATCAACTAAAACCGGAGGAAGAACGTGACGTAATGCAAAATAGTAGGGAACGGCGACCCAATAATTTGTGCTTCTGTAAATATAACTGAAAATTATAAAACTTTAAATGGAATAAATCAAAATTTTATTTTATTTTTAATCATAAAAAATTTGAATAAAATTTTGGCACGCAACAATTATAATTTCTGGTCTGTTCTTTTACCCTTTCTTTCTAGAGAAACTTTGGACGCTATAAAATTCCTCGGTTTGAGGCCTTCCGTTTTCACATGTCACGGATCACCAACTCCTCTTCTTCCTCTTCCTCTTCCTCTTCCTCTTCTCTTTCGCCTGGCTCCGCCTCATGTCGTCTTCCTCTTCGCTCATGGCTTCACACGGCGTTGCCCTCGCCACCGCCGTCGCCGTTTCCGGGACGATGATCCTCCTCGCCCTCTGCCGGACCAAGCCCTTCTCCTTCCCCGCCGCCTCAGCCGATTCCGCCCCTCCGTGGTGCCCCCAGAGCTCCTGCATCGCCTCCGCCGGTAAGCCCCCGCCCCTCCCCGCTCTTCGAATCCCCCCTCGATTTCCCCCAAATTGACGCGTTGTGCCGCTCGATAGACGACGGGAAGAAGGCGAGGGCGAGGGCGATGTCGAAGAAGAAGAACAAGAACAAGAAGAGGGTCCAGTTCGCCTCCGAGGTGGTGGAGTTCTACGTCACCGCCAGCAATGACGCAGAGGAGGCGGAGGAACGGCTGCCGGCGCGACGGATGCCGGCTAACAGGGAGGCCTTGTACAAGGGGATCCTCCGCGATAGGGGGATGCACCGAATGGCCTGCTGCTATTGATCCGATCCGCCCGCCCTTCGTCCCTCTCTCGATCTTTTCCTTTTCTGGAAGTTTTTTTTCAGGTGATCTCTGGGTTGCCGCTTTGAAATTGGAAGAATAGCAGAATCACTGCCTCCATTGTTGGTAATTAGATCTGTCTGACCTTGTAATTACCCATGAATTTGGTTTGTGAAAACGAAGATTAATTCTAGGTTTGCGATTCGAGTAGGTGTGGTTGAATCTTTAAAGGGTCGAGATTGTAAACATGGTTAGTTTTTGTGGTTAGCGTGTTGTTAGAAATTAGAAATTTAAAAAGTAGGAAGGTGGTTGGCAGTTGCGCCTGCTTTTTGCCTCTATGCATCATCATGTGACGGATCTTTTTTACTTTTTCCCCCTACAATTTTTCACATTTTGTAATAATAAAAAGATTTTTAAAAATTGAAGATGGATTATGGACGTTATGATTGAGTTTCAAGGTATTCATCTACGTGGAGTCCTAGTATATGGGTGTTTCCATCAAAAGATCTGGGAGTTAAATCCTAGGAAAGTCAGTATGTCCACTCTCTTCGTGCGCTAACTACAACATCCAGATTAGTAATTTTTATGATTTATCTTTTTCGTGTTGACCTTAGGACGGACTGACGAGGATACTAGTGACGAAGGATTCAGTTTTTTGCCACCAAATATCCATTCATGTGATATGTTTATGTATCTGCTTTAAAAGGGTGATGTCACGTGAGAGATGGTGAGATGGTCAATTGGGCAAAGAAAACTTAAAAAATGTTCTTTGGTCAATGTTTGGCTTGAGCCTTTCAGTTTGTTTTTTTACTGAATTGTTTGGATATAAATATAAAATAGCGACGCATACGGATAGGAACTGAATGCTAGTGGGTCTTGATATTCGTTTAATATCAATTAAATAAATAAATTTAAATAATTTATTAAAATAAATAAATAAATTTAAATATATTTATTTATTTAATTAATATTCATGAATAATATTTATAAATAATATATATAATTGTATTTATTAATAAAACTTTCATTAATAGAACTTTTCTTAACTTGCTGAATAAATAAATAAATATATAATGGAAGAACATTTTAGAATATCAAACAAATTTAAATTATCAAATTTAATAATTAATTAAATAAGTAAAAAATTTTAAATAATCAAATAAATTTGAATTGAAAGTTTGATAAGATTTAAATAAATTAAACGTAAGTTCAACTTGAATCAAATTTATGCTCATAAAAAATAAATCAAGTTAAGCTGGAATAATTATTTTTTTAATGATTTATTTTAGACTCATTTTGGTTTTGGCTTGACTTGATTATCTTATCAAATAAATTAAAACACGCTAAAATTTTATTCGGAATGACTTATTTATCATCCTAAATATGAGTGTCAAATTTGGACCGTGTGTCTTAGGTTTTGTTTCAAAATTTTTACCCAGTTCTCTAAACCAAACTAAACCCTTATTTTTCAAAATTTTCACCTGGTCCTAACTATGAATGCCAAATCTTAGACATATGTATTTTTACTCTATTTATTTATACATGCACCTGGATTTAAATCACTCCATTTGATTTAAATTATCATACATAATTTTAGTTATATGATTATCCGGTAATTATATAATTAAAATTATGAAGAATAAAATGTAACCTAATATTATTTAGTTCAACATTTGAACCATGATTTGTGGCGTCGTTAGGTTTCGGGCGGCACCAACGGAAATTACCGTTCCGCTGGTGCGTCGAAACCGGCTCGAGGAGGCCAGCTATTTCGGGCGTCACGGCATGCGTCACGCGACGACAGCGAGAATCGCGACGCACGACAGAAGGAATCGCGTGCGCCAACCTGTCTCGCAAGAAAAATTGGCTATAAGAGGAAGGAAGACCGCCAGTGGTGAGCAGCAGCAGTGCGAGGAGGCGGAGACAGCAGCGAAGCGAGCTCCAGGCGACGGCAGCGACGACAGGTATGATGAAACAATCTGCGCAGCTGTGCCGGAGGCATCGTGGGACTCCTCGGCGTCGCCGGAAGCCTTCGGCGTCGTCGGAATCTTCGCCGGACGGTGTTGGATCCGTTGGACGCGTGACTCCTCCATCTCCGGCGGATCTCTGGCGGGACGGCCACTTTCGACTCGGTGGAGGAAAACGAAAATCGGGATTTTTTTCTTGATTTTCTCACGTAAATGAGATTTTTAAAAAATAATAAAATTATTTATTTAAATCTAACATTTCCTTCCTAAATTTAAAAAATTAAATAGATTTAATTAATAAATTTTCTGAATTTATTTTTCTATTTTAAATATTATTTTAAAATTTATTTTTTTAAAAAAAAACCTAAATAAAATCTAAAAATTTCATTTTATAATATGATAATTACTATTTTATTATTTAATTAATATTTTAATTTTTTTATCATTTTAAATATATATTATTTAAATAATTAATATTATTGTTCCAAGTTTACTTTATAAAAATGTGTTATAGAAGATTACTTTCATGAAGTTGTCTTTTATATATTTAATTTATTTGTTTATAATAATAAAAATGTTCTTGACATTATTAAATGATACATAGGTAATGACACCAAAATAACAATTTGATCCAGCTTGGAGACAGACACGGCGATTAGAGAATCGACTCCATTGGTAATGTTTGCATTGCGATATGATTGGACGGGGTGGTGGGGTCACACGCCTAAAACAACATCTTGCTGGTGGATATTCAGATGTTTCGAATTGTCCAAAAGTTTCTCAAGAAGTTCCTCGTGCAATGAAAGAGGAACTTGAATGTCAAAAAGTATTAAAGTATAAACAACAACGACAACGTGATCTTGTTGATAGTCGAATCTCTAGAGAGCCAATTTATGATGAATTTGAAGGTCATGGTGAAGTTCCAAACGATGAAGATTTTTTAGCAGCTCTCAGTGCCTCTCGAACTCAATATGACTATGAGCAAAATATGCGACATAGAAGTGACTCAGCTGGTACTAGTAGAAGTGACTCAACTACTGCAACGACATTAGGAAGGAGTGCAAGTGTTGATATTACTTCAACATAAAGTGGTATTGGTCGGTTTTTTCCTTCTATGGGACAAAGACGTTCAGTTGATATTGATGATATTGATCCACTGGCATTTCCAGACCAAGCTAGCAAACAGACTAGGATTGATGATGCATACACAAAAGAGAAGAAGAAATCAATCAGTAAAATTATTGCAAAATTTTTTTCATTTTAATCATATTCCTCCTAATGCTGCAAATAACACATACTACCGTAGCATGGTGTCCAACATCCAAAAATCTGGTCCTTGTATTTAACCTTCGATTGCATATGAAATTGCTGGTTCATATTTAGATGAACAAGTGGAGGAGATCAAAACTTGGATCCTATTATACAAAAAGCAATGGGGCTTATATGGGGTTACGTTGATGTGTGATAGCTGGACATGACCTACACGGATGAACATTATCAACTTTCTACTATACTGCAATAGAAAGGTGATATTTCATAAATCTATTGATGCAACTACAGATTTTCATGATGCACCCTACACATATCATTTGATGGATAGTGTAGTTCAAGATATAGGTGTAGATTATATAGTGCAGGTAATTACAGATAATGGTGCATGCCAACTTTAAGAGGGCTGGAGAGTTATTGGAGCAAAAATATTAAACATTATTTTGGACACCATGCGTAGCACACTGTATCGATTTGATGATGGGAGATATTGGTAAACTCGATATAGTGTAGAGGGTAGTGAAAAACGTCAATCTTTAACAAAATTCCTCTATAATCATCATTGGGTTCATGGATTAATGAGGAAATTTATTAATGGTGAGATTCTACGACTAGGAGCGACTAGGTTTGCCACTCACTTTCTCCTGTTAAAATCGTTGAATCAAAAAAAGTTGGATTGAAAGCTATATTATCTTCTGAGGATTGGGAAGTCTCTGGATATTCTAACACAGCCAAAGGTAAAGAGGTGTAAAAAATTATTATATCTGTTAGATTTTGGCACCATATTATAGATATTCTTCTAGCAATAGAACCTTTGTACGTTATTCTACGTAAAGTCGATATAGACAGGAAGCCACAAATGGGCAACGTTTACCGTCTAATTTATGAAGCAAAAGAGGAAATTAAGAGACATCTTCAATCACCAACCAAATATCAACATTACATTGATATAATCACTACCAGATGGGACGATCAAATGGGAAAATATATTCATTTAGTAGGTACGTATTTTTTAACAAAAAATTTCTAATATTGTTATTAATAATTGCATATTTATATATGTTTAATTATTATAGGTTATTATCTCAATCCGGCATATCAATACTGTTATAATCTTGGCACAAATGATAATTTATTACAAGCCCTCAGACATGTAATATCAAGACTACAAACAAATAGAGAATCAATTGCTGAGACTATTAATGAAAGCCGATTATTTCGAGAAGCATATGGTTCTTTTAGTGATCCTATTGTAGTGTCATACAGATATAAAATGGATGCAGATAAATATAGTATAAATTATAATTAATTATTGTCAACAAATATAAATATTATTTTAATTTTATTCTTATTTATCTTACAGCTGAGTGGTGATTACAATATGGAGGATCATGTCCAAATTTGAAAAAGATTGCAGTACGAATTCTCTCACAGACAACATCTTCAAGTAGTTGTGAAAGAAATTGATTAACTTTCTCCCTCATTCATACAAAAGTAAGAACTCATCTTTCTTATCGTTGATTGGAGAAGATGTTCTACATTCATTATAATATGTGTCTTCAATTAAGCACAATAACAGAAGAAAATTAAAAATAAGAGTCTGGTGATGTAGACCCATTTGATATTGGATTTATCCAAAATGAGAATGATCCAATGATGGATTGGTGGAGCGCCATTGAGGCTGAAAATCCATTACTTGATGAAGCAGGAGGCCCACCACGACCATCTCAATTTCTTACTCAACAGATTGAAACAATACAAGCTAGATGAGATATCAGGGAGAGAGAAGATTATAATGAAGCTTTTGATCAAGAATTTTGATTTTTTGGATCTCAATCAAGACATTCTCAAACATCCCAAACTCAACCAATGTTCATAGATAAAGGCAAAGCTCCATCAATTTTTACTAAAAAGAAAGAAAAAGTCAAGCCTCCTGCTATTACAGGAAGGGGTCAATTGAGAATTAGAGAAAATCCACTTGATGCAATTGATGAGCAAGAACATGATGACAGTGATGAAACATCATCACCTTCTGATACGAGAAGTTCGAGACGAGGCTAGTGATGTTAATAGCAGTGCAAGTACTCATGCAAGTGATAATAGTGGCGATGCATCTGTTGGTAAAAATTATGTTCGCCCTACTCTAGCACCGGAGCCATGGACATGTGAGGCAGATTACACACATGCAACTCAAGATGATGATCATGGAGCTAGAACTATTCAATATCAACGTTGAAATAAGGATGACAAACAAAAGAAAGCTCACAATTATCGAGATATGCGACAGAGTTTAGCTGAGATTGATTCTGGTCGAAGTTCATCATACTCTCAGCCTTCTTATTATAATTCTGATGCATCATATAATGATCCATCATACCAGAGTTCAGAGACATATGTTTATCCTTATCCTGTGCCTGTTCCAATTTCAATGGTGCCAATTCAAATGCAACTTCCAGTGATGAATCGAGATACGCTGATGGACATATGGAGAAATCAATATTAATATTGCATGTCATGATGAGATGCTTATTTAATTTGAGCGTTAAAGAACCATGGAATTGATCTAAGCAGAATGCTACAAGAACCAATGTTTTCATCTGATTCACGTCACTCCTTTAGGTATTAGTAAGCTAACATATTGTAATGTATCAATTTTAATTCGAGTTATTGATAGATCAATTTTCTTTAAAGAAAGTTATATTTAATTGTTTTCTTAACAATATTAAGTTGTTCAATAATTGAAAACTTATATCAAATCAATATGCAGCTTATTTTTAAATTATACACAATAAATATATATTTATCTAATAATTATTATATATAAATAAAAAAATATCGAAAATATATCGGCACGACACGATACGATACCGAAACCGTATCATTCCGGTCTGGGACCGAAACATCGGCACGGGTCGAAATTTTAAACCTTGATTTGAACTACTCATTTTGAGAAGAAAAAATTTGGGAAAAATTTTTGTTGACCCTAGCACTTCTAAGGTAATTATATTCTGAATTATATCTCCCGTTTGTTGACATGACGGGTATACTCTATTATCTGAGAAACACTTATTACTTAACCAGACATGATTAAATAGCATAATCTTAAATAAATAATCAAAATTATTAATAATAACCTTCAATCAAATATGTCTTAACTGTTGTTCACTTCTCCATATTTAAACACCTATCAATTGGCTTGTGAGGTGGCAATGGGTCATAGTTGCATCTATCATGAGCCCGTAGATTAAAGAAAATCGGATCTAGCTATAAGTCTAACACTAAAAGGCCGACTAAGTGTGATATCTTGGCTAGTTTGCAAGGATTGAGCTAGGAATAACCACTTGGACAATTTATGAGATGAGTAAGAAGATTCTAAAATTTTAAATAAATTATTTTGATAAAGAAATACAAGATTTGTCTTTTACATCTTTAACTCACAAAAACCCAATCAATTTTGATGTCAATGTGCCAAATTTAATATAATTCAACAAGATTTTGTTTAAATTAAAAATAAATTTATTTTTTTCATAATTTCAACCTTTTTGTATGAAGAAAAGGAAAATAATTATAGAGGGTGTGAATAATTAGATGGCTTTGTGTGTTTCTTTTAATCATTGTTTTGTGAGAATAATTGACTCTCAAATGTGTTATTTTACCATAATGTATGTATTGGAATTATGTTTTTTTAAATATGTTTTAAATAGAACTTTATCATGTATTCAATTAACTTTTAATTTCATAATTAGTTGATTTGAATTTTTAAAAAATTGTTCGATGTATCCAAAACCACCTAAGAATAAAATATAATTCGTATGTTCGTTCCTTTTATTAAAATCACAAAAAAATAAATTCAAACAGTTTACACATCAGAAAATACATATTTGATCTTATTTTTGATGAAAATACTTTAAAATCAGTAAGTTTGAAATCGTTGTCCCACTTTCATAAACATATACTTGCTTTATTTTTTCCCCAATTATATATGTGTAAAAATCAAAAGAGTATATCTGTTTTTCATTTGTTTTTATCATAGGGCACCCACCCCCATCAACTCTTTGTAAAATAATATAGTTATTCTCAAGTATATACACATATTCAATCTTGAACCATCGACTACAAGGACGGAATCAAGGAGCGAATGGAGGCGGTACGTTTTACATTGCATCAACTACGAATGCAACTATGAAACTGCAACTGCTATAACTACGATAACAATTTTTCCCTTCTCGTCCTCTAAACTTAGCCAAATGCTCCGAGAAAACAGCGATCAACTGCCAATCAATATCAAACAACTCAGCCAAGATATCGATCGAATTGGCCTTTACTATGCCATTGGATTGACATCCAGAACAGCCAGCAATGAGATGGTGAGTTGCACCAGATTTTCCATGCATGGTACATTTGAGATGGACGCACAACAAGTTTATGTCCTAGATTTATATAATCCAAATCAAGAGGATGATATATTACGCATCCATCCCTAAATACTTCATGAATATCTAATATTAATTCTTTTAATTTTTTATTTCTTTTAATCTAAATATTTAATTCTAAATCTTAAATTCCAAAAAAATAAAAAAATTAATACTAGATGCTCATGAATAAAAATAATAATTCAATGGTTAGACTTTCTAATGAATAAATAAAAAATTTAAGGTTAAATTTTAGCTGCGAGACATCAACTTCAAAATTAATTCGATTCAAAAAAAATTAAATATCTAAATTAAAAAAATGCAATATAACATCTCAGTCTAAATCACAATCCTTATATAAATGAGGCGCATAATGCCCTCAAATCCCGGGCATTATATTATATCGACCCCATTTGTAGATAATAAAGGAGCATTGCAATTAATGAGTGGTCCATCCAACAAAGTGACCCAATACAAATAATATTTAGATGCAAGCGTACAAAATAATATTTATTATTTATCTACAAATTCATTTCTTCCGTGAACAATGGATAGTCGATGACCCCTCCTCTTTCAATATGGTGCAGCGGTAAAGTGTTCAGTAGTTTATCTAAGCATTTATGATTGAAAAATCAGTTATGGCAAATATAAGATATTTTCTTTAGAATGAAAAATCTGAAATGTTGACGATTGGATGAGTAATTGCTCATACTTTCGGATTTACTCAGTAGACGAATAAGGGAGAAAGCCACCCACCTCCCCTGGGATTAGCTGAGTAGGCTTAAATATTGATCTTGTCGCAAAGCGAGGTGGTGGTCTCAAGGGTCGGACGGTCTCCCGGGCATCACGAGCAGGTGAGGTGGCGCTGATCTGGCTCCGAGTTGGCTCTGGCCTGCAAAACGATGACCGTCAGCAAATCCGCCGGATTTTCCCGGTCAGGCACTCTGACGGTCAAGTCAGTATCCGCAGGAAATATAGTGGAGTTGAATTGAAATGCAGTAGTAGGGAGAGCTCGCGCGCATACCTGCGGTAGGAGGAGTGAAGAGTTTATATAGTCGGGGGAGCTGACAACCCTTATCCGTGTTGACGAAATAAGGGTGTGATACCTGTCAGCTCGTATGAGAGCACTCAGTAGTGGCGCGGCATGGCGCGGGGTGCTTGAACAGTACGAAAGTACTGGCTTGGCGGACTGACCGCGAGATGTGTCAGAGATGAGTAAGGTGTGCAGTACCCCGATAGCAAGGTCGTACCCTGGATATAATGATATAGGGGGTATAGGGGTGAGATAGCCCGTACCCCGAGCGCCGACCGGCTGGTCCGAGTGTCAAGGACCGGGTCGGGTAATGGCCAGTGAGCGTGGGCAGCTACGCGTCCGACTGGGAGAGTTGAGGCACATGGTACGCCCTGAGTCGGGGATTTATTGAGTTATGTCTAGTTGATTCTGTTAGATATCTGGTCCTTGTGATGCTGCTGGAGCGTGGGTCGCCACGCGTCCGACTGGCTTATTCGACCCATATCGGAATCGAGGAATGGGTTGAGGTGACCGAACTAGGTGGAGTTAGAGATCGATCCGACCGACCCTACCCGCTGCTGACTGCATAGCACCTCCAGGGGCTTCCGGTCTCATGGACTCCCCGAGTGAGGTCTTTGTTGGTCCCCCTGCCGGCTTTCCCTAGCGCCAGGCTGCCTGGCAGAGCGAACCGACCCACCCGTATCTAAGGACGGGATCATAAACGTCCCTTTCGAGTCTAGTTGGAGGAGGCGTCAAGTCCGACTTACTGGACTAACATCTGCTGAAGCGAGCATGGCGCGCCAGGACGGCCCGGCCCTTCCTTGCGGCTGTTGGCGACCGTCTGATGGGTAAACATCTGGGTCGGTCGGATATGTCACATCATTTGTCCCTTCGCCTTTTGCTACCCGGGATGCCCGAGCAGATTCAAATCTCATGCATTGATTACCACGGTTAATTGCTATCACACGTGTCCTTTCCCCTTTGCCTCCTCGAGCGACGAGGCGTCCGCCGCCTGTTCAGCAAAAGATGAAATAATGAATGGGACGCCTCGTCCCCCAAGCCCTTTTGGGCATGATCAGACGGCTATCGCTAACCACCGATTCTTCTTAGACCTGCCATCGGGCGGTCCTCATGGCTCCCGAGGTACTATAAATGGGCAGTTATCCGACAACTTTTACCATCGCATTTTCACCTTCTACACCAGTGCGTTGTGCCTCTGTCTCCGGCTAGGGTTTCGGCGAGGCGCATTGTCCCGTCCTTTTTCTCCGGCTACCTCTCCCCGGTTGGATTTCCCCCCTTCACCTGCTTCGAATGACTTCCTCATCTCGCGATCCGGCTCCTTGGTATGTCACCATGGTGTCCGTCCTTGATGCCCATAACTTCGAGGCGATTAAGGCGGATTTCCATATTCCTTCCGACCATCACCTTTTGCAACCCTCTGCTGTCGACCGACCCGCGAAACCTCCACGACACTACATTACTATTTCCCGGGATCACTTGCAAGTCGGGCTACGCTTCCCGATCCACCCCTTCATTGTCTCTGTTTGTCGTTACCTCCACCTCCACCTCCACCTCCACCTATCCCAATTAACCCCCAACGCCATTCGTCTCCTCTGTGGATCGGCTATCATTTTTAAGCTGTATCGGATTCCCCTCCGAGCCGACACTTTTTACTACTTTTTCTGCCCAAAAAGATAAGAGCTGGGCGAGTTCTTCATCCAGGCCCTGTCCTGGTACCTCCTTCCTTTCAAAGCTTCCTACTTCCAACAAGGGTTGGAAGGAGCGATATTTCTTCATTCGCCCTGCCGCGTACCCGACTTGGCCGACCGGCTTTCTACTAAATTTCCCTCGGCCACCTCCTCTTCATAAGGACTCCCGAGATTTCCCTCCATTTGAGCTCGCCTTGGAGAAGATCGGCGGTCGGCACTTCCCTGGCGGGCCGCTATTGCGTAAGGATATCCTGTCTGTGTTCAGGCTTAGCCCTGCGCCGGTTCGCCGGCATGCTTCTTTTGGTAAACCCCTTTTCTCTTTCCTCTTTTCTTTACTGCCAATTGATTATTGTTCGCCTGGTAGCTACTATGATGCACCCGGCTGCCCCCGAGGGGGGTTACGGGCTGGAGCTTATAGAGCTGGAGGCGCGTATGTTGGAGTTGTTGAACGAGCAGGAAGTGCGGGCAGCAGAACTACGGGTTGAGCAGGAAGTGTGCGTAAAGCTGCTGGCAAGCAGAGGGCATCTCTCTCGGGTTCTGAGTCGCCCCACTCTATTCCCCCCGGACCCGCGTCTGAGGACAAGGAGATTTCTTGGTCTGGCTCAGAGGATGCCCAACCTCTGAGTCTCCTGCTGAGGCGCTCGCGCGGCGCTGAGCCTGCGCTCGACCCGGCCGACCCGACGGAAGCTTCTTCTAGCTGGCCGAGCAAAAGGCAAAAAGGCAAGGCGCCTATGACCAACTCCCCGGCGCTGTCGTCTTCTTCCCATTCGATGCTTCTGATGGAGTCAACTGCTGCCCCTTCAGGGGGCCCGACCCAGTCGGGGGAGCCTACAAGTGAACGCCTGATGCATATGCTACCGCCCTCGCTATCTGACTTGCTCATGAGCATGACGGTGCCGAGCGGCATGACCTCCATACGATCGCAAGATGTTCGGTTGTATGGCACGGTAGTTGACCGATTTTTGGACGGCTTGCGATCGGGCCACTCGGGTGGCCTGAGTGTCTGGGCAGACGATTTCGTGGCAACAGCCACACAGGTATGCGCTTGCTGTCTCCGTTGTTTGCTCTGCGCTCTCTTTGGTCGAAATATTAACAGCTCTTTCCCCGCGCCCTGCAGTTTTGGGACCAGGGCTACAGCATGTGCATGTCCGTGCTGAGTCATGCCAAGGCTCGGTACCGTGCCGAGCGATGGGGGGGGGGGGGGGGAGGATCTTGAAGCTCGACTTCGGCACACCCAGCTAGTTTCAGATGACGCCTCCCTGAACAACTTGAGGGTGGAATTGATCGATCTTCAAGACCTACTGAGCCAGGCTCAGGATGAGCTGGAGACTTCAAAAGCCCAGATTGTCTCAGCTGACGCGGCGGCGGTTCAAGCGCAACGCCGAGTTGTCCAGGCCGAGCATGCGCAACTTTGTGATTAGAGGCTCAAAGACCAGCTGCAAGCGGATCTTTCGAAGACTCAGGCTGAGCTCCATTGGACAAGCGAGGCTATCCAACCCTTGTGTATACAATTGGCGGCTAAGGAGCAAGAGGTTGGTTCGTTGAAAAACCAACTGCGCACTCAGGCCAAGGAGCTGGAGATACTGCGCGGGCGTCAAGCATCCTGGGATGCAGCTCAGGCGGAGTTGAGAGAGCTGCGAGAGCTCCGAGCGACCTGGGATGCAGCTCGGGCAGAGCTGGAAGGGCTATGCTCCTATAAGGAGGCGGAGCCTGATAGATTGGAAACCCATAAGCTCGGGTACATTAACTCCAAGTCCTTTACCGATCAAGTCTCTGAGCGGCTTCGAGTTATGCTGATGCATCAAGCAATCAGCATGCTTCGGCAACTCCGACAACGTGGGCACATATCTTCTGACATGCCCCCCTCAGCCATTCAACTTCAAGATATGTCAAAGGACCTGCCCGACATAACCAAACAACTTTTTAAATGAGGGTCGGGCCTCTCGTTTTCTTTTTCTTTTCTGTGTAGGGACGACAAGCATCTGATTTTGTAACGCCCTTACCCTTTGAAATGCAATCTTTCTTCTTTGCCCAATCTTTTTCAAGTGTAGCTGCCTTTACTTTCAAATATTAATGATCCGAGCACTAGCGAGAGCGAGTCGGGCGAGAAGCTGAATGATTGATTTAATTTCTACGAGCCGCTAATCCAGACGTTTGAGTGAAGAAACTTCTAAGTGTCTGCGGCTTGGGTGAGCACACACTTGGGCTACTAGACCTTGCGAGTGTTCGAGTTGAACACCTGGGTATTACAACTTCAGACCGCAAGTCCCTCGGGCTAGCTGACTGAGAGTCGGGCAGCTGGTTGGGGCAAGCTTGAAGGTGTTGGTGCAAGATGCATCAATGATGTCCTCCTCTAAGTGTTTCAATGTTTGACAATATGCTTAAGTCAGTGATACATTGAACAAGGGAAGGGTGAGTCAAGAGATGAGTAACAAAGTGAAGAAAAGTCCTAGTTAACCTAGGCACTAAGTACTAGTTCTAAGAATTGGGCACTAAGACCTGGTGAGTGAAGCTGGGCACTATGTCCTGGTCGAGGGCTGGGCACCTAAGACCTGACCGAGGGTTGGGCACTAAGTTCTGGTCGAGGGCTAGGCACCTAAGTCCTGAACCTAGGGTTTGGGCACGATGTCTTGATCCGAGGGATTGATCAACTTAGCTGAGCGATGACTAAGGACATAAGTAGAGACGGGTCGAGGTTCAGACGTCTCGAGATCTGAGAGTATCGAAGGCTAAGTAAAAGTCCACCCGAATGGACTGGGTGGCAACCGTCTCCTGAGAGGAGTAGGTTGAAGGCGCGTTCCCGGGGGTGGGAACTTGCGTCGGTTCGACCTAGGGTTTCGCGGAAATCCGAAGTCAGAACCAAGTCCTTAAGGTCAAGATTATCTACTTGTTTGTCTTGTGTTTTGTGTATCTTGCAGGTACCTAAAACTGAAGAGAAAGCAAGCAAACAAACATAAAGAGGTTGAAAAACAGCTTCCCGGGCGCCCCTATTGATACAGGCGCCCCCATTGATACAGGCGCCCCGATTGAGTCAGGCGCCTGAATGAATCAGGCACCCCCATCAATACAGGCACCCTATATGGCAGTTTTTATCAGCTCGCGAAGTTCGCGATTTGGATGAACCTTTGACCGCTTATGAGGCACCCCATAGCAACACGGGCGCCCTAGACAAGGCTATAAATGGGGCATCGACCCCTCAACTCAATACACAACTTCCAAGATTCATTCTGGGTTTTCTGACTAACGACAAAGCGCTAACGACGAGGCTTTGCGACCAAGGAAGCTCCGGGAGATAGTGCGCTGCACTTCGGAGTTCCAGATCGGCCGGGTCTTCGGTTCATTTTGGTTTGAATTTAAATTCTGCAATTATTTTTATATATCTTTTGATTGTAATCTGTGCATTGTAAGATGGGTTTCTCCGCCTCCGGAAAGGAGACTACTAGTGGATGGGCGTTCCCGTGCTTAGGCCTTGGATGTACTGACCCTAGGGGGTTGGGAACCAAGTAAATCCCGTGTGCATTCTGAGTTGTGTCATCTTTTTTTTTCTGCGTTATTTTCCATTGTGCTACTAACTCCTTGATTAGAACGAATTTCGAAAGTTTATGAAAGATAATTTCCGCAAAGTTTTTATGGTCGATATTCACCCCCCCTCTATCGACGGCACCGGTCCAACAGAAGGCTCATCCGCCGATGAGCCACACAGATACGCGAGATGAGCTTTTCCGTCGACTATCACTCGGGGAGCGTGGGTCGCCACGCGTCCGCCCGAAGGTCGAGTCGAGGAACTCGCGGGAGTGTGCCCGTGTGCGAATACTTGGCCGCTTGGTTGGGTCAGGTCCATGGGTCGTTATGCATCCGCCTGGGCCCCGAACCAAGGGATTTGCGAGAACGTGCCATGTCGTAAGGATTCCATGGGTCGTTATGCGTCCGTCCAGGCCCCGAACCAAGGGATTTGCGAGAACGTGCCCTGTCGTAAGGATTTGGCCCCTTGATCGAGTCAAGTCCGGGGAGCGTGGACCGCCACGCGTCCGACCAAGACCCGAACCAAGGGATTAGCGGGAGCCTGCCCATACGGGTTTGGCCACTTGGTCGAGTCAAGCCCGGGGAGCGTGGACCGCCATGCGTCCGACTGGGACCCGAACCAAGGGATTAGCGGGAGCTTGCCCATAAGGGTTTGGCCACTTGGTCGAGTCAAGCCCGAGGAGCGTGGACCGCCACGCGTCCGGCCGGGACCTGAACCAAGGGATTAGCGGGAGCTTGCCCGTAAGGGTTTGGCCACTTGGTCGAGTCAAGCCCGGGGAGCGTGGAATGCCACGCATCCGACCGGGACCCGAACCAAGGGATTAACGGGTGCTCGCCCGTAAGGGTTTGGCCACTTGGTTGAGTCAAGCCCGGGGTGCATGGACCGCCACGCGTCCGACCGGGACCCGAACTAGGGGATCCGTGAGGTGCCAAGGGTCTGGATCAAGTTAGCCTTTTTTGTCCCAGCCACTTGGCTGGTCAGGCCGACTGCCCAATCTGTCCTTTCTACATGAGGACTACATTAATTGGCAGGGACACGTGTCCCCTACCCAGTGGTTTCTCAGGCGCCAAAGCGTCAGCCCTCTGTTACGATTACCTCGGGCAGCGAGAAATGTCTGTTCGTCGAGAGGTCATGCGTCTTATCGCGTCCCTTCGTCTCCTTACGGGTCCCATCGGAGGGTTCTGAAGAGATCTTGCCTTTCCTTGCCACCCTCCTCTTAACGACTAGGATTGGCCCCTGCTCCCCTATATAGGTGCCAGCGGCTATCTTTCTCGCAGCTTTCGTTCTCCCGGTGTTCTTCTGTTACCGGCATTCCCCCCTTCTTAGCCAACTTCTTTGGTGACCTCATTTCTTCCTCTGGATCAAGAATGTTGTTGGAATCTCTGAAGGCAGGGTTCGTCCTGGATGACGTCGCGTTTGTCGCTGTTGTAGCGGCTATACTCGTTGATCCAGCCAACTCGCCGTCAGCTACCCCGGTACCTCCTTCTTTAGCGGTGGCTCCCCCCGACGTACCTTCTTTGACAATTATTGATTAGTACTTTAATTTCAATTTAAAATTTTTATTTGTGTTTATGTTAATTAGTTATATACGTAAATATTTATATCATGAAAATATTGAAAATGATTGAGATATTTATTAATATATGATATTTTTTATTTCACAATAGACTACCAAATCATGTAGATAAAAATATCATTGTAAAACTCATATGAAGGCATTTTAAAATGTCATAATAAATAACTATTAATGATAATTTTAAATTTATTTATAGACTAATATAGTAAATATTTATATGTGTCACTATAAATTACATAACAAGATATTTTAAATTAACTTTATAAACTATCATTAGTGATATTTTTTATTATGACTATAAATAAAATTTAAGACATTTATAATTGTCTAGATAAATAATTTTAAAGGACATATAAATTTGTCATCATTACTAAATATAACAACATGTATAAATGTCATTACAAATCTTATAGTGACACTATTTTTTGTCACTATAACAATTATTCATGCTATTAGTGTTGTCACTATTTTTATTTTATAGTGACATTAAGAATTGTCATAAGTGATAAGACTTTAGACGACATCACTAAAGAGGACATTTTAACTGAATGTCACTATATCAAAAATGTCAGTATAAATAATATATGATGACACTTTTCAATGTCATTAAAAGCATTGTTTCTTGTAGTGTTTATAGCTCGTTGGCTCTATTTATGATATGGGTGTTTCCTTCACGACCCAGGCTCGGACTCTTCGTCAAGCCGAGTCCCGAAAGGAGGAACTGGAATCCAAGCTCCGCCATGCGCAGCTGCAACCTGGCGACGAGGCCTTGAACAGTCAGCGGACTGAGAACGTGCATTCCGTGCGGAGGCGCAACTCCAGGAATGTCTGGTCGAGCTGAATACGGCTCATGCGATGACCATCCAGGCACAGCGAAAAATCGCTTGTCTGGATCATGGGGAGTGTCAGGCTCAAGCCTTAGAGCAGCAGGCACAAGTAGAGTTAGCCAAGGTCAAGGCGGAGCTCCTGGAGGCCTGCCAGTCGGCTGCGGCGCTACGCGCTGATATGTCGGCCAAAGAGGAAGAACTGACTGCCCGCTCGAGAGACCTCTCATGGCTTAAGAAGCATCGCGCAGACCTGAAGACTAAGCTGAAGGTGGTTCAAGACGAGCTGGAGATGGTTCGGGCTCATGCGGCACCCTAGCAACCTGCCCGCAGGCCTTAGTCTGCTTGTTGTTCTCTTTTTTTTTCGTGTAGGCCGAGGCCCAACACTACTTATGAATGTAACCTTTCTTTTTTGGGGCTTCTACGTTGGTATGCTTCTGCCCATGTATGTTTGGTGTTCAAGAGTTGGGGGCGATTGGGTGATTCGACCTTTGCGAATGGCAGGGTAAACTATTTCGTCTCCCTGGGGTCGACCACTCAGCTGGGCTCGAGTGAGATCTCAAAGAGCGAAACTGTCATCATTGAACAAGGCTGCCCACCTGGGTGGTTCAGTAAATCTTTTTTTGAGGGCGCCCGATCGAGAGGATAGGTTACGACACTCATGAAGACTTGCCTACTTGCAGCTCGTGTGTGGGCGAGAAGTGAGGCGCTCGGCTGGGTGATACTGAGGGTTGAGCCGAGAGGTGCACGGGAGATGAGCCCGGTTATGATCATCTGTAGGGGCAAGAGTTAAAATGCTCGGTCGGTGAGTACTCAGGGAGCGTGGGTCGCCATGCGTCCAAACTGAGCCGAGAGGTGGTTGGGAACAGATCTCGATGGTAGCCTGTGTGAGGAGGGGAGTATGGACATTGGTTCAGGCCGATCCTTAGGAGCATGTGCCGCCACGCGTACTGAACCGAGTGGGGCAAGGAAGCTGGTCCGCTTATAACTTGCTGGCAAGGCAAGAACCTGAACACTCGGTCGGGCAGGACCCAGGGAGCGTGGACATCTCAGGGAGCATGGACTGAGAGTCGATCCGAGGGTTCTCGATCGGGGACATCTCAGGGAGCGTGGGTTGCCAAGTGTCCGGTTGAGAGTCGATGCGAGGCTTCTCGATCGGGGACATCTCAGGGAGCGTGGGTTGCCACGCGTCCGGCTGAGAGTCGATCCGAGGCTTCTCGATCGGGGACATCTCAGGGAGCGTGGGTCGCTACGCGTCCGTCTGAGAGCCGATCCGAGGCTTCTTGGTCGGGGACATCTCAGGGAGCGTGGGTCACCACGCGCCTGGCTGAGAGTCGATCCGAGGCTTCTCGGTCGGGGACATCTCAGGGAGCATGGGTCGCCAAGCGTCTGACTGAGAGCTGATCCGAGGCTTCACGGTCGGGGACATCTCAGGGAGCGTGGGTTGCCACGCGTCCAACTGAGAGCCGATCCGCAGCTTCACGGTCGGGGACATCTCAGGGAGCGTGGGTCGCCACGCGTCCGGCTGAGTGCCGATCCGAGGCTTCTCGGTCGGGGACATCTCAGGAAGCGTGGGTCGTCACGCGTCCGACTGAGAGCCGATCCTAGGCTTCACGGTCGGGGACATCTCAGGGAGCGTGGGCCGCCACGCGCCCGACTGAGAGCCGATCCGAGGCTTCACGGTTGGGGATATCTCAGGGAGTGTGGGTCGCCACGCGTCCGACGAAGAGCCGATCTGAGGCTTCTCGGTCGGGGACATCTCAGGGAGCATGGGTCGTCACGCGTCCGACTGAGAGCCGATCCGAGGCTGCACGGTCGGGGACATCTCAGGGAGCGTGGATCGCCACGCATCCGGTTGAGAGTCGATCCGAGGCTTCTCGGTCGGGGACATCTCAGGGAGCGTGGGTCGCCACGCGTCCGACTGAGAGCCGATCCGAGGCTTCACGGTCGGGGACATCTCAGGGAGCGCAGGTCGCCACACATCCGGCTGAGAGCCAATCCGAGTCTTCTCGGTCGGGGACATCTCAGGGAGCGTGGGTCGCCACGCGTCCGGCGGAGAGCCGATCCGAGGCTTCACGATCGGGGACATCCCAGGGAGCGTGGGTCGTCACGCGTCCGATTGAGAGCCGATCCGAGGCTTCTCGGTTGGGGACATCTCAGGGAGCGTGGGTCTCCACGCGTCCGACTGAGAGCCGATCCGAGGCTTCGCGGTCGGGGACATCTCAGGGAGAGTGGGTTGCCACGCATCCGGCTGAGAGCCGATCCGAGGCTTCTCGGTCGGGGACATCTCAGGTAGCATGGGTCGCCACGCGTCCGGCTGAGAGCCGATCCGAGGTGTCTCGGTCGGGGGCAGCTCAGGGAGCGTGGGTCGTCACGCGTCCAACTGAGAGTCGATCCGAGGCTTCACAGTCGGGGACATCTCAGGGAGCGTGGGTGGCCACGCGCCCGACTGAGAGCCGATCCGAGGCTTCACGGTTGGGGATATCTCAGGGAGTGTGGGTCGCCACGCGTCCGACGGAGAGCCGATCCGAGGCTTCTCGGTCGGGGACATCTCAGGGAGCGTGGGTCGTCACGCGTTCGACTGAGAGCCGATCCGAGGCTGCACGGTCGGCGACATCTCAGGGAGCTTGGGTCGCCACGTGTCCGGCGGAGAGCCGATCTGAGGCTTCTCGGTCGGAGACATCTCAGGGAGCGTGGGTCGCCACGCGTCCGACTGAGACCTGATCCGAAGCTTCACGGTCGGGGACATCTCAGGGAGCGTGGGTCGCCACGCGTACGGCAGAGAGCCTATCCGAGGCTTCTCGGTCAGGGGCATCTCAGGGAGAGTGGGTCGCCACGCGTCCGGCGGAGAGCCGATCCGAGGCTTCACGATCGGGGACATCCCAGGGAGCGTGGGTCGTCACGCGTCCGATTGAGAGCCGATCCGAGGCTTCTCGGTTGGGGACATCTCAGGGAGCGTGGGTCGCCACGCGTCCGACTGAGAGCCGATCCGAGGCTTCGCGGTCGGGGACATCTCAGGGAGAGTGGGTTGCCACGCATCCGGCTGAGAGTCGATCCGAGGCTTCTCGGTCGGGGACATCTCAGGGAGCATGGGTCGCCACGCGTCCGGCTGAGAGCCGATCCGAGGTGTCTCGGTCGGGGCAGCTCAGGGAGCGTGGGTCGCCACGCGTCCAACTGAGAGTCGATCCGAGGCTTCACAGTCGGGGACATCTCATGGAGCGTGGGTGGCCACGTGTCCGACTGAGAGCCGATCCGAGGGTCATGGGAGCAATCCCACTTATAACTCGCGCGGAGCGAGAGTCTGGCTTCTCGGTCGGGGACATCTCAGGGAGCGTGGGTCGCCACGCGTCCGGCAGAGAGCCGATCCGAGGCTTCTCGGTCGGGGACATCTCAGTGACCGTGGGTCGCCACACGTCCGGGTGAGAGCCAATCCGACGGTCGTGGGAGCAGGCCCACTTATAACTCGCGCGGAGCGAGAGTCTAGCTTCTCGGTCGGGGACATCTCAGGGAGCATGGGTCGCCACGCGTCTGGCTGAGAGCCGATTCGAGGGTTGTGGGAGCAGACCCACTTATAACTCGCGTGGAGAAAGCTGTTAACTATCTCTTGAGGAGGTTAGACTTCCACTAGATGTGTGGGGTTTGCAAAAATACATCTTTTTCACTTTCTTGGGGGGGGGGGGGGGGGGTGAGAGCCCCCTCAGGCTGACTTGCTTCAAACCTTGCCCTTCTCTCTTGACAGCGCTATGCCATTTATCCTGCTACTCGTCCCTTCTTTCGGGCTCACCAGGTGGCCTTGATGGGAGCAAATCACGAGCGACCAAGGGATCGGGTCCTTGTCTCTCGACTGGAGCACGGGCTTGACTTCCCCAACCAGTGTCCTGCCCTGGGGCGCCGTGTCCCCGGGTGCCAAGAGTTCGACTCTGGCCAAGCTGCTGACATTCCTCAGTGTCATGGGTGTGACTATGATAAAAGGTGCAGTAAGGTCTCCAGCGGGTCGGCTGGTAGTCTAGAGCTACTGGATGCACCCGCCGACGCTCTGTCTCCATTCGGTTGATGAGCCCCCGCGAACTTCAAATGGGCCCACCTGGCGGTCTGCTAGGTTGTGCCGGATTTGGGGGGGGGGGGGGGGGGAGGGGAAGTTGGCTGGTTCTTTCTTTCGAGCAGCCTGCGCCTCTTCCACATTAACGTACTTGGCGGCCTTACCCAGTAGGTTGTCGAGGTCCTTGGGAGGTTTCCTGATGAGCGAGCGAAAGAAATCCCCCTCTTGCAATCCTTGGGAGAATGCACTAATCAACACATTGGGTGCGGTGGTGGGCACGTCCAGTGCTACCCCGTTGAATCTCTTGATGTGGGCCCGAAGTGTCTCCTTCGGGCCTTGTTTTAAAGCGAACAAGTTGACACTTGTCTTATGATGCCTTCGGCTGCTCGCAAAGTGCTGAAGGAATATCCTCCTTAGCTCGCCGAAGCTAGTTACGGATCCGCTAGGGAGCTGCCCGAGCCATCTTTGAGCGACTCCAGAGAGCGTTGTCAGGAAGGCTCTTCACTTCACGCCCTCGGGATATTGATGTAGCCGTGCAGCACTCTCGAATTTCATGAGGTGCTCTTCGGGGTTAGTGGTTCCGGCATACTCGGGCATGGTGAAGAATCTGAGATGTCGGGGAACTGGATCCTCCAGGATCCAGGGGCAAAGGGGTTGCGCGCCCGAGGAACTGGTGGCGCACTGACTGGGGCTTTTCCCTTGTCGCGGCGCGACAAGCGTGTCTAGCTGGATGCGGGTGCTTCGACCGGCAAGGGCCTAACCGCGTCGGCCCGGCTGTGGCGCAGGCGCGAGAGGGAGGGGGTCGACCCTCCAGCTGACGGAACGGCTCTTCCCCGACCTCCCGAAGGGTAGTATGTCACGGGCTTCTGGGGCTGAGTTGTCGGGCCGCGAGCGTGCCACAGCCTCAGTGAGGTTCCCTTAGCCTGGGCGGCGGAAAGGCGCTCGTACTCTTCGGGAGTAATGGCCATCTCAACCCAATTGGGATCCTCCATCTTCACTTCCGATCAGGTCGCTGGGTCCCTCCTTCTAGCGCCAAATTTGATCCTGTCGCGAAGCGAAGTGGCGGTCCCAAGGGTCGGACGGTCTCCCGGGCATCACAAGCGGGTGAGGTGGCGCTGATCTGGCTATGAGTTGGCTCTGGCTACAAAACGATGACCGTCAGCAAACCCGCCGGGGGGTTTCCCCTGTCAGGCACTTCGACGGTCAAGTCAGTATCCGCAGGAAATATAGTGGAGCTGAATTGAAATGTAGTAGTAGGGAGAGCTCGCACGCATACCTGCGGTAGGAGGAGTGAAGAGTTTATATAGCCGGGGGAGTTGACAACCCTTGTCCGTGTTGACGAGACAAGAGTGTGATACCTGTCAGCTCGTATGAGAGCACTCAGTAGTGGCGCGGTATGGCGCGGGGTGCTCGAGTAGTACGAAAGTACTGACTTGGCGGACTGACCGCGAGATGTGTCAGAGATGAGTAAGGTGTGCAGTACCCCGATAGCAAGGTCGTAATCTGGATATAATGACATAGGGGGCATAGGGGCGAGATAGCTCGTACCCCGAGCGCCGACCGGCTGGTCCGAGTGTTAAGGACCGGGTCAGGTAATGACCAGTGTGTGTGGGCAGCCACGCGTCCGACTGGGAGAGTTGAGGCTCAGGGTACGCCCTGAGTCGGGGGGTTTATTGAGTTATGTCTAGCTGATTCTGTTAGATATTTGGTCCTTGTGATGTTGCTTGAGCGTGGGTCGTCACGCGTTCGACTGGCTTATCCGACCCAGATTGGGATCGTGGAATGGGTTGAGGTGACCGAACCAGGTGGAGTTAGAGATCGATTCGACCGACCCTGTCCGCTGCTGACTACATAGCACCTCCGGGGGCTTCCGGTCTCAGGGACTCCCCGGGTGAGGTCTTTGTTAGTCCCTCTGTTGGCTTTCCCTGGCGCTAGGCTGTCTGGCGGAGCGATCCGACCCACCCGTAGTTAAGGCCGGGATCAGATATAGTTCTCTGTTTGAAAGGTCGGTCAAATTGGAAAGGACGATTACAGTAAACTCGATGTGTTAGATAAGTCGATCAAAATTAAGCTAAGGTGGAGGATTAATTTGAATTTTAAGACGTCAGCATAAATGCTATAATTAATGTAAGTATTAATTAATTTATCACGATAATATAAGCATTTAAGTTTTAAAATGTTTGCAAAATAACAAAATATATAATTAAAAAGTACTTAACCATCAATTAGGAGGTGTATTTGACTATCTGAAGTGACTTTATCCATTCACTTGCACTCTCAATTCTTCAAGTTCTAGATGGTTTTCGATCTAATCATGATCCCAACCGCTATTAGTGCCGTCTACCTTTAAATTAGTCCGAATATTTGAATTATCAAAAAAATACAATAGGATATAGATAATTTTTTCTCATAAAATAATAAATTTGGGACGTTGATTATTGAGTGATGCAACATTTATATTTTAGAATTTATTTTGATGATTTATAAAAAAATTTAGACTATAAAAAATAAAAATAATGAAGGGAGAAGTAGCACTGCAGCAGGCCACCTCTTGGCCCCCTTTTCTCATCCAGTTGAAGCATGCTGCCAAATCCGGGTCCACCATGCAGCCCCAGTCGGCACAAAACGACGAGTGGTCTCACAGATTGCGTATCCAATTTTCACATGTATTTTCTCTTCTTTCCTTTTATTCTTTTAATCCGGTGAGCAAAGAAAGCACTCAAGTTGCAACGTCAAGTCCTACTCCTATCATACAAAGTGGGCACCTGTCGCATGAACAACGGCTGCAGCGAGGGCTTGCAAGTCTGCAGTTGCTGCTTTATGATTCAAACTGGAGGTGAGAAATAAACACTGTGACATGTTGTTCCTACTTTACGAGTGTTGCTGTCGTGGAATTGAAGCATCAGTGTCAGAGAGAGTACCTTAGGTTTTTCAGAAAAGATGAGTATTGCAGCAGCTGTTGGGCCCTACACGCATTGTAGTTTCTCCTCTTCCAGGAATCGGAACAATTAAGTCTGCATTTGTATTGTGAGGTTATCTTAATTCCAGAGCCTAATCGAATCTTCCTGACAAATAAAAAAGTATATCAAAGTTCTTCAAGAACAGCATTTAGATACCCATAATTACTTTGTGGAACAGTAGTATGTTTGTCCACTACCTCACTTCGAAAGGGAACACTGAACATGGAATTATATATATTTGGCTGTCAACCAGAACTTTGCATGATGGTCAGAAAGATAATGCAGAATAACAGAACAATTAATGGTGCTACCTAACGCATAGCTGACCAACTACCAACCTTGCCCTGTGTGATGGAGAAGATGAATTCAAAAGGAGACATGCAATAATGGACATCTCAATGAAGAACTCGATCGATGAAATTTAACTTAAATAGCCGGGACGAGTTTTCCACTTGTGGGACCTTAATGTCTCTGTTATTGACAAAGCAAATAGAGAGTGATATAGTCCAACAAGCAAACAAGTAGAGCTGCCAAAAGCAATTAACGTCGAGATTTAAGTTCGTCGAGTCGTACGTCAGAGATGGATCGGCATCAGCTTTCTAACATCAATCGAGTTTAACAACTACGGAGTTAGTTTGAACAAATAATTAAACTCATTAAGGTTTTCAGGGCCTACTGAAAGTTGTGATCGAGAACTTAAAAGAAGGTTTTTTGAGCCACTGAACAAAATCTCAAACATTACACATGGGGGATACCAGAAGAAACAGTCATGGAATCACAAACCTCTTGACCCAACAATAAACTTTGAGATTAAGTTGTGCGCATCATAAAGATTTGTCAGTTTTTGTATCATAGAGAAGCTTTTACATATATAATGACATATATATTTTCAAGAACAATTTAACTTCATCAACTATGCAAAGAAGTTGTCAAAATCAATTTGACTTCATATGGCAAAATTCAATTATCTTATTAATTAGTTCAATGAAACTTTTTATGACAAGCCATTAGTATGAGCAAAATCTACTTGTCTTATGTTTAATAATGTGACATATTAATTCTAGAAGGATGTGGAAGTATGAATATAAATGTATAAATAGGGATCTTATATGATAAAGAATAATAAATAGTAAAGATTTCTCTTCATAGAGTCTTTCTCCCATCTCATACTTTCTTACAAAATCTCTCCTACATTCTTGGCTCCACTTCCTAGATCCATCAAAATTCCAACACATCTGACTCCCAGATTAACTAGTCGACTGGATCTGTCTCAAAAGGACAGTCACTAGCTTCAAGGCCCAGCACTACCAAAACGTAATTAAATCTTAGATGTCTTGCTTCAACAGCCAAGGCTTGGCCTATTATAAATTCTCAAAAAAGGAAATTCAATAGTTAAAAGTCACAGGTTCCAATTCAACAATTATTCTACTGTGCAGCAATCCCTTGAGAGTTGAGATGATCCCCACAAGAACTAGGAAAGGCAACTCAAAGGAGGAACAAAAGAAGAAAGTTTGATTTATTTCTGGCCTCGACCTCCAATTGGCTGAACAGTTTGAGCTTCAATCGGCTCTGTGCGATTTGGTTAAGCAGTGTCAACGTAACAGGGGTGTATATCTTGCTACTTGATTCTGAAGCGTTTTCAGGCTGCAAGATCAAGTGACCAAGTTGGAAGAAAGCAGTGCAAATCTAGCTCTTTAATTTGGCTATACAAACAACTAATAATAAGGAAAAGTAGCTTACAGTGAAACCACTGTATGGCACTGAGCCTCAGGATCGTCAGGGTTACTTCTAAATACTTACCTGATTTGCCATGAAAGCTTAGACATTATACACTTAACCACTAAACCCATGGTATCCATATAATTGCTACGAGATAAAGGAGAAATACCATGAGATAAAATGTCTTACATTCCAATTCTTAATTATAGAATGCCTTGGATTCATTTCAAACTCTGTGCTATAGTACCAAGACAATCAGCAAGCTAGCTCTTGTCCCGTCCTACCAATTCCAGTATCACTGGTGCAGGGAAAACAATCATGTTTTAGTTATGGTTTTTCATAAAACTCTAAGAAAATTGTCTCCACACCCATGCTCATTCTTCAACAGTAGTGTTCACGTGATTGTGATAATCCCATTATCTTCTACCACTTTCAGTACCAAAAACCAGTTCAACAGCATCCTTCAGAATACAGGCTCCAACAAAGTTCTGTAGGATGGATGCTCTAACATTACTTGAATGGTTAACGAGGTTTTTTCAACCTCGAGCGACCGATCTGGCTCTACGAAAATTTTTCATTGGCCATCAGAGTAAATTGGGAAGTGCTCGTTGCGGACGGTCCAGAAGCCCACCATCCCAAGGAATTTTGAAGGAAAAATTCCTACAAAATACGCCGTAGCTGAATATCGAATTGTGAATATCTGAGATGACAATTAGTCGCTATTCCGCTATATCATAATCCCGGGGGCGTAATCGGGGCAAACAAACATGGATGGATGATTGTGAATTAACAAATAAGGTTTTAAACCACATCAATCCGGAGCTACATTATCAGAGGAAAGAAAAGTTCACAATTATAACCTGATTGAGTAGACCAGGTGAAGTTGAACATTTCATGATCCCTGCAGATAAATTAGGCCTTCAAACATTATTATCAGCTGGGGAGAATGTAGAAAGAAGTCTGGATGGTGCATCCTCCGGAATTGTGTAATCAGTCTCAGTTTTCTGAAAGAAAAAAATTAAAAAAAAAATCGGAAGAAACTTCAGCTACATTACTCCTACTTTCCTTGGAAATTCAAGTGCTTGGATACAGGATTAGACTACCTGTGAAAGATACCTCACAACATCATGTATAAATTAACAATCTAACATGAACCTTGCAAATTCAACTATATTCTGTAGTGAATCATGAATGTTACAATAAGTTTATAGAAATATATATAAGAATGAATTAAACACAAAATCTTACAATTATTTTTGACAACTACAAACGATTTTGAGGCGAGAATTTTAGTCATGCGCCTCGAAATGAGTGGAAATTATGTTGGAAAATCCATGCCTATGGAACGCCAGCCACTGAATTCTCACAATCTGCCTCGTCTTTAGGAACAGAACTTGTCCTATATAATTATATTATTGGCCTGTGGAAATGAATAAAATAATAATAAAATAAAATAATGTGCACCCCGAGGGAGACGCAGCGGGAACCTGCGGCGCCAAACCACGAGCGCCGACGGAATTGCCTTGAAACAGCGCGGCGATTATATTTATTTTAGATAATATCGTATGTCTAATTTAAATCGATTAATTTTAAAATAATTAATTTGATTATATAAATTTTTTTAGTTGATCATTAAAATATAGCGTTAAGTATTTTATCAAGCATTCTTAGATAACTAATTATTAAAAATAATTATCTGTTAATCTATCTAGCCTTACTATCTTACTATCTTATTATTTAATTAAAATTTTTGGATAATTTACTAACTAACTCTAATTAATTTGATGAAACATAAAATTAAATTAAATTAATGTAAATTATATTGATTCGGTCGGATATGTCATCTGACCTAGTGGGAAGCCCGGTCGGGTCGAGACTCGGTCGAGTAAGGACAGTCAGGCGCTTAGGGTGTTAACCTAGCCTGATGGAGGCACTTGAGGTTACGCGGGTCTGGTCCTGCAGGCGATAGACGGTCGGAGAGGCGAGCCCGGTCGGCAGAACACGACCGGGAAGGTTCAGTCAGACGGGCAGAAAACAAGACACCCTTTTTGAAAGGGAATAGTATAGGTGAGTTCCGGGCAAGTGATCTCGGTCGAGAAAACCCGACCGAACAGATCAACCATCCTGTCCATCAAATTACTCACCCCGCTCTGAATGACTTATGGCCTATATTCGGCTGTCCGGTCGGGCACACCCAACCGTCTGGTCGGACACATCCAACTGGCCGGTCTGACTGGCTGGTACCAGGAATGATTGAACCGCTCCAGCCGCTCACTCACCCTAGAGCCGATTGACGGCCGAGTGATCAAGCCTCACCGAGTGACCATTCTCGATCGGTCGCCCGATCAGTATGGAGTCATAGTCACCGAGCCTAATAAGATAAGCCAAGGTGACCCCACTGTCTCAGTAGTTTAATGATGATCAGACTCTTACGATCTTCCATATCTTCTCATTATGAGGAAAAGACACCTGTCATAATCATACCCCCCAGTGCATGAGACAGACCCTTTGGCGGCCCTGTCAGATCCTCGGGGAGACTAAGGCTGTCAGGAATCGTGTCAGAAGATTGATTCTTAATGAGACAAGACAACCCCGACAAGACAGGGGGCCTCTTCCTCCCCTATATAAGCCCCTTTGGGTGCTTCAAAAAAGGGACTCCACGGCTGAAATATTTCCTCTTCATCCTCTGCTTCCTGTATCCCCATTTTGGGTCCGACTCTGATTCAACCCTGTCTTGCTAGCCTTTGATCCCGACCCCGACTCACACGTCGCCGCAACTCATCCGTCTGACCGAGTCATCTCCGTCCGATCAAGTCATCTGAGTGAGAGCACTCTCCGTTTGTCGACAGGATCAAATTTGTCGCCATCTGTGAAAAATTCCGCCTGATCGAAAGACGAAGATGAGCGACTCCAACAAGGTGACGATTACACTCTCGCAAGAAGACTTCGAGTTGCTGGTGGCCGCTAAAGCTCAAATCAAAAGTTAGCAACCGAATAGAGGACTGATTGCCGCCCAACTCAGGAAGGTCCCTCCGAGGCGGCTGCTCGTATTGGCACAGAAGGTGAGGCTCGCCCGGGTGGTAGTCCCTACTTCCTCTAAGCGCTCTTCGGCCCGACGAAGGGTGCGGGACAGTCCGACCCGCTGGAGGTCTCCTTCAGCCAGGCAAGGCTCAATAAAGGGAAGGCCCCGGCTATCCAAGCTCCTGCTGATCGCACCGGATTCCCCTTCTCTAGCCAAGTCCTTCAAGAGCCAGTCCCCAAGTACTTCCGACTCCTGTCTATTCCAGAATATGGAGGAGTCACGGATCTGGAAGAACACCTGATGAAGTTTGAGAATGCAGCATTGCTGCATCAATACACAAATGACATCAAGTGTCGAGCATTCCTGACCACCCTGGCAGGGCCCGCTCAGCGTTGGTTCGATAGACTTCCGGAAGGGTCTGTGCGAGAGTTTGCTGACTTCAAGAGGCTCTTCTTACAACATTTTGCAAGCAGCAAGAGACACCATAAGACAAGTCTTAACCTATTCGCCTTAAAGCAGAACCCTAAGGAGTCCTTATGGGCTTATATTAAATGATTCAACCAGGTCGCGCTAGATGTGCCCATCGATACCTCGGAAGTACTGATCAGCGCCTTCGGCCAGGGCATGCAAGAAGGAGAGTTCTTTAGATCGCTGATCTGAAAACCCCTGAAGGACTTCGAAAGTCTCCTGGGCAAAGGCACTAAATACATGGACGTGGAGGAGGCACAAGCTGCTCGACGACGAGAGGTCGGGCCCTTACCCGTAGTTCCCCATAGTCAGAATACAACACCTCCCGGGGGACCTCTCCGCAGTCCCCGAGCCATGGGCAGTGAGCCGGAACCGAGCGTGATATAGCCCAACAAGTGGCTCAGGGGTGCCTCCCTAACCGGTGGCAGCCTTATTGTTCTTTCCACTACAGTCATATTGATAGTACCCAGGATTGCTGGCAAGCCGGGCGAGGGTAAGCTCACCCTGACCGAGGAACTCCCCGATGAGCCCCTCAGGGAGGAGCTCGAAGTCGAGAAAGGGCGCATCCAGAAAGACGAGATACAGATACCCAAGCGGCTGCCCCCGCAGCACGACAACTGTTCCAGACACCTGACTCCCTTGAGCGAGAAGTGAACGAGGAGCAGACAAACCAGCAGAATGCAGTGCAAGGCTCAGTCAATGTTATCTCGGGTGGCCCTACTTATGGAGACTCCAATCGAGCTTGGAAGTCCCAAGTTAGGCGCTTGGTGATTCACCTGGTGGGGACGAGCTCCACGCATGCCAGAGGACCCAGATCAGTTTTGGTCCACAAGATCTACAAGGTGAAGAAGTTCCATATGATGACGCGCTAGTCATCACTGCAGTCATAGCAAACTACTAGATCCACCGAACTATTGTGGACACTGGTAGTTTAGTCAATATTTTGTACAAGAAGACATTCGAGCAGTTGCAGATTAAAGCCAGTGAATTGCAGCCTGTGGCCACACCCCTCTTTGGGTTCACAGGAAATAAGATCCAGCCGGTCGGCCAAATCAAGTTGGCCATTTAACTCGGAGAAGAGTCCCTAAAGAGGACCCGATGGTCAACCTTCTTGATAGTGGACGCGCCATCTGCTTACAATGTCATCCTGGGCAGACCCGCACTCAATGAATTCAGAGCAGTAGCATCCACTTTCTTTCTGAAGGTGAAGCTCCCAGTTGGCAATCAGGTGGGAGAAGTAAGAGGTGACCAGAAGGTAGCACGTCGATGATGTCCGAACGAAAGTGTGGAAGGCATTCCGAACCCCACAGGCCAGTTTTAACATGGTACAACCCTTCCCTTGGGCTGAACTGAGAGAGCAAAAGGACGAGGCTCAGCTCCTCCCCGATCGAGAAGAAACAAAGGTGAAGATAGCACCAGAACTGGAGCATGACATCAAACAACGATTGGTGAAGTGCCTGGCCGAGAATCAAGACGTGTTCGCATGGTCGACCCGAGATTTGAAAGGTGTCTGACCGGAGGTCATGGAGCACAAGTTGCATGTCTACCTCGACGCTAGGTCGGTGAAGCAGCGGAAGAGGGACTTCAGTTCCAAACAAAATAAGATAATTCAGACCAAGGTGGACAGAATCTTGGAGGCGGGACACATTCGAGAGGTACAGTTTCCAGCCTGGTTGGCCAATGTGGTGCTGGTATCCAATCTTGAGAACAAGTGGAGGGTCTGGATCGATTTCAGATACCTCAACAGAGTTTGTCCTAAAGATTGTTATCCGCTCCCTCGGATCGATCAGATGGTGGACTCCACGGCTGGGAGCGAGCTCATCTGCATGTTGGACGCCTACCAGGGATACCATCAAGTGCCGCTCTCTCTCGCTGATCAGGAGAAGGTCAGTTTCATTACATCTGAGGGCACTTATTGTTACAAGGTCATGCCGTTCGAACTGAAGAACGCAGGGCTACCTATCAACTGTTGAAGAACAAAGTGTTTAAGGAACAGTTGGGAAGGAACATTGAAGTATACGTAGATGACATTCTCATCAAGTCCCTCAAGGCGGCAGACTTGATAGCAGACGTGGAAGAAACCTGTTGCACTCTGAGAAGGTATGGTCTTAAATTGAATCCGGCCAAATGTTTGTTCGGGGCAAGATGCGGGAAGTTCTTGGGCTACATCCTGACCAGCGACGCATAGAGGCCAACCCCAGCAAGGTGAAGGCTCTATTGGAGATGCCACCACCCAAGAATATGAAGGAAGTCTAACGGCTGACCGGGAGGATCACAACTCTCTCTCGTTTTATTTCCCGATCTGTCGCTCGCAGTCTGCCCTTCTTCAAGATCCTGCGCAAGGCCACTAAGTTTCAATGGGATGCTGAATGTGACCGGGCTTTTGAAGAATTGAAGTCTTATCTTGTCAGTCTGCCCATCTTGGCCAAGCCTGAAGAGGGAGTGATTCTGTATGTATATCTTTCGGCCACAGAGGGAGCAGTGAGTGCAGTGCTTGTAAAACAAAAGGAGGTTGAACAACAACCCATTTACTTTTTCGGGCATTTGCTGAATAAAGCCGAGTGTAGGTATAATGCACTCGAGAAGTTATCTTATGTGCTTGTGTTGGCTGCTCGGCGCCTGCGCCCTTACTTCTTGGCTCTTCCGATTCGGGTGTTAACCAATAGCACCTCGGAAGAGTATTGATCAACCTGGAGGCATCCGATCGAATGATCAAATGGACCACAGAGCTAAGTGAATATGACATGCAGTATCTGCCCCGAACTGCTATTACGGCTCTGGCGTTAGCCGATTTTCTCAACGAGCTTCACACGGAGGAAGAAGAAGAAACATGGAAGCTCTATGTAGACGACTTGGCCACTCGGTCAGGAAGTGGCATCGGGATTCTATTAATTTCTCCAAAGGGAGATCATCTCCACTTAGCCGTGCGGTTGGAGTATCGGGCTACCAACAATGAAGCAGAATTTGAAGCTCTCCTGGCCGGGTTACAAGCTGCTCGGCACGTGGGAGCTGCTCGGGTCATACTCCACTCAGATTCTCAACTGGTGACTCGGCAGCTAGTTGGACAGTTTGAAGAAAATAATGAATGGCTGTAGACCTATGTAAATGCCAATGAGCGATTAAAAGCTGATTTTCAAGAAGTTCAGATACTCCAGATCCCCCGAGAAGACAACCTTAAAGTTGATGGTTGTAGCCAGCGCCATCACCCTGTGGGTCTTCACTCAGCCCTTACCTCAGATCATGCTAGTAGCTCAGGTAGAGAGGGAGATAGAAATGGAAATGAAAGGCGACTAGAGAGCTCCACTCATAGCTTATTTGCAGAAGGGGACTCTCCCTACTCATCCTGAGCAAACTTGCTTGTTGAAGAAGCGGGCAACTCGATTCACCTTGGTGGGGGATACCTTATACAAGCGAGCCTTCTCTCGACCGCTACTCAAGTGCTTAGGAGAAGAGGATGCCGATTATGTACTAAGAGAAATACATTTGGGATCTTGTGGAAGCCACCCGGGAGGTCGGTCAATGGATCGGAAGGTACTACTAGCCTGATTCTTCTGTCCAACACTTCAAAAGGATGTAGATCAGATGGTCGCCTCCTGCCTTTCCTGCCAGAAGCACCAAAGCATCTCTCATCGACCAGTCAAGGTTTTGAGGACATCCACTGTGTCGTGCCCTTTTGAGCAGTGGGGCATGGATATAGTAGGACCTTTCCCCGTCGCAGCCGCTCAGAAGAAATTCCTACTAGTAGCTGCGGATTATTTCTCTAAGTGGGTGGAAGCAGAGGTTCTGGCTCGGATCACCGAGCAGGCAGTCATCAAATTCTTATGGCAGAATATTCTATGTCGGTATGGGATACCTCATAAGTTGGTTTCAGACAACGGTCGACAATTCCAAGGTCGGAAGACCCAGGAATGGTGCACTGCCGATGGAATCAAGCAAGCATTCACCTTGGTGGCTTATCCCCAGAGCAACGGTCAAGCAGAGGTCGTTAATAAAGAAATCTTGCGGGGCCTCAAGACCAAGCTGGATCACGTGGGCGGTACGTGGGTCGACGAGTTACCTAGTGTCTTATGGGCTCTACGAACCACCCCCAAAGAAAGCTCAGGCTGTACCCCCTTTCAGCTGGTGTACGGAAGTGAAGCGGTAGTCTCGATGGAAGTAGGGTGTGAATCTGATCGAAGGCACCTGCATGGAGAAGATAATGCAGAGAAGAGGTGTCTGGAACTGGATTGATCGAGGTGATCCAGTACCGGGTAACAGTCCGAATGACTGCTTACCGACAAAGGATGCAGCGAAGATACAATTAGAGGGTCATACCCAGGAGTTTCCAAGTCAGCGACCGTGTGTGGAAGAGAGTCAAGTCGGTCGGGGAGGTGAGCAAGCTGGACCCCAATGGGGAGGACCCTTCCTGGTGGTCGGGCAGCTGGGGTCCGGTGCCTACTACTTGCAAGACGCTCAAGGAAAAAGGCTGGGAAGACTCTGGAGCGCCATACATTTAAAATTGTATCATGATTTAGACTCGAGTAAACCTTGTAATAGTTTTAGTCGTAAACATGATGATGATGGTCAGGATAACCACAACTTGACATCCAGACTCTCGCCCTGGCGAGTTATAAGTGGGCATGCTCCCACACACCCGCTGACCTCGGTGTCGGTCGGGCGTGGCTGTCCACGCTCGGTCGGGTAAGCTGAGCGGTGTCCAGACTCTTGTTTACACGAGTTATAAGTGGGCATGCTCCCACACACCTGCCGACCTCGGTACTGGTCGGGCGTGACTGTCAACGCTCGGTCGGGTATGCCGAGCGGTGTCCAGACTCTCGTTCACACGAGTTATAAGTGGGCATGCTCCCACACACCAGCCGAACACGGTGCCGGTAGAGCATGGTTGTCCACGCTCGATCGAGTAAGTCGAGCGGTGTACAGACTCTCGTTCACATGAGTTATAAGCAGGCATGCTTCCACGCACCCACCAACCTCGGTGTCGGTCGGGCATGACTGTCCACGCTCGGTTAGGTAAGCCGAGCGGTGTCCAGACTCTCGTTCACACGAGTTATAAGTGGGCATGCTCCCACACACCCCCCGACCTCGGTGTCGGTTGGGCGTGGTTGTCCACGCTCGGTCGGGTAAGCCGAGCGGTGTCCAGACTCTCGTTCACACGAGTTATAAGTGGGCATGCTCCCACACACCCGTCGACCTCTGTGTCGGTCGGGCGTGGCTGTCCACGCTCGATCGGGCAAGCCTAGCGGCGTCCAGACTCTCGTTCAACCGAGTTATAAGTGGTTTTGCTCCCACGCACCCGCCGACCCTAGTGCCGTTCGGGCATGGCTACCTTTGCCCGATCAGGGCAACTAAAAGACAGCGGAACCCGACTCACTGAATTACGAAAAAGCCTAGTGAAAGTCGAATAATTGAGCAAGAGTCTTAGTTAGCCCGAGCAAAGGGGAAAAGCGATCAAGCCCGAACGATCGACCCCGAGCGAACCTGTGTCCTAGGGGGCACAAGCGATCTTTATTCGTAGGGACTGTTAGGCCTTAGCCATGGACGGGCTTGACCCCGAGGGTTTGCTGGTGGACGAGCCGAGTGAGGGCCTCTGTATATCAGAGTTGGTTAGTTGATATGGCTAACCGAGTGACCGAACGATCAGGGCCGACTGTCTAAAAGACTTAAATTGACGCATGAGTTGAGTTCATAGCAAGCCCGAGCCCGAAGGAATGTTATCAAGCTACGGACCGACTAAAACGGTGACACTAAAATCCTTCCATGGAAGTAAAAGGGTAGCAAAGCAAAAATACATCAACACAAGAAAATTGAAAAAGGAACTTCATATTAAAATAAGGCCTGAGGCCATTAGTGCAGTTACAGGCCCAACCGACCAAGTCAAAAAAGAATAAATTACGTTTTAAGTAAAAGGAGGGAAGACATCTTCTGGGATGAGCTACTGCACCCGAGTCGGCTTCACCACGTTGGGAGGCAGGTCTTCCAGAATGTGCCCAACCTCCTTCAGCTGCTGCAGGGCGCTCTCGATGCCTCACTTAAACATGTTGGTTGTCCGGCGAGCTAACTGTCGGTAGAAAGGCTCCAACTGAAGGTATGCAAGTGGATGTGCTTCGAGCCAAGCCGATTCTCCCTCCTTGTAGGTTGCAAGCTCGTCATTCAGCCGATTGATCTCGGCATCCCATTCAGTTATTTCTGCCTCCCGAGCCACCAACTAGGCCTCCAAGGCCTTGAAGGCCTCCTCCTTAGCCGCCAGCTCCGTCTCCTTATTTGTTAAGGCTAGTTGTGTCGATTGATGGGCAACGACCGACTCTTTCAGCTGTACAACCAAGGCCTTGGCCTCTGTTGTCTTTTTATCCAACTCTGGCGAGCCCGGGCCTACCGAGTCAGGGTCATCTTCTTCTGAGCCTCCATATTCTCCTGGCGGAGTTGTAGTTGGTCAATGTCCCGGGAGGTTGCTACCAGGGTGGCACACTCTTCCTCCACCCGGGCGTCAGCTTCCTCCATACCCTCCTCGCCGGGCGAAAGGGTGTTGTGGTTCAGCTGGGTCTCCAGCTCCTGCACTCTTTGTTCCGTCGCTCGGCGCTCCCTGGTGTTGCGAACCAGGGACTGGGAGACCGCCCGACAGGCCACCCAAAACTGCACAAGGACAAGTATTAGGAGCAAAGGGAATGAATATATGAAAGTATAGGGTCTGGCCTGGGGTGCGTCCATAAAGAAGTTGTCGGCCAAGCTAAGCAAGCTCCGGTCCTGGGTGGTCGCCACCCCCTGATCCCAGCACTCGACCAGCCGACCATGGAGATTGATCGTATGGGGTTGGATGATTTGAGTCAGGTTGACGGCTGACGGGAGCTGCAAGTCGATCGGGGGTCGGGGAGGAGACTGAGGCACCGAAGTAGAAGGGGTCGAAACACCTGGCCTTGGAAGCACGGTCAAGGCCCCCGAGCGAGGCGGCGCCGAGCTGGAAGTTGAGGCCCTCGAGCAAGGTGGCGTCAAGCCGGAGGCAAAGGCTCTGGTGTCAAACGGAGTGCGGCCGGGCGGAGGAACCGTCAGATCGTGAGCCTCCTCGTTCAGCTCCCGAGCCAGAGACACACTCGAGGAGATAGTCAATCGACGGCGTTATCTCATCAGCCCCTCGGAGGCTGTCTGCTCTGCCTCTGCCTCTGCCTCCACCGCCAGTGTCTCCGTTTCTAAGTCCACCACTTGGGGCTCTGTTTCAGAATCCCCCGCCAGTGGTTCCGCCCCCGAGTCACCCTCGGCATTCTCTGATTGCTCCAGGGCCAAAGCACTATTCACTGGTGGCGCTTCCCGGTTCACCAGCTCCTTCGCCGCTCGGGCGTTCAGCTCTGCCTCATCCAGGCCGAGCTCGTCAACTAGTGTAGCGTTCCAAATGGTTTGAGCTGCAACACAGAAAGAGCTTTAGTTAGCTAAAGGGTCGGGCAGGAAAGTGAACTTATCGAAGGAGCCGAGTAGAACGGTGTGTTAGGATCTTTGCCCTAGCTAGAGGGGGGTGAATAGCTATCTTTCGATTTTTCTTTCCTACAAACACGTTAGCGGAATCAATACAAATAGAAATATGAAGGTAGACAAGAAATCAATACTAACTCACTGATTTTACTTGGTATCCACCTCTTCAAGGTGACTAATCCAAGGATCCACACACACCACACAAAACCCTTCACTATGAACTTCTCCTTCTCAAGATCACACTTGAAGGTGGAGAAACCCTAACACAATGATCTCCCTCCTCTTACAAATGAAATGAAAGCTTGGAGGAGGAGATTGAGAGAGTTGTGAAGCTTGGAGAGCTCTAAAATGATCACACACTTCGTACACAAGGAAAGCCCCTTTGTTCTCCAAGATAAAACACTAGGTTTTATATCTTCGTCCGCGACTCCAGTCGACTGCTCACTTACCAGTCGACTGGTAGGCTTTAACGGCTACAAAATATGCAATGAGTGCCTCAGCCGCCTTCGCAACGGTCGACCTCCAGTCGACTGGTACAGGACCAGTCAACTGGATCCAGTCGACTGGAACCAATTCCAGTCGACTGGCAGTCGACTGGTCGACCCTCCTTGGGTCGACCCGATTCTCTGTGTGTTGTGGTCCCAGTCGACTGACAACTTACCAGTCGACTGATGAAGCTGAGAAATCACATTTCAGCTTCCCTTTTCATCCCTTAGTCTTGACTCACGCCTTCAAACACCTTCCACAAGCCTTGTGCCTCTCTTGGATGCTTCCGAGTCCACGACTCCTCATCCTTGCACTTGCTTGAAGTGTTTCCATCGGCTTCATCATACTAAGTCTCCCTTTTGCCAAGAGGTCACACCTCCGGGACTTCCTTTGCCAAGACTCTCTTCTTGGACTTCCCTTGCCAAGTCTTCCACCTGGACTTTCCTGCTTACTCAAAGCACACAAGTTAGAACACAAAACATTGCCTAACTTAAACTTGTTTAGCCAAACATGAAAACCATAATTACTTGGAGCAAGATTGCACCAACACGGTGGGTATGTGGCTCAGTCAGAAAATGTACAAAACCGCCTCGCTCAGCAAGCGACTGGTGTGGAAGCAAAGCCCCCCGATCTTGGAGAAAGCCAGTTGAAACGTCAGCTCCGAGCGATAGCTCTTAGGCATATATGGTTGAGTGGGTAGGTCCTCTACCCACTCGGTAGGTCAGTTTGGGGTCGGGGTCGTATTCACATAGAAGAAGTGGGACTTCCATCCTTTATTGGAAGAAGAAACTTTGTCTAAAAGGCCAACTTGGCTCGGGCCTGGAAGAAAAAGTTGTCTGACTCTTTCTTTTTGGGATAGTAAAAGAAGTGGAAGACCCTGGGGTCGAAAGGGATATTGTAAGTAGAGAAGATAACTACGGTTCCGTATAAGATCCGAACGGAGTTCGGGGCCAGTTGGGAGAGAGATATTTGAAAATACCTGCAGACTTCCTTAATAAAGGGATGAAGGGGGAATCTCAGACTGACCCATAAGTGATCTTTAAAGATGGTAAAATAACCTAAGGGAGGTAGATGTGGTCGGTCGCGGCGATTGGGAAGGGCTAAGTGATGGTCTTCCGGGATCTGGTAGTCCGACCGGATGGTCTCTAAATGGGTGAGGGTCAGGGTCGAGATGATGGTGGTATACCACAAACCGACCGAAGGGGTTGACTCAGCCATTAGGTCGGGGTCAGGAACTGTAACTATGAAATTAGATGAGGGAAAAGAATACCTAGGGGTCGGGCAACCAAAGGCGAAGAAATAAAGGTGGTTGGGGCTCGCCGGAAACAACAGAAAGCTGGGAAGCACGGTGGTCAGGCGGCGGAGGTCGGAGAACAGGAGAAGTGAAAACAGGAGGTAAACGAAGACGGTTAAAATGGCAGAGGCGGACCTATTTATATTACGGGGGGACTCATGAGAGCCGTCGGATGCGCGGGGTGAAAAGAGCGGGAGAAGATCCCGTCCGTCGGTTTCCCACCCTTACCGATGCTTCGAGACCCTCGCCCGGACGTCTCACGAGTCTGACATGTGATGCCTCATTTTCAGGGAGCTCCAGTCGGGGCAGGACGCATGGCGAGGGCATTAAATGTTGATATGACTAAGGATTCGGCTCATAATGATTGAGATTCGGGGGTCATAACGAACGCTGGGACTATGACGTCAGGGAGGTCCGACCGGGCGAATAGCCTAGTCAGTCAGACTCATCGCCTCCTTCGACTAGACTTGAAGGGGGGCTTGTGATCCGGTCGGATATGTCATCTGGCCTGGTGGGAAGCCCGGTCAGGTTGGGACTCGGTCGGGTAAGGACAGTCGAGCGCCTAGGGTGTTAACCTAGCTTGATGGAGGCACTTGAGGTTACGCGGGTCTGGTCCTGCATGCGGTAGCCGGTCGGAGACACATGCCCAGTCGGCAGAAATCGACCGGGAAGGTTCAGTCGGACAGGCGGAAAACAAGACACCTTTTTGAAAGGGAGTAGTGTAGGTGAGTTCCGAGCGGGTGGTCCCAGTCGGGAAAGCCCGATCGAATGGATCAACCATCTTGTCCATCAAATTACTCACCCCGCTCTGAATGACTCATGGCCTATATCCGGCCGTCCAGTCGGGCACACCCGATCGTCCGGTCGGACACACACAACTGGTCGGTCAGACTGGCTGGTACTAGGAATGACTGAACCCGCTCCAACAACTCGCTCACCCAAGAGTCGATTGACGACCGAGTGATCGAGCCTCGCTGAGTGACCATTCCCGACCAGTCGGCCGATCAGTATGGAGTGATGGTCACCGAGCCTAATAAGATAAGCCAAGGTGACCCCACCGTCTCAGTAGTTTAATGATGATCAGCCTCTTAGGATTTTCATATCTTCTCATTATGAGGAAAAGACACCTGTCATAATCATACCCCCCAGTGCATGAGACAAACCCTTTGGCGGCCCTGTCAGATCCTCGGGGAGACTAAGGCTATCAGGAAATCGTTTCAGAAGATTGATTCTTAATGAGACAAAACAGCCCCGACAAGATAGGGGGCCTCTTCCTCCCCTATAGAAGGCCCCTTGGGTGCTTCAAAAAAGGGACTCCGCGGCTGAAATATTTCCTCTTTATCCTCTGCTTCCTATGTCCCCATTTTGGGTCCAACTCCGACTCAACCCTGTCTTGCTAGCGTTTGATCCCGACCCCGACTCACACGCCTCCGCAACTCATCCGTCTGACCTGGTCATCTCGATTCGATTAAGTCATCTGAGTGAGAGTCCTCTCCGTTTGTCGACAGGATCATATATATTAACTAACCTTAATTTCATTGCAATTGTAATGGTTAGAGGAAAAATAACAAAAGTTTCCAAACTTTGGAGCATTTTGATGATTTTGTTAAAGGTATGATACAATAATTCATTAAACTTGAAGATAAAATAAAAACAATGTGAAAATTTTAAATTTCTAGGGGCACAGGTCAAACTTTCCTTAAAAAGGGGTAATCTAGTAGCTTTTATAAATTTTGAAATACAAATTAAAAAAGATAAAAGTTTGGAAGAAAATAAATATTTTGCATATACTAATAAAAAATCTAGTGTCAAACGATAAATTAAAAATTTCCACAGGAAATTCAAAGAAAGAAGAAATTATTCTTCTGGATGATCGGAATTTTCCTAAGCAATTCTAAATAGTAGCTTATCATAGATTTATAATAAAATTGTGAAAAAAAGTAAAGTGCGAAAGCAAAATAGAGTTATAAATCCGAACTCGAATCGAGGTTCAAAGTTATGATCTTTGATCTATCTGAGAGCGATAAAGATAGACGAACTTGATGGAAAGTTAACCGCGAGAAAATCTTGTGAGCTGAAGACTTATCACACGATTGGAAACACGTAGGGAAGATGAACGCTAGTAATTAGATCAGGATATCCCTGATATAGCCACTCTAATGTTCAAGTTAGTTTCTAAAATAAAAAATTATATGAAACAAAAAAGAGGAGGTAGAAAAACTTAGAAAAGCTTACCTGCGGCATGGAAAAGGGATCCCTATTTATAACACCGTAATAATCTCCGTATTAATGAAATGTTACATCGAATAAATGAAGTTGTCTATTCGCCGTATTTCGGCAGTATTGGGTGGCGATGTCAATTGTAAGTATAATGATCACAGTGTATCTACCGTATATCAATTCAAGATACAATATCACATGTTTCTGACAATCTTATTCTGGGCCTTGTCCCCCATATGGGCTTGCGAGCCGGCCAATCTAATGGGCTTATAAGTTGGTGGGCCTATTGGGCTTTGGAGGATGACGTTTATCCAGACGATTAGATTCGTAGACTCTTGTTATTTGAGGAGGCTAAAGATTTATAAGCCTAGAGGACATCTGATCGGCTTTCCCCAAGTTGGGCTCTAAAAGTTAGCTTTGCGGTCCTATTACACTAATCTGATTGAAGCTAATTTGCTTAGATTTAGGCAATCATGCCTCTTAGAGGGGTTATGGTGGGGTGGCGCTCCACTGATGTCCAATCGGGGATATCCGATCGGCTGAGCAGACTAGATATTCATTGGTGCCTGTTTGGGACTTTTCCCATTAATGTCCAATCGACCAATGTGATCAGATCTGGGGTAAGACCCATTGATCCCGCCCTATCTTTGTCACCATACGGACAGCCCGCGTGGCAAACAGCCTGGCCAACTTCTGGGTCCATGTCATTGTACGGATAGCCGGCCTGATAAACACCCTAGCCGGTCTTAGATTTCCTGCCAGCCGGTCGGACTCAAGCACCCGGGTAGAATAAATGCCAGAGCTCAGCCGGCCAGTCAATCCCGGTCTGCCATCATAAGGTTATTATGCCTCACTTATCCGGGTACTTCCGCCCGGTCTCTACATCCCCTCGCCCGGGTATTGCCGCCCGGCCATATAAAGGCCCCACGCCTAATCATCCGGGTGAATCCGCCCGGTAATCCTTCAGGTCCATACCGGACATCCAGCAGGGCATCCCCGTCTGTCGCTCACTCGGGCACTCCCCCGAAACCACCCTAGGATAACGACAAAACATCCGCACCAGCTGCAGTTAACAGGCTGTCACCACTCGTGTGACCTGACGCTCCCTGGCACGCCGCCCTGTCGGGCCGTTGGTGACAGGTGGCGCCGGTCGGGGATGTACAAGAACCTGTCTCTGTCCTCACATAGGACAAACAGTATAAGACAAGGAATGCTGGCTACAAGTCGACACAATCACAGAATATTCCCTGACTCCGTCAGAGAATCCTGACACCCGGCAGACAGTCAGGGAATATCCCTCGACCAGGTCAGAGAATCCTGACACAGGTCAGACTTGGTCCTTTCCCCCGGCTATATAAGCCCCTCCCCTCCTCATTATCAGGTACGCGCGCGAAGCTTCTCATCTACAGTGCTCCTCTATTTTGCTTGTTCACCGGAGTACTGACTTGACCGTCGGAGGGCCTTGCCGGGACGCTTCCCGGCTAGGTTGCTAACGGTCCTTTCCCTCAGCAGGTTCAGGTCATTCGGCCGAAGTTCTCCTCGACGACAGGATCCCCTCGGAGGAACTTCACTCGGAGACCTCCCCTGCATCCGCAATATTGACAGTTCGGCCAAACAGTCCCCGCCGGTAGAGATCCTTCTTCCTCCATTCGGAAGTTCCACTCGGCGGTTTCCTCATCCATCTGGCCAAAGGTGTACCAGGCAGAATCCGCTTCCGTCCGATCGGAAGGCACCCCCGTTAGCTGCGTCGTTCTGAGCGAAGGCAGCCCGTCAGCGCACACGTCATCCATCCCTACACCGTCATCCGGTTGCGGCCCCACCCCGCTCGGCGACAGGATCAAATTTGGCGCTAGAAGGAGGGACCTTCCGCCTGATCGAGAGCGGAGGATGGAAAACCCTAATCCTTTGACGGTTACACTCACGCCCGAAGAATATGAAATGCTGATGGCTGCTCGGACACAGAAAGCGCAACAATCTCACCCGCTAATTGGCAGTCAAGGAGCCCGACTCCCCGGGCATTCTACGAGGGGAAACTCGGAAGGTATGGCTGCTCAGCCCGACCCCTTCGTTCCTACATTTCCCCGAGCACTTTTCCGGAACGCGGTCCACTCGGCCCCAACCGAAGTTTCAGCAACCAGCCTGGCGCCTCAGACGCGGCCGGACAAAGGGAAAGGTTTAGCCGACCCCGCTTCGGCTTACCCGGCTCATAGCCCATTCTCTCCCCAAATTCTTGAAGATCCTGTTCCTAAGCATCTGCGGTTCTTCACTATGCCTGAGTACTCGGGGGCCAGTGACCCCGAAGAGCATGTTATGAAATTCGAAAGCGCCGCCCTGTTGCATCAATACCCGGAGGGCGTCAAATGCCGCGCTTTCCTGACAACCCTCTCTGGGCAGGCTCAGCGGTGGTTCGACGGACTCCCGGGAGGATCAGTCGGGAGTTTCGCAGAAGTGAAGCGGCTGTTTCTGCAGCATTTCGCAAGCAGCCGAAGGCACCATAAGACCAGCCTCAATTTGTTTGCTCTGAGGCAAGGTCCTAAAGAATCACTCCGGGACTATATCCGGAGGTTCAACGGAATAGCTATAGAGGTGCCCAATACAACGCCAGAAGTATTGGTCACCGCATTCTCGCAAGGGCTCCAGGAGGGAGATTTCTTCCGATCCCTGATCAGGAAGCCACCGAAGGACTTCGACAGCCTGCTCGGGAAGGCCGTCAAGTATATCAATGTAGAGGAGGCGCAAGCCGCCCGAAGGAAGGAAGTTGCGGTTAACCCACAGCCCGCACCTCAACATCACAGATCACCAGGGGGACCGATTCGCAGTCCCCGACCGGCCGATCGCCCGGGAATGAGACCCCAACAAGTGCAAGTAGCACAAGGGAATTGGCCCAACAGATGGGCACCGTATTGTGCGTTTCACCAATGCAACACGCACAACACTGAAGACTGCCGAGCAGGCGCTAGAGCAAGGACCCCACGCGGCAGGGGTCAAGGAAGACAAACCCCACAGGGGCGCGGGCGTGGTTATGGAGCCACAGCCCAAGGACAAGGGCGAGATACCCCCGCCGCCCGGCAATTATTTCCTCAGCCCGAGCAGGAAGAGGCGGGGGAGATTGACGAAGATCAGGCGAATCACCAGAACGCCGTCCGCGGAGGCGTCAATGTGATTTCCGGTGGGCCTACCGGAGGAGACTCCAATCGGGCCCGGAAGACACAGGTGCGCCGGCTGGAAATTCACCAAGTCGGGGTCAGCACCTCTCAAGCTCAAGGGCCCCAAATCAGCTGGGGGCCGCAGGATTTGCAAGGATTGGAGGTGCCACACGACGACCCGTTGGTCATTTCGGCTGTCATCGCCAATTACGAAGTCCACCGCACCATTGTGGACACCGGCAGCTCGGTAAACATTTTATATAAGCGAGCTTTCGATCAGCTACAGATTGAAATGTCGCAGCTGGAGTTGGTGGCTACGCCCCTGTTCGGATTCACGGGGAACGAAGTGCAGCCGATCGGACAAATACGACTGGCCGTCTCACTTGGAGAGGAGCCACTCAAGAGGACCCGTTTGACCACATTTCTGATTGTGGATGCGCCGGCTGCCTACAACGCCATACTCGGTCGACCGGCACTCAATGAATTTAAAGCGGTAGTTTCCACCTACTACCTCAAGGTGAAGTTTCCGGTCGGCGACAGGGTCGGCGAGGTGAGAGGCAATCAGATCGTGGCCCGGCGTTGCTATGCTGATGACGTCCGATCAGGCGGTCAGAAGGCCAGGCGGGCAGATAGCGGCTGCAACGTGGTGGAGGCATCCCCTTGGGCGGAACTGCAGGAGGACAAGGAAGAGGTACAACTTCTGCCCGATCGGGGTGAGTCCAAAGTACAAATTGCTGCAGGACTTCCCGAGGAGCTGAAACAATCGCTGATCGAAGCCCTCGTCCGAAATCAGGATGTGTTCGCCTGGTCGCCGAAAGATTTGAAGGGGGTCCGACCAGAAGTTGCGGAACATCAGCTCCATATTTACCCGAATGCGCGGCCAGTAAAGCAAAGGAAAAGAGATCGCAGCGCCGCGCAGAACCAAGTCATCCGGGCGGAAGTCGAAAGACTATTGGAGGCCGGACACATCCGGGAGGTCCAGTTCCCGGCCTGGTTAGCCAATGTGGTGCTGGTAGCCAAACCCAACGACAAGTGGCGAGTATGCATTGATTTCCGAGATCTCAATCGTGCATGCCCAAAAGACTGCTACCCACTTCCCCGGATAGATCAAATGGTGGACTCAACGGCAGGCAGCGAGTTCATATCAATGCTGGATGCGTACCAGGGATACCACCAAGTCCCGCTGGCGGTGGCTGACCAGGAGAAGGTTAGCTTTGTCACGGCTGACGGCACCTACTGCTACACCGTCATGCCGTTCGGCCTCAAGAATGCTGGTGCCACCTACCAAAGGATGATGAACAAGGTGTTCAGGTCACAAATTGGGCGTAACGTCGAAGTATACGTCGACGATATTCTTATCAAGACTGCCCGGGCGGAAGAGCTAATCCCCGATATTGAAGAGACCTGCCAAACTCTGCGGCGGTTTGGCCTGAAGCTTAACCCGGCCAAATGTCTATTCGGGGCACGGAGTGGGAAGTTCCTCGGCTACATTGTCACTGAGCGAGGAATAGAAGCTAATCCGGGCAAAGTGAAAGCCATTCTAGAGATGCCGGCCCCACGCAATCTAAGGGAAGCTCAGCGGTTGACCGGGCGGATAACCGCCCTCTCCAGATTCATTTCCCGATCAGCCGAACGGGGACTACCATTCTTCAAGACACTACGCCGGGCCACCAAGTTTCAGTGGGACGCAGAGTGTGACAAGGCCTTTGAAGAGCTGAAATCTTACTTGTCAGAATTACCAACACTTGCCCGACCAGACCCTGAGGAGAATTTATATGTATACTTGGCGACCTCCGCTGACTCGGGCAGCATGGTGTTGGTCCGGCAGGAAAAAACTGAACAAAGGCCGGTGTATTTCTTTGCCCACTTATTTAAAGGAGCCGAGTGTCGGTATTCGACACTCGAAAAATTGGGATACATACTGTTCCTAGCTGCCCGGCGACTCAGGCCCTATTTCTTATCACATCCCATTACTGTATTGACTAACAGTAACCTGGGTCGTGTGCTCACCAACCCAGACGCATCAGGGCGACTTGTCAAGTGGACAACTGAGCTGAGCGAGTATGACATACAATATCAACCTCGGCCGGCTATCAAAGCGCAAGCCCTAGCAGATTTTCTGACAGAATTGCATTCCGATGAGGCCGAAGGCGTATGGAAGATATACGTCGATGGTGCATCCTCTCGGCTTGGCAGCGGAATCGGCGTTCTCTTGATTTCGCCCGAAGAGGAACGGCTACACCTGTCCGTGCGATTAGAGCACAAGGCGACGAACAATGAAGCTGAATATGAATCACTTATAGCCGGTTTGCAAGCCGCCCGGCATATCGGCGCCACCCGGGTATGGCTATACTCAGATTCGCAACTTGCTATACAGCAACTAGCCGGCAATTTCGAAGTCAATAGCAATCGACTACAAGAGTACATTGACGCTTTTGAGCAACTGAAGACGGGTTTCAAGGAGGTACTCTTGCAGAAGATCCCCCGGGAAAGCAACTTGAAGGCGGACGAGCTAGCCAAACTAGCTAGCGCAGTCGGATCATGGGTGGTACCAAGGCCGGCCAGCCATGCTTTGTTCGTCATGCAAATCGAACAGCAAGCCGAGAGCGAATTGGAGACCGATTGGAGATCCCCATTGATTGCATTCTTGACCCGGGGAGAAGTACCATCCGATCGGGAGGAGGCTCGGCTGTTCAGAAAGAGAGCCGCACAATACACTATGGTTGGAGATGTCCTCTATAAACGGGCTCACGCCCGGCCGTTGCTTAAATGCCTTGGCAGTGAAGACGCAGATTATGTGCTTCGAGAGATCCATATGGGGGTCTGCAGTAACCATTCCGGAGGCAGTGCCACCGCCCGTAAGGCTCTGTTGGCCGGGTACTATTGGCCAACCTTGCGGAAGGACGCTGACCGGCTGGCCGCAACATGCATCTCATGTCAAAAACACCAATGCCTACCGCACAGGCCGACCGAGTTAATGAAGACATCCACGGTGTCTTGCCCGTTTGACCAATGGGGCATGGATATCGTAGGTCCCTTTCCGATCGCCCCCGCCCAGAAGAGGTATTTGCTAGTCGCTGTGGATTACTTCTCTAAGTGGGTGGAAGCAGAGGCGTTGGCCCGGATCACCGAGCAGACGGTGATTAAGTTCTTGTTACAGAACATTTTATGCAGATATGGGATCCCCCACAAATTGGTTTCTGACAATGGTCGGCAGTTCCAAGGAAAGAAAATCAGGGAATTCTGCTCAGGATACGGAATTCAGCAGGCCTTTACATCGGTGGCGTATCCACAGAGCAACGGCCAGGCAGAAGTTGCCAACCGGGAAATCTTGAGAGGACTCAAAATAAAGCTGGATCATGCAGGAACCAACTGGGTAGAGCAATTGCCCGGGGTCCTTTGGGCAAACAGAACCTCACCCAGAGAGGCAACCGGGCAAACGCCATTCCATCTCGTCTATGGCAGTGAAGCGGTGGTGCCGGTCGAGGTCGGTTGTGAATCTGACCGGCGGATAAACTATGACGAGGGGAATGATGAAAGAAGGCGCTTGGAGCTGGACCTCATAGAAGAAGCCCGGGACAATGCAGCCGCCCGGATGTTCGCGTACCGTCAGCGTATGAAACAAAGGTACGACCAGAAGGTGCTACCGCGCTCGTTTCGACCTGGGGACCTAGTCTGGAAACGCATAAAGCCGGTCGGCGACGTTAACAAATTACACCCACAGTGGGGCGGACCCTTCAAGGTAGTGCAGAAATTACATTCGGGCGCTTACTACCTCGAGGATGAACATGGAAAAAGGCTTGACCGACCATGGAGTGCCCTACACTTGCAACTATACCGAGAGCCCTAGAGAGATTCAACCTTGTAAAACGTAGCGTTCTAATTATGACGAAAGGCTCACCCGACCGCAAATTCCCGGTCGGTCATGTAAGGCAAGCCATACCTGGACGGGTCGCAGATAACGAGTTATACCCTCCAGAAGCCTGAGTCGGCGACTGACTCTACGCGTCAGCCCACTCGGAAGCCTGGACAGGTTCCCAGTCGGAAGCGTGGCGTCCCACGTGAAAGATTGGCTCATCCGGAAGCCTAAAGGCGGTACCCGACCGGAAGCGTGGCGACCCACGCAGATGGCCGGTCCCCTTTGGAAGCCTGAGTCGGCGACTGACTCTACGAGTCAGCCCACTCGGAAGCCTGGATTGGCTCCCGGTCGGAAGCGTGGCGGCCCACGTGGAAGATCGGTCCATCCGGAAGCCTAAAGGCGGTTACCGACCGGAAGCGTGGCGACCCACGCAGAAGGCCGGTCCCCTTTGGAAGCCTGAGTCGGCGACTGACTCTACGAGTCAGCCCACTCGGAAGCCTGGATTGGCTCCCGGTCGGAAGCGTGGCGGCCCACGTGGAAGATCGGTCCATCCGGAAGCCTAAAGGCGGTTACCGACCGGAAGCGTGGCGACCCACGCAGAAGGCCGGTCCCCTTTGGAAGCCTGAGTCGGCGACTGACTCTACGAGTCAGCCCACTGGAAGCCTGGATTGGCTCCCGGTCGGAAGCGTGGCGGCCCACGTGGAAGATCGGTCCATCCGGAAGCCTAAAGGCGGTTACCGACCGGAAGCGTGGCGACCCACGCAGAAGGCCGGTCCCCTTTGGAAGCCTGAGTCGGCGACTGACTCTACGAGTCAGCCCACTCGGAAGCCTGGATTGGCTCCCGGTCGGAAGCGTGGCGGCCCACGTGGAAGATCGGTCCATCCGGAAGCCTAAAGGCGGTTACCGACCGGAAGCGTGGCGACCCACGCAGAGGCCGGTCCCCTTTGGAAGCCTGAGTCGGCGACTGACTCTACGAGTCAGCCCACTCGGAAGCCTGGATTGGCTCCCGGTCGGAAGCGTGGCGGCCCACGTGGAAGATCGGTCCATCCGGAAGCCTAAAGGCGGTTCCCGACCGGAAGCGTGGCGACCCACGCAGAAGGCCGGTCCCCTTTGGAAGCCTGAGTCGGCGACTGACTCTACGAGTCAGCCCACTCGGAAGCCTGGATTGGCTCCCGGTCGGAAGCGTGGCGGCCCACGTGGAAGATCGGTCCATCCGGAAGCCTAAAGGCGGTTCCCGACCGGAAGCGTGGCGACCCACGCAGAAGGCCGGTCCCCTTTGGAAGCCTGAGTCGGCGACTGACTCTACGAGTCAGCCCACTCGGAAGCCTGGATTGGCTCCCGGTCGGAAGCGTGGCGGCCCACGTGGAAGATCGGTCCATCCGGAAGCCTAAAGGCGGTTACCGACCGGAAGCGTGGCGACCCACGCAGAAGGCCGGTCCCCTTTGGAAGCCTGAGTCGGCGACTGACTCTACGAGTCAGCCCACTCGGAAGCCTGGATTGGCTCCCGGTCGGAAGCGTGGCGGCCCACGTGGAAGATCGGTCCATCCGGAAGCCTAAAGGCGGTTCCCGACCGGAAGCGTGGCGACCCACGCAGAAGGCCGGTCCCCTTTGGAAGCCTGAGTCGGCGACTGACTCTACGAGTCAGCCCACTCGGAAGCCTGGATTGGCTCCCGGTCGGAAGCGTGGCGGCCCACGTGGAAGATCGGTCCTTCCGGAAGCCTAAAGGCGGTTCCCGACCGGAAGCGTGGCGACCCACGCAGAAGGCCGGTCCCCTTTGGAAGCCTGAGTCGGCGACTGACTCTACGAGTCAGCCCACTCGGAAGCCTGGATTGGCTCCCGGTCGGAAGCGTGGTAGCCCACGTGGAAGATTGGTCCATCCAGAGGCTTGAGAAGCCTAACATATTTATAGACTGGTTTGGTTCCCCGACCGGGCGTGTGGCGGGCCACACCCCTTATTCGGACCAGCCAGCCGTCTACCTTACACTTAGCTGTTTTCCTAACTTGGCTCGGTTCCCCGACCGGGCGTGTGGCGACCCACACCCTTCAGTAGGACCAACCAGCCGACTATGTACTTAAACATTTCCTAAGGCATCGAGCCCCCTAAAGTATAGGGCCGATCCCCGATTCCCGAGTCAAGGGTGTTGGTCGAGAACACCTAAAACCGATCAGCTACATCTACTGAATCATTGTGTAAAATAACACGTTAAAGGATAAGGCTTTTGCATTGATGGTTACTCGGCAGCATTACCAAAAAGGAGCCCCAACCGGCGGCTAAGGATTACACGATTCAAACTAGGTAAAAGGCTGGAAGAAGTCCTTGGGGAGTAGCTCCTTGACCCGGGACACTATTACAGCGTTGGCAGGAATGTCAGCAGGCAGATAGCCGCCCTCTTGGAGCTGCAGAATAGCGCTGTTAATGCCCATCTGGAACATGCTCGACGTCCGCTTGCCCAGCTTATCGCAGAACTCTTTGGAGTTAATGTAGGCCAGGCGGTGTGCGTCCATCCGGGCGGGTTCGCCTTCTTGGTGCAGCTTCAGGCTTTCAATTTCCGCCCGGAGGCTGGCTAACTCCTTGTCCTTATCTTCCAGGGCAACCGCTTGAGAAGCCAGTAGTCCTTCAGATAAGCGAAGCTCGTCTTCTCGGGAGTCTAAAGCCTTCTCCTTGGCCTGTAAGTCTGACTCCCGAGTTGCCAGCTCCTGCTCTTTATCATTCAAGGTCTCCCGGAGCTCCTCAGAAGCCTTCACCAGTTTGTCTAGCTCCGCCTTCATGGTTTGGACCTCGGCAGTCTTCTTGGCGAGGTCCGATCGGGTACGGCGCTGCTTATCCAGAGCCTTCTTCCTCTCTTGCTCGAGGGTCTCGTGTAAGGAGGAAGACCTGGCAAACGCCCGCTCGGCTGCGTCCGATCGGGGGCTTCATCGGTCAGTCGCGCCTCGGCCGAACGGAGTTTCTCCTTAAGGTCCAGTATCTCCGAGCGGAGAATATCGGTTCCCTCCTCCCCGACCGGCAAGTTCGCATGCGCCTGACGGAGCTCCGATTCCTCGAGCCGCCGCTCGGCCATTCGGCGTCCCCTGGTGTTGATAACCAAGGTATGGGCGACGCTCGAGCAGGTGGCCCAAAACTACAATAAGAATTGTTAGGAAAAAAGCAAGTTAGCTAAGCACTAAAGCATCGGACTTACATTCGTAGCATCCTGCATAAATTGGTCGGCCAGGCGGACCGGGGGTTTGGAAGTCCCTTCCTTCATACCATGCTCCCAGCATTCTGCCAATTCCCCATAAAGGGTAAGTCGCTGCTGGGCTCCCCGAGCGGCCGCGGGGTCGAGGGAGGGGAGATATACGCCGTAGCAAGGCGGTTGGGAAGATTGTCCCCCCGAGCGTGACGAGCCCGGCGCGTCTGCAGGTCGGCTAGCGCTAGCCGGGCTGGCAGCGGCTTCTGCAGGCTGAGCGCGAGAGCCCGACGCAGGATTCCTCGGGCGCTTCCGCAAGGGTTCCGGGTCCGGGGAATCAGAAGAGGATGTGTTCACCTCCGTTGGCTCCTCAATACGGATAGAAGCGCTAGCCTTCCGCTTGGAAGGCTGGGACTTCTCCATGGAAAACCGAACCTTCTTCTTGCCGGCGGATTTCGCAGGGGCAGGAGGTTTCGAGGAGCCGACCGGCTCCCTAGAACCAGTTGGCGCTGGTTGGGCAGAAGGAGCCTGAGGAGCTGGCTCCGCGCTCTCAGGAATCGTATGTTGGTCGGGCGGACCGGCCTGGCGCAGACGAAGCTGTTCGGCCGCCCGAGTGTTGATTTCTGCGTCCGCCAGACCCATGGCCTCATCAAGGGACGCTTCCCACATCATCTTGGCTGCAAAATCAAGAGATTTTGAGTTAGGGAAAAAGGAGTACGAAGAAAAGATAACTTACAGAAGGCGTAGGGCAGGGCAGCAGGCACTCGGCTTAGCCCAAATATGTACAGAACGGCGTCGGTGAGAAGTTTCATGCCGTCGAAGTGACGACCACCGATTAGAGAAGTGGCCATTATGAACAAGGGGTCGGTTTTAAAGTTTCTTAAGGGAGCTATAGGGGGCATGTCTTCGACCCATCTGATCGGGAACCCAGGGCTGGTCGGAGGGCCAATGAAAAAGAAATGAGTTTTCCATCCCTTATTTGAGGAAGGAATATTCTCCACTATGGATAGTTTGGCCCGGGCTTGGAGAAAGAAATTCCCGGCCTCCTGTTTCTTAGGATAATAAAAGAAATACAATACCTCCGGTCGGAGAGGGACTTGATAAAGGGTAAAGAGGACTATTAGGTTACACAATATACGAATGGCGTTGGGAGAAAGCTGGAAGATGGGAACATGGAAGAAGTTACAGAAGTCTACAATAAAGGGATGAAGGGGGTAGCGAAGGCCAGACATATATTGGTCCCGGAAAAACGCAAAGAAACCAGCCGGGGGCTTATGTGGTCGGTCATCCTTTGTCGGAACGGCAATGCGGTAGTTCGCGGGGATGTCGTAGGCTAGTCGGAGGTCGGAGATGGTCTCATCATGAAGGGAGGATTCGACAGAAGTGTACCACGCAGGGACAGCCATGGAGCGGAAAGGAAAGAAAGAAAAGGGAGAATCTGACCGTAGTTGGTGGCGGAAAGGAATAACCGGCGAGGAAGGGCGAGGACAGCGGCGACACGCGACAACGGCGGCGAGGAGCGAGAAGCACCGAGTTAGAGAAGAGAACAGTGGAAGCAAATAAGGGTTTCGACGGATGCGGAGGCCTATTTATAGCTAGGCCGAAGGAAGGGAGACCGTCCGATGGCGATCCACGTGTACAAAGATCGCCTCATCCATGCCATTGTGGCTTCCCACGATCAGCCTCGAAAAAGCGCGCTGACGTCGCCTGCAGCGGCGACAGGGCGCGTCGTCGTGCCAGCCAACCGGGAGCTGCCGCGTGGCGGAAAGAACTGCGCGCGTTAATGGCCATTAAAAACTCATAATCATGGGGATAAATCGCATCTCGGTCGGCCAGCCAGCGGTTGCCACGTGGCCCGGTTAATTAAAGCGGAGGTGATGCCGTTATGGCGTCGGTCGCATCGGGCATGTCACATCACCTCATTCGGCTTAGAATGTCGCGTCTCCATTAATTGATTCACTCAGACTATCCCGAAAAAATCGTCTTGGGGCGCGTGTCACCACATTTCTTGCGACTTAGGGCAAGCATTCTCCCGCCCAAACGTGTCTAGCATGTCTCTCACCAACTGACAACCCTCGTCCGGTCGGACGAGTTAACGGACGCGTGGCGGCCCACGCTCCTTTCAGTCGGGAACAACTATTTTGACTACGCAGTACAAGTTACGAGGACACGTGGCGGTCCACGTTCCTCCGGTCAAAATCTTCATCCGCTCGGACATCTTCACCATGACAATAGTTAGTCGAGGATGCGTGGCGGCCCACGCTCCCCAGTCATTCTTCGTCCAGCCGGACGCCTTCGCTAAACAAGAGTCAGGGGTGCGTGGCGGCCCACGCCCCTCTCGACTAACAGTCTTCTTCCGCCCAGGCATGATAGGCATACACATTACCAGATGTTGAGCATCATGTTAAGCCGGCCGGATATTAAAAGGGCAATAGTCGCTCGGCAGTAGGGCGACTGTACACACTAGCAGTCCAGTCAGTCGGACTGATCGCCTCCTTCGACTAGACTTGAGGGGAAGGCTATTGATCCCGCCCTATCTTTGTCACCATACGGACAGCCCGCGTGGCAAACAGCCTGGCCAACTTCTGGGTCCATGTCATTGTACGGATAGCCGGCCTGATAAACACCCTAGCCGGTCTTAGATTTCCTGCCAGCCGGTCGGACTCAAGCACCCGGGTAGAATAAATGCCAGAGCTCAGCCGGCCAGTCAATCCCGGTCTGCCATCATAAGGTTATTATGCCTCACTTATCCGGGTACTTCCGCCCGGTCTCTACATCCCCTCGCCCGGGTATTGCCGCCCGGCCATATAAAGGCCCCACGCCTAATCATCCGGGTGAATCCGCCCGGTAATCCTTCAGGTCCATACCGGACATCCAGCAGGGCATCCCCGTCTGTCGCTCACTCGGGCACTCCCCCGAAACCACCCTAGGATAACGACAAAACATCCGCACCAGCTGCAGTTAACAGGCTGTCACCACTCGTGTGACCTGACGCTCCCTGGCACGCCGCCCTGTCGGGCCGTTGGTGACAGGTGGCGCCGGTCGGGGATGTACAAGAACCTGTCTCTGTCCTCACATAGGACAAACAGTATAAGACAAGGAATGCTGGCTACAAGTCGACACAATCACAGAATATTCCCTGACTCCGTCAGAGAATCCTGACACCCGGCAGACAGTCAGGGAATATCCCTCGACCAGGTCAGAGAATCCTGACACAGGTCAGACTTGGTCCTTTCCCCCGGCTATATAAGCCCCTCCCCTCCTCATTATCAGGTACGCGCGCGAAGCTTCTCATCTACAGTGCTCCTCTATTTTGCTTGTTCACCGGAGTACTGACTTGACCGTCGGAGGGCCTTGCCGGGACGCTTCCCGGCTAGGTTGCTAACGGTCCTTTCCCTCAGCAGGTTCAGGTCATTCGGCCGAAGTTCTCCTCGACGACAGGATCCCCTCGGAGGAACTTCACTCGGAGATCTCCCCTGCATCCGCAATATTGACAGTTCGGCCAAACAGTCCCCGCCGGTAGAGATCCTTCTTCCTCCATTCGGAAGTTCCACTCGGCGGTTTCCTCATCCATCTGGCCAAAGGTGTACCAGGCAGAATCCGCTTCCGTCCGATCGGAAGGCACCCCCGTTAGCTGCGTCGTTCTGAGCGAAGGCAGCCCGTCAGCGCACACGTCATCCATCCCTACACCGTCATCCGGTTGCGGCCCCACCCCGCTCGGCGACAGGATCAAATTTGGCGCTAGAAGGAGGACCTCCCCTGCATCCGCAATATTGACAGTTCGGCCAAACAGTCCCCGCCGGTAGAGATCCTTCTTCCTCCATTCGGAAGTTCCACTCGGCGGTTTCCTCATCCATCTGGCCAAAGGTGTACCAGGCAGAATCCGCTTCCGTCCGATCGGAAGGCACCCCCGTTAGCTGCGTCGTTCTGAGCGAAGGCAGCCCGCCAGCGCACACGTCATCCATCCCTACACCGTCATCCGGTTGCGGCCCCACCCCGCTCGGCGACAGGATCACCCATTAATGTCCAATCGACCAATCTGATTGAACCTGGGGGTGAGGCAAGACGTTGTTTAGGTTGACCGCCTATGACTTTGCCCTCCACGTCAGTTGATGGTATTGACTCTTACCCACTCGGGAGGGCCGATCATACTCCCCGTATCAATCTTGATATGGTTAGACAATCTGAAAAGGATCAACAAGAAGCAACGGCTTGAACTTCTGTAGGGGTTAAAGCAAGGGTTGATGAATCTCTTTTTGGATGAAATGAAAAAGAAAACCAAGATCATTATTGACGCCAAGGAGGATTAAGGAACCTAGGCAGGAGGCTATGTCAGCAGGACAGGTTTGACCTAGGCTCCCTACTCGGATAACCAACAGAGAGGAGGCCCTACCTATCGCTCAAACCCTACCCGATTGGAGGTACTCGATTTGGGCTCCCGAGTTGGTCTCCGACTTGGAAGAAGCCACGATGGACACATTGGCCCGACTCGAGCTCTCGAGTGGGGCTTCCTATCAAGGGGCCTAGGCCTAGCTTAGTATCGAAGTCGAGAATTTTGTTGAGGCTGCCCAATTCCGATTACAAACTACAATAGGGTTGACATGCCAAACTCGGGACGAAAGCCCGAGTCAAAGACTAGCAACTCTAGAGGATTTCTATCAACCTGCGACCCCTTCGGGAAATCCCACTTCAAACTCAGAACCCCCACCATCATCATCACCCAAACAGGCGAAGGGATAACGGTCACCAAGAACGTTGCCCCAAGAGAAATGCTACCCTTTACTCCTCATTTAAAGCAAAATAAAAGATGTTGCGTATACAGGAGTAACGGCAACGGGAACCTTGGACTTGTAGAGAATGTGGATTGTTCCGTGTTTATCTTACAAAAAGATATGTCCTCCTACAGTCAGAGGTAACTATAACAACCCTAACTAATTCCTAGTATCTCCTTCTTGACGATCATTTTCTAACTTGAACGTCAGAGTGACTATGTCGGAGTCTCTCCGATCGTCCTCGTAACCCGTGTTCCACTTTTCAAATCCATCCAGCAATCCTCGTAAGCAAGAAGAGGCGATGTACGTATTCATCCACCCTCGAAATATTGGCGAGTTGATCCTCAACGAATTTGGACAAACATTAATTATAAGAGTAATATCATGGAGACCACAACCTTTTATATAGTTTTAGAATTCCAATTTGTTATCAATCAATCCATAATAATGATCAAAAAAATTAGACCAACAAGTTTCTACGCATAATATTCACGTCCATTTATGACAAATCCGTATCTTACTATTTTAACATGTAAAACAAAATCCAACACTAGATGCATACATATTCTAACAAAATCCATCCTCCTCCAATGGAACAGCAATCCCATTCAAACCTCATAAAACAGCAATATCTACATGAATGTATACTAGAAGGTATGAACAGAACAAAAAGCAGGAGAAATTTGAAGAAGGTGGCTTCGTTTACCTAGGCCCCGACAGCCGGACGGCCGAAAGAAACGCGTCGCTGTTACAGTCCGACGGCCCCGAACCTGAATCCGTTCTGGCCTCTTCGCTGATAGATTTGAAGGCGTTGGCGTATAGCCGAAAGCCCAACTGCGACGACACCGGAGGCTGAGCCACCTCCTGCAATCCTTCCAGCATTTGGACTACTTTCATCATCGAAGGTCTCAAATGCAAGTCCTCCTGAATACACCACAAGGCGACTTTAATCGCGACATCCATTCTCGCATCCATGTCGTCGAATCTCAACTTCGCGTCGAAGACTTCCATCAGCTTCCCCTCCTCCATCTTCTTGAAAGCGTACGAAGGGAAATGAGCTTTCTCGGAGCTCTCCGCGGCCGGGTCGAAGTTCTTCCTCCCTCCGATTATCTCGAGCAAGACCATGCCGTAGCTATACACGTCGCTTTTCTCAGATATGGCGTAGTTCGTGATCCATTCCGGCGCGAGGTATCCCCTGGTGCCTCTGAGGGTCGTGAAGACGTGACTCTGTTCTCTCGTCATGAGCTTAGCCAGCCCGAAATCCGACACCTTGGCGAGGAAATTGTCGTCCAGGAGCACATTTTCCGGCTTGATGTCGCAGTGAATGATCCTCGATTCACAGTCTTCGTGGAGATAGGCCAGCCCCTTGGCCGTGGCGAGAGCGATGCTGTATCTCTTGTCCCAGTCCAGGACGAAATCATCCTCGTTCCTTTTGAAGATCCATCGATCCAAAGACCCCTTCGCCATGTACTCGTACGCGAGGAGCCTGTGCGCGCCCTCGGCGCAGAAGCCCCGGAGTTTAACCAGATGGATGTGATGAATGCTGCCAATTATGGTCACTTCGGAACGGAATTCTTTCTTTCCCTGGCCGATACCTTCCAGCTTCTTCACCGCCACTCTGGTGTTATCGGGGAGCTTCCCCAGGTAGACCGACCCGAAGCCTCCTTCGCCGAGCTTCACGGAGAAGTTTTCTGTAGCTTCTTGAAGCTCTCTGTAACTGAACCTGACTGGCATCCCGGAGATGCTCTCCAGAAAGTTATCTTCCTCTGATGACCCTTGAGAAGGGTGGTCGGGTAATTTCTTCCTCCTCCGATGAATCCGCAAGGCGAGATAGATGAGAGTTACTATCACGCAGACAGTCAGTACTGAGATGATGACGACGATCATCGCCGTCTTATTAGCGCTGCTTCCTTGTTCATTCGAGCCGTTGCTCCCATCTGCGTTGCTCTGCACCTTGATGTAAGTAGAACTAGATGAATGGCCTTGAATCTGTTTGAAGCTGCCTATCTGATCGAAAAGAAAGCAATTCGATGAGCTCCCGTCGTGGAACAAAGCGACGCATGAGCAGTTGTTCAAGCAAGCGTCTCTGCATCCAGTTAAGTTCGAAACTAAACTAGGCGAGATGAAATCCGTGGCGAAGTACCCGACTCCATTGCCGACCTCGACAAGATCCACCGATGCGCTCGTGTCACAGGATGAGGCCATTCCGGGATCACAGTTATTGAGAGACGAGCTGAGAACGGTCGGGCACTGGCAACTGCCGCCGGCGGAGCAAATGTAGTAAGGACGGCAGTGCTCGGGCGCGTTGCAAGAATCCTTCGGAATCCTGACAGACAAGGCGTCGGGTTGGCCGGAGCTGGAGAGTGATGAGAACGAGATGAAGCCTGATTTGTCTAAAATGGCGGCCAGTGTGTCATTTCCGGAGGAATCTGAAGTCACGATGATCTTCCAGATAAGGGTTTGGTCGCGGTCGTAGAAGTTCCACGAGTTGGAGTTGAGCACCGCGGTGTGAATGCTGCCGCCGGCCTTATTCTGGATCCGCGTCGGGTCGCCGCTCAAGAACCAGTAGGGCTGCGGAGATTGGAACTGGGCGAAGAGCTTGGCATCGCCCGACTCGATCCGGAGCTGGTACTTCAATCCCTGGTCATTTGGGTTGCTCTCCAGCGACATTCCCTCCGCGAAGCTCTGATCGGGAAGTAGCGTATCGGTCGGGTGATCGAAGCTCTGCCATATGGGGCCGGATGCTCCGCCGTCGCCGAGGAACACCAGGTTCCCGGAGTCGAGGAGCTCGATCCGAGTCACGCCCTTGCCGCGGGTATCGGTGGACCAGATCTCGGCATCTCCAGACTGGAGATAGGCGTTTCCGTCCTTGTCGAAGACGAAGTCGTCGGAGTTGGAGACCGGCTCGCCGCGATTGGCGCTCCAGACGACGGTAGCGCTGCCCTGGTGGAACACGGAGAGGAGGAAGGCGGTGGAGTTGTCTCCGTAGCGGGTGAAGCCGAAGGCGAAGGCGGAGCTATTGGACAAGAGGAACAACCCATTGTTGTCGATAAACTCCATTTCCGAGCCGCGGAAGCCGGGGGCGAGCTGTCTTCGCTGCGTGCTGCCATCGGCCGATCTCGAGAGAAGCCACAGCTGGATCAAGAACACAAAGAGCGCCTTCATCACCGCCTCCAGACCAAATCCGTCTCGGCAACTGGAACACGACTGGAATTGAACAAAAACCGAACTTTTCCTTCTCAAAACCCTGCAGAATTCCACATAAAGAAGAACAGAGTGCGGTGGGGAAGGGATGGATCTGACTCCGGCCTTCGAAGGATGGGAATTTTGGTGGGGAATTGACGGAGAAAGAGAGATCTCAGTGAGAGTTAATGTATTCGGATAGGAGGAAGAGGAGGGAGGAGCTGCCACTCGATGAGATGAGCATTTAATGGGAGGCAAAGCATAGTCGCATAGGTAAGGACTAGGGAGGGAAGAGTCAAGGTTGAAGGGCTTGGCCACCATTTGGATATTTATAATTTACTGTTTATTCAATTCAAAATTATATACATATAAACCACTTAAATCTTACACACTCCTAAATACACCCATTGTGATTTGTGAGCATCTCACACAGCCGGAATGCCCGGATTGATATTCTACGCATCCATGATGTACATCCAGCGTGGGCGCTCCTCATAGGCGGGGGCGTTCGGATGTGAGAGGCGCCCACGGAATATGTATACCGTAGATGTATGGGATATATATATATATATATATATATATATATATATATATATATATATTCTTTTTCAATATTAATTTTATTTTAATATTATTATAATAAATTCATAATTGTTACAACCTAATCACTTTAATGACTATAGTCTATAGTTTTGACAATATAATAATATGAATACTTTCCACATCTCAGATTTGGCAGAGATAGTAAATACATGATATTTTATTTAGATCGGAAAGGATCAATTTGTAAAGCTTTGTCGTGTGTTTATCATCTATGCTTCAGTTGAATCTCTCTCCATATGATGTAAAAGTGTTGTAGAGGTTTGTTAATATGACAATTTCACATTTTATAATATGAGTACTTTCATCTCTAATTAACACTAGTTAATATTATGTTATAACAATACTACGGTTATGATTAATAATAATAATATTATTATGTTATAACAATTAAAATGGTGTATTAATTATTAGACCGTGTGTTATAGCAACTATAATTTTTTTTATCAGTATTAGTCACTATTAAATTATAAGAGATATTAGATCACAATTGTTATAATTACATATTATAGTGATTTCGGGATCGTGACTGGTATAATTATGTATTAGTTATGAATTTAAAATTACCATAACAATACTAAAAAATAAACATAATTTTAAAAAATAAAATATATAAAAATTGAAAAAAATGATAAAGACCTTTGGATAATAAATGGAAAAACAAAGATGCTCCTTTGAATATTCATATGTTCCTTTGAATATTCAATAAGAAAAGGATATTCTTTACTTTTTGTCCAATATAATTTATAATTTAGATTTTTAAATTACACCTCACTCATAGACGATTTTTTTCCCAAAAAATATATATTAACTTTTAAAATATTTATAGCATTTAAAATTTAATTTTTTAAATTTTTTATTACGATTCTGTATATTATATTTGCAGAGGCAAATAGTTAATAATTTTTCATTCATGATAAATTATAGTATGGATGAAAGAGAGTTTGACATGCCAGTTATATATGCGGACAGTGAAAATTAATAAAGTTGTCCACTTTTTATTTTGTAAAAAGAATTTAAAAAATTTAATTACCTACAATTTAATTTGTTAAAGGAGGCTGAGTTTTGAAGACATGAAGGATGCTAATTTGATTCATCTTATTAGTATTTTTTTAATCAAATTAAAATTTTATAATTTGCTAAAAATATTATAATTCCGATAGTAAATTATTTGAAAAAATATACATGAAAAAAACATTAAAATATTATTGAAACTTACAGAGAGAAATTATGACGCAATAAAATTTGTGATTTAATTTGCTTTGCTAATAAATGTATCATGTAATATGCATGAGGTTGAGGATTTAATTTTAAAATAAATTTTATTTTAAAAATAAACATAAAACCTCAGATTGCGTACTTACATCATCCTTTGTTAATACTAGTGATCGCGTAAACAAGTTGCTTATGTTATATAATATATAAATATATATAAATTTTATCTTACCCTAAAATAAAATTTTATTTAGTTAAAATTTAAAATTTTAATTTTAAATTTTTAAAATATAGTTTCAAATTAAAATTTAAAATTATCTTTTTTAATTTGATAAATTATTTTCTAATATTTAATTTTGGATTAATATTAAAAATTTTCTTTTTAATATTTGTAATTATAGATTTATATTTTAAATTTATGATTTTAAGATTTATGACATTATTTTTTGATTTTTTAGAATTTGAAGGATAAGAAAAATGTGTGTGTAAACTGTAATATAATTTTATCTTACCTAAATTTTGAAAACTATAAAAATAATTTCAAATTAAAATTTGATTTTTTTTAATTCAATAAATTATTCTCTAATATTTTAATTTTGAATTAATATTTAAATTTTTTCTATTTAAGATTTGTATAGATTTATCTTTTGAATTTATATTTTTAATTTTTTTAAAAAAAATTAGAATTTGAAAAATAAAAGTTGAAATTGTCACGCCCCGAGACCCAGGAGCCGCTGATCCAATAGAAAATCGGACAGCATCTCCCCTGTCCAGCGGACAATTTACACATACACATAACCTATATAACATCACCACGCAGTATATATTGGCCTCAGGCCTCAAAATATATATATAGACACTAAGAAAACCATAACACAAGGTAAATCATACCTGACTGCGGACCGGTCCGACTTATGACGAAACAATAAATACAACAACCCCTTAGGGCTCACGACACATACGACATATACATATCGCTAAAAGAAATATAAACCAACACACTACAAAGTACAAAACGAAACCATGTCGTTGCGATGGGTAGGGACTGGCTGCTGGGCTCTTCTGGCGACTCCCAGTATCTCAACCTGAAATAAAATCATATGGCAACGGGGTGAGTCCATAACTCAGCGAATACCCAGCAGATATGCATAGTATGTTATAATAACAATAAGCATCTACGTTAATACAGTCTCATATCAACAATATGGAAAAACTAGTACTGGAAATACTGAGGTAGATACATACCAGAATCCAGCTAACCTGAAAAGAGGACAATGAGTACCGTGGAAAATATCATTAGTCATATAATCTCAAATAACAAGTCTCCAGAATATGCATGTCAAACAAGTGCAAGAATCAAGTGCAGCAAACAATGCACGATGCAAAGTATGCACATGGTGCAATGACATGTGTCACCCCCTAGTCCCAGTCAGGATATCGTCCACGACGTCCTCGTGGGTAGAGCTGTGACAAACTGTACACACCCTGCCATCACTGCTCCTGAGTGACCGGGTAGACAGGATGCTGGCGGGGGACCACCTCCCCTACCCCAAGCAATGGGGGAGCTCCGCTCTCATCTCCTCGTGGCTCAGTACGAGAAGGGACCCCTGGCTGCTACCACGCCCGCGCTCACCCTCCTCATAGTGGCTGAACGGAGCAATACAGAGCAAATGCGCACATCTACGGTATCCACTAACCCATGAGTGGCCGTGTGTGCATATCATGTACCGGAAGACGATTAGGCTCAACCACAAGGGAGTCGCTGATCGCCGGCATGCAACAATGCAAGAATGATGTATGATATGCACACATACATCCCTCATGTCAAATACAAGAGATACATTCCGATATCTAAGCATACATATAGATATGACAATACCTGAGACTGTATGAAACTAACAGCATAATAACTCAGGGATAACTAACAAGTATCCGGGACAGGCATAATAACTCAGGGATAACTAACAAATATCCAGGACATGCATAATAACTCAGGGATAACTAACAAGTATCCAGGACATGCATAATAACTCAGGGATAACTAACAAGTATCCAGTGCAGGCATAATAACTCAGGGATAACTAACAAGTATCCAGGACATGCATAATAACTCAGGGATAACTAACAAGTATCCAGGGCAGGCATAATAACTCAGGGATAACTAACAAGTATCCAGGACATGCATAATAACTCAGGGATAACTAACAAGTATCCAGGACAGGCATAATAACTCAGGGATAACTAACAAGTATCCAGGACATGCATAATAACTCAGGCTAGCGTATAATCTTACTACTATCTATAACCAACCATGCATAGCAATATAACAATATCTAAAAGATAAGTCAAAGGGTACCCGCCTCAAACGAGATGCTCGTATCAGAAAAGAACCTCCTATCTGGTAATCAGCAACGATATATCCGATCAATGCCCTGTATCAAAGGCATAATGTTTAGCTACAATAATATAAAATTTTCAGCTAAACGAGCTATCTCAATTAATTAGGATCGTCTTAATTATCCTGTTTCATTTAAATAATCACACTTAAGTGAGTAATTCTTAATTGTTCCAAGTTACCCAGATCACCATCACCCGCCACGGTTCAATCCTAAGGCTATTTTAATCAAATCCAACAGAGTATCACATGGCACAAAAATCCATAGAATCCACCACCAAAAACCCCAACATGTAACTCCAAAACAAAATCCAAAATTAATTTCAATACCAACTCCCCTAATTTATCAAGCTGCAAATCAAATACCAAATCCAACCAAACTCCTATCCGGAACAAGGAAACAACACCACATAGCACCAAAAGGCCACTCCACTTCCATATCTGTACCTAGAGGACAGAACCAAAACCCAGCAAGAATGATCCCCTACAGATTTAATCCAAAGCTTCTACAATTCATCCAATAGAAGATTACCATACCAATACCAAGAATAGAGATCTAGAACATACATAAACAGAATTTAAATCAAATCTCCTCATGGCACACAACCGTGCTCACAAAATCATAGCTATACCAAGCTACATTTGAATACTAAACCAAGCAAAAATAGCAACAATAACTCCAAGGTCGAACAATGTCTATTCAGGGATACAAATCACAATTCAATGGATTAATCTTCATTATGGCTATCATCTAATTAGCCTAATCACAGAAACAAAGCAAATTAATCAGATCCTACTATCCAACCTTTACTAAGATCAACACAGCTAGAGGAATTAAGCTCCAAACCCAAAATTCTTGTACCCATGCAGCCATTAACCTAATGTTCCAATTAAACCCAATAGCCACAACTAGCTAATCCCAAACAACAGAAACTATCCTGCTACTATAAGTTAGCCATTCTAGAATCAATACGAGCACAATCCTTACCTGTGTTGATACGCACGCAGTCCTTCTTCAAAGGACCCTAGATCTCTTCCAAAGAATCGCGCCCAATCTAAACAGGGAAGAACCGGAGCAATCCCTAAATCGGGATACAAGTGGTATCACCATTAGAGCACCAGATCGAGTTGATCCAAGGGAAACAAATCGAAGTCCAACGAACTCAGGCTTACCTAGCTGAATTTTCCAAGGTCTAACCTAGACGAATCCCTTTGTCGGCTTACACAACTCCTCCTTCTGATCTGGCGAGCAGATTGATCTTAAGGAAGGAAATCTTGATTCCTCCGCCAGCCAGCCTTCGGATTAGCCTCGACTGCCCCTTTTTGCTCCACTGAGACACGAGGTGGGGGAAGCAGACGCTGAGACACGACAGTGGCCCGCGAGTTGTGGGAAGAAGAGAAATCGGAGCTCGGCCACTTGCTCGACCCCAATGATGGGGTTCGCCAATCGCCGGAGTGGTGGACCAGGCAGGTCGTGGCGGCGGCTTTCCGATCGGTAGAGAAGGGTGTGCGGCCGAAGGAGAAGAGAGGAGTTAGGCGAAGGTGTGCGGCAGAAACAAAACCCTAATCGGCTTTTAATCACTGGTCATTTTGCATTTAAGTCCATCAGGTTTCAGTCTAATCGCAAGGCTACCCAACTTAATTTCGTCTTAGTCCTTGCAACTAAATATTCCAATACATTTTAGTCCCTAATTTAAGTCCAAGGCTTCGGAAGCCCTGAAACCTTTCCGATAACTCTCCGAAAATCTCCGGAACCTAGTCAAAAGTGTCGGATTTCCTAGACTATATCCAGAAAATCCCGAAAAATTTTCTGGTCCGGATTTTCGAATTGCCGTATTTTACAGAAATTCTTTTCGGTGTAAAAGAAAAAAAAATATTAATGTAATTTAATTTTGAACTTTACAAAATGAATTGAAAGTTAGTTAGTAAAGAGTTTAGATACTTAATTAAAGAGTAAGATTATATTCATTAATAATTCTGTATAGTCTTATATATAATGAGAATTATTATGAATACATTTTAATTAAAAAAAATAAGTATAAATTAATTAATAATTGATGATTATAATTTTACTTATTATCAGCTAGATGAAGATGAATGGGAGCTTAATTAACCTACAATCATATGGATGTGATAAATGATTATGCACATCTAAATGTCCTCTTGACTAATAAAGGGTTATTCAAGACATGACATTTTAGACTAAACATATTGCTTAAAACATGAGTTTTTATTAATTACAGGTTTAGTGTTTGATTAATTACATAATCATGGTTTTGTTAAGACAATTTGATTAATTCCAACTGTAAGCTTTGATCAAATTAATCAAAAAATTACAATCTAAATTTTAATCAAAATATGGTGGTTGACATGATCATATCTAAATTTAGCAAGATGGCACTTGTTTGGAGTTGGGTTTACATTTTATTGATATTTTTTTATCATAATTTTTATTTCTCTACAATTCTAACTAATTTGCTAATTAACTTATTTAACTTTGACATTGATGGTTGTTATCTCTTATGTGCATATGAATAGAAATTTTAGAATTAGATGCTAAAGTTATATATGGGCATATTTTTGTTAGGACCGGTGCAGGATAGAGGAGGTAAATAACTTCTATCGCATCAATGAATTTTGCATAGTGGAAATTTCAATTCGGCAACACATACAAGACACCAAGATTTACATAATTCGCCACCTCCAAGGTGACTATTCTAAGACTTAGTCCTTACAATCTATCACCATTAAATCTTCTTCTTGGATATCTTCTGGAGACAAAAATGTTTCTTAAAAATCTAAAGTTACAAATCAATATGACAAGAATATAAGACACAAATATAAATGAAAGCAAAAACACTTCACAATTAAATTTTTTTTTTCTTTGGATGCCTTTTTATCACTTTAGATTATCTCTTGATTGTGGAAAATACAACACCACTTCATCTCCGACCACTTAAGAATCGATTCTGAAAATTTCATCAAAACCCTCTGTTATAGCCTTTTCGAGACAAATTTGTTAGATCGTTACGCTTTGCTAGAGGGACGGGGGGGGGGGGGGGGGGGGGGGGGGGGGGGGGGTGAAGAGCAATTTTCGATTTCTTTCTTCCTACAAGATTAGTTGCGCAAGCGGAATATACTAAAATAAAATTAAACTAAACTAAAACAAGGAAGAACACACCTATTTACGTGGTTCGGAGATGATACTCCTACTCATGGCTGCTCGTAAAGTGGGTGATCTCTAATCCGTCGGTAGATGAATCCCCGGAGTACCTCTGGCTAGATCACGTAGCTCCTTGTGGGTGGAGAAACCTCTCCACAACTCTTGGACACTATCTGATCACAACATGCTACTAACAAGCTTTGACCAAGCAAGTTTCGCCAAGGAACAGTAGCCTTAAACGAGCTCCTTTAAATAGAGCTCGAGTAGTAAACGGCCGCAACCAGTCAACTGGCCCTGGGGCAGTCGACTGGTCTCACTCAGATTCGACCGTTACAGCTAACGTTCGAATCCCCAGCCATTACCAGTCGACTGCTCCCAGAGCAGTCGACTGGTCCTTCACTAAGACTAGGGTTACATTCCCCGAGTACATTTCTCTCCGCACTCGAACCCTCCCGGCTTAGTCCCCGAGTACAATCACTCATCACTCAGACCCTCACGACTTGGTTGACTCTTCAACAGCAGTCTCAATTTGTTGCCTTCGCGCCCTCTTCATCTTCGGCTCCCATCCCTCAGATGCGCACGCAAGCCCCCGGCTTGCCTTCATGTCATCCTTCACGCATGTCTCGAAGTTCGCATCCCTCGGCTCATCGTCTCTGCTTCAGCATCCTTGATCCATTGCCTTCAAGCCTTCTTCACTTTGGCCCTCCTCCTTCGGATACGCACACAAGCCTCCAGCTTGTCTCTATGCTACCCTTCATGTACCCCTCGAAGTCCGCTTCCCTCGGCTTCATCGTTCCTGGTTTGTCCATGGTCCCTCGGATGCGCACATAAGCCTCCAGCATGCCTCCATGCCACCCTTCACCTGAAGACATCAACCAAGTCCATGTGTACCTACAAACCTGCAAACTCACGTACACATTTTAGATCAAACACAAACCCTAACTTAACCATACTGACGCACAAATCAAAACCCATGATCCTCCAGATCATATTAGGGCCGATTGCCCCAACAAAATTTTTGCCTATTAATCAACTAATCTTATCGATTCACTATAGATTTGATTGTTATTTTGATCTGTCAGGTCAATGATTTCATCCATCTTAGCATCAGTTGACTATACAATATACTTTCGGCAATTTACCAAAAGGCGCACCCAAAAATAAGTATTTACCAAAAGGCGTCCCATGGTTTCATTTTCACCAAAGGGCGCACTAATTTTAGTGAACTTCCTCTTATACCCCTCCTGCTATACACTGCCTTTCTCTTTCTCTCTCAATAACAAATTCCGAGACGCCAGCACGTGATGTTTCATACTTTTATTTTAAAATAATATATTTGGAATCGGCGCTAAAAGAAACATATAAATAAATAATTTTTATCCTAATGTGCACGCATGCAAATAGAAATTCCTAATGTAAGGTCTACAGTAATTGAAAAAAAACGTAAGGTCTATAGTAATTAATTCATCTAACTTATTTAAAAATTAAATAAATAATTTTTATAATTAATTAAATAAAATTAACATATTAAATAATATTTAATAAATTCATTAATGTAAAAAAAATTGAAAAAAAAAAGAAAAGAAAGAACGTGGGCCTGAAATGTTGATTTCAGGCCCACGCTGGGCCTGAAATCAACATATTTCAGGCCCACGCTGGGCCTGAAATAAATTATTTCAGGCCCACGCTAGACCTGAAATAAAAATATTTCAGGCCCAGCGTGGGCCTGAAATTTTTTATTTCAGGCCCACGTTGGGCCTGAAATCTTATGATTCAGGCCCGACGTGGACTCAATTTTTTTTTCTATTTTAAAAATATAATAATATATACAAAAACGTATCAAAACACTTAATTTCAGATTCAAACACAGGGCCTGAAGTCATCCCAAGAGGGTCTGAAGTCAAATAACTTCAGATCCTATAAATAATTAATTTAATAAATAACAATTAAATATAAAAAAATATTGTTAAAATTAAAAAAATTTCAGTGTCCTGGGGCCTGAAGTCATCAGACTTCAGGCCCTCCATCATTGATATAAAAAAAAATTTTAAAAATGTTTAATATATAATTACATATTATATAAGAGTAGTTTAGGTATATCAGTGAGTTTAGGTGCCGAAACATCTAATAGGAGTGGTCTAGGAGATGAGATTTTGGGTGCCGAAACATCTAATCTTGTTGTATCACCAATGATATTGTAAAATACGGCAATTCGAAAATTCGGACCAGAAAATTTTTCGGGATTTTTCCGGATAGAGTCTAGGGTTTCCGGCCCTACGGGAGGAGCCCAAGGGGCTTTATTATAAAAAATGTAAAATTTAACAAGGGTTTCGGATAACCTATTAAATTACGAGAGGGTAATTAACTTATCCTTAAAGTTTTATTAAGATGGATTATATAAATGGGAGGGTTAAATGATTAAAACATTAACCCTAAGGGTTTATTGTTAAATTGAGGAATGCGAGGGGTTTTTCTGCAAAAAGACCTTCCCTTTTGGGTTTTAAAGCCTTCGGCCGAAACCCCTAGCCGCAGATACCTCTCCCTCGTGCCCTAGCGCGGGCGCGCCGCCTCCCTCTTTCGTTTCTCCTCCTCTTCCCCCTGCCCTAGCGCCGATGCCGCCGATCTCCCTCAGTCGGTCGTCGATCCCTCTCTTCTCTTCATCTTAGCTGGCGTCTCGTCTCTCTCTCTCGATCTCACTGCGTCGCACCGCACCGACTCGTCGTTGTCGTCGCCTGATGGGAAGAGGGGAGAACATGCCACCGCGAGCCTTGATCTTCCTGATGTCATCGTCGTCTTGTTCCTCGCCGGCGCCACCTTCCTGGAGTTGTCTCCACCCGACCGTGACTTCGGTCCTCTGAGTGACCAGTGCGCGCTTCTCCCTCGCGACCACGATTCGATCTCCCTCTCCCGGCTACGGTTTGTGACAAGCCGATGCAGAGACTCAAGAAGGTATTGTGTAGTTACTGTTAAATAATTATTTTGGAAGAATTGTTGTTTTCAATTTGCCGTGTGCGTTGATGGTTGAATTTGATTGGACTAGTTCATGGAGTTGGCAGTGTCGTGGGTTTTTTTTTTTTTGGTTAGAGTTGTTCTTTGAGAGTTGATTGTTAGGGTTGAATTTGCTTTAACATCAAATTGGGATGTAAATTGCTGATGGTTTCTGTTGGATCTGTGAGATAATCGATGAGTGCTTTGTTAGGTGGATTTTCTGTTTTAGAACTTTGATTACAGTCCAGTTTGGATCCTTGGTGTTTATGAGATCAGTTATAGAGCTTCTTTTCATAATTTTTATTTATGTGAAGATGCCACAATGTTAATGAATCTGTTGAGTGGATTTAAACTTGTTGCAGTGAGGAGTGGAGTTAAACATGTGTTTGATCAGTAGGTAGATAAGATGGGTTGCTATGGTTCTTGCTGTGAATTGGTGGTATGAACTAAAATGGAGATTTGGAATTGGGTGTGGTTTATTTTCGTTTGATTTGTGTTCTGAGGTGAATGGTAGCACACAATGAGATTGAATTCTATTTAGATTTAGTTATCTTGGATTTTTGGCTGTAGTATTGTTGTTGGATCTTGTAATATGATATGTTGGTTTAATATGGAGTAGATCATGTGGATGAATCAGTTCAAGAGATGTCGGGTAATTGTCTTTCCCAGATATTCACTTCGGTTGCTTTGTTTTACTTGCCATGAGGTTTCTGTTTTGAGAACTCAATATGATATGGATGGATTCGGTGATGTTTGGTGGAGGTTTTGGATCTTGAATTAGATCTTGGGTTGGGTTTAGATTAAACCTAAGTTTGAACCCAACCGCGAAGACTTATGATAATCATTTAATTTGGGATAATTAAATGATTACAACAATTAGGTTAACCTTGATACGGTTTAGGGATTTGTTTAGCTATTAAATTATTGTTATGATAGCTAAAATTGTGTCCGTTGATACAGGACACTGATTGCTTTTGGACTATTGGCGGGTGGTTCTTTCTGCTTGATACGGACTTCACTTACTTGGAGGCGGGTACCCTTTGACTTATCTTTTAGATATTGTCATATTGCTATGCATTGTCTGTTATAGATAGCAGTAAGTTTATACGCTATCCTGAGTTATTATGCCTGTCCTGGATACTTGTTAGTTATCTTTGAGTTATCATGTCTATACTGGATACTTGTTAGCTATCCCTGAGTTATTATGCTTGACCTGGATACTTGGTAGTTATTCCTGAGTCATTATGTCTATACTGGATACTTGTTAGTTATCTTTGAGTTATTATGTCTATACTGGATACTTGTTAGTTATCTTTGAGTTATCATGTCTATACTGGATACTTGTTAGTTATCCCTTAGTTATATTGCCTGACCTGGATACTTGTTAGCTATCCCTGAGTTATTATGTCTGTTCTGGATACTTGTTAGTTATCCCTGAGTTATTATGTCTGATCTGGATACTTGCTAGTTATCCCTTAATTATTATGTCCGTTCTGGATACTTGTTAGTTATCCCTGAGTTATATTGCCTGACCTGGATACTTGTTAGTTATCCTTGAGTTATTATGTCTGAACCGGATACTTGTTAGTTATCCCTGAGTTATTATATCTGAACTGGATACTTGTTAGTTATCCCTGAGTTATTATATCTGAACTGGATACTTGTTAGTTATCCCTGAGTTATATTGCCTGACCTGGATACTTGTTAGTTATTCCTGAGTCATTATGTCTGTTCTGGATACTTGCTAGTTATCCCTGAGTTATTATGTCTGAACCGGATACTTGTTAGTTATCCCTGAGTTATATTGCCGGACCTGGATACTTGTTAGTTATCCCTGAGTTATTATGTCTGAACCGGATACTTGTTAGTTATCCCTGAGTTATTATGTCTGAACCGGATACTTGTTAGTTATCCCTGAGTTATATTGCCTGACCTGGATACTTGTTAGTTATCCCTGAATTATTATGTCTGTTCTGGATACTTGTTAGTTATCCCTGAGCTATATTGCCTGACCTGGATACTTGTTAGCTATCCCTGAGTTATTATGTCTGTTCTGGATACTTGTTAGTTATCCCTGAGTTATTATGTCTGATCTGGATACTTGCTAGTTATCCCTTAATTATTATGTCCGTTCTGGATACTTGTTAGTTATCCCTGAGTTATTATGCTGTTAGTTCCATACAGTATCAGGTAGTGTCATATCTAGATGTATGCTTAGAGATCGTGATGTATCTCCTGCCTTTGACCTTGAGGGATCTGTAGTTTTCGGCCAGTATACCTTGTAGGTTAACTGTATTTCTTGTTATAGGATTTCAGACTGAGACCTAGTATACTGAGGACTTGGGAGGGAGGTATGCGTATCTATCATACACCATCCTTGCATTGTTGCATGCCGGCGATCAGCGACTCCCTTGTGGTTGAGCCTAATCGTTTTCCGGCACATGATATGCACACACGGCCACTCATGGGTTAGTGGATACCGTAGCGTGTGTGCATTTGCTCTGTATTGCTCCGCTCAACCGCTCATGGGTAGTGGTTTTGGAGCGTGGTAGCAAACAGGGATCCCTTCTCTTCCCATAGACCAGAGAAGATGAGAGAGATATCTCCCCCATATATATATGGGGCGGAGTGTTCACTCCACCAGCATCCTGTCCACTCGGTCACTCAGGAGCAGTGATAGCAGGGTGCGTACAGTGTCACAGCTCTACCCACTCGGCCGACACAGTATCGCCTGTCTCGGTGACTTGACTGGTGTTAGGGGGTGACCATGACATTGCATCATATGCATACGATGCATTGTGCACTTGATTGTGTTTGCTGCATTTATTTGCTGCACTTGATTGACATGCATATACTGGATACCTGTATACCTTGGTTTATATGTTATACTTGTTCCATAGGGATTTATTTCACCCTCTGCAGGATAGATGGATTCTGGTATGTATCTTTATTCAGTATCTTCAGTATACCCTTTCTTCCTATTGTTCATAAGAGGTTGTATCAGCGTAGACTTCTATGGTTATTATAACATACTATGCATATCTACTGGGTATTCGCTGAGTTTATGGACTCACACCGTTGCCATATATTTTTATTTCAGGTTGAGATACTTGAAGTCGCCAGAAGAGCCCAACAGCCAGTCCCTACCCATCGCGACGTCAGAGTTTTGTTTGTTGTACTTGGCGATGTATTTTAGTTCATATTTCCTTTAGGACTTTGTATATGTCTTGTGTGGGTTGTAGTGTGCCCTAAGGGGTTATTGTGTATTGGTTGTTTCGTCGTAAGTCGGACCGGTCCGCAGTTAGGTATGATTTACTTAGTTGTCTTGTGTTTTTATATTGTGTCTATCTATATTTTGAGGCCTGAGGCCAATTAAACTGCGTGGTCATGTTCTATGTATGTGTAAATTTGTCCGCCGGACAGGGGAGGTGCTGTCCGATTTTATATTGGATCAGCGGCTCCTGGGTCTCGGGGCGTGACAGATATAGAGTTTTCAGAATTCCAAATATGGTAGGTCTATCAGTGAGTTTTGCTCAAAACTCACTAATATACCTAAACCACTCCTATAGCATTGGTGATACAGCAAGATTAGAGGTTTCGGCACCCAAAATCTCATCTCCTAACTCAACCCTGTCTACTGATATAGAGTTTTCAGAATTCCAAATATGGTAGGTCCATCAGTGAGTTTTGCTCAAAACTCACTGATATACTTAAACTACTCCTATAGCTTTGGTGATACAGCAAGATTAGAGGTTTCGGCACCCAAAATCTCATCTCCTAGCTCAACCCTGTCTACAGATATAGAGTTTTCAGAATTCCAAATATGGTAGGTCTATCAGTGAGTTTTGCTCAAAACTCACTGATATACTTAAACCACTCCTATAGCATTAGTGATACAGCAAGATTAGAGGTTTCGGCACCCAAAATCTCATCTCCTAACTCAACCCTGTCTACTGATATAGAGTTTTCAGAATTCCAAATATGGTAGGTCCATCAGTGAGTTTTGCTCAAAACTCACTGATATACTTAAATCACTCCTATAGCTTTGGTGATACAGCAAGATTAGAGGTTTGGGCACCCAAAATCTCATCTCCTAGCTCAACCCTGTCTACTGATATAGAGTTTTCAGAATTCCAAATATGGTAGGTCCATCAGTGAGTTTTGCTCAAAACTCACTGATATACCTAAACCACTCCAATAGCATTGGTGATACAGCAAGATTAGAGATTTGGGCACCCAAAATCTCATCTCCTAGCTCAACCCTGTCTACTGATATAGAGTTTTCAGAATTCCAAATATGGTAGGTCCATCAGTGAGTTTTGCTCAAAACTCACTGATATACTTAAACCACTCCTATAGCATTAGTGATACAGCAAGATTAGAGGTTTCGGCACCCAAAATCTCATCTCCTAACTCAACCCTGTCTACTGATATAGAGTTTTCAGAATTCCAAATATGGTAGGTCCATCAGTGAGTTTTGCTCAAAACTCACTGATATACCTAAACCACTCCTATAGCATTGGTGATACAACAAGATTAGAGGTTTCGGCACCCAAAATCTCATCTCCTAGCTCAACCCTGTCTACTGATATAGAGTTTTTAGAATTCCAAATATGGTAGGTCCATCAGTGAGTTTTGCTCAAAACTCACTGATATACCTAAACCACTCCTATAGCATTAGTGATACAGCAAGATTAGAGGTTTCGGCACCCAAAATCTCATCTCCTAACTCAACCCTGTCTACTGATATAGAGTTTTCAGAATTCCAAATATGGTAGGTCCATCAGTGAGTTTTGCTCAAAACTCACTGATATACTTAAATCACTCCTATAGCTTTGGTGATACAGCAAGATTAGAGGTTTGGGCACCCAAAATCTCATCTCCTAGCTCAACCCTGTCTACTGATATAGAGTTTTCAGAATTCCAAATATGGTAGGTCCATCAGTGAGTTTTGCTCAAAACTCACTGATATACTTAAACCACTCCTATAGCTTTGGTGATACAGCAAGATTAGAGGTTTGGGCACCCAAAATCTCATCTCCTAGCTCAACCCTGTCTACTGATATAGAGTTTTCAGAATTCCAAATATGGTAGGTCCATCAGTGAGTTTTGCTCAAAACTCACTGATATACCTAAACCACTCCTATAGCATTGGTGATACAGCAAGATTATAGGTTTCGGCACCCAAAATCTCATCTCCTAGCTCAACCCTGTCTACTGATATAGAGTTTTCAGAATTCCAAATATGGTAGGTCCATCAGTGAGTTTTGCTCAAAACTCACTGATATACCTAAACCACTCCTATAGCATTAGTGATACAGCAAGATTAGAGGTTTCGGCACCCAAAATCTCATCTCCTAACTCAACCCTGTCTATTGATATAGAGTTTTCAGAATTCCAAATATGGTAGGTCTATCAGTGAGTTTTGCTCAAAACTCACTAATATACTTAAACCACTCCTATAGCTTTGGTGATACAGCAAGATTAGAGGTTTGGGCATCCAAAATCTCATCTCCTAGCTCAACCCTGTCTACTGATATAGAGTTTTCAGAATTCCAAATATGGTAGGTCTATCAGTGAGTTTTGCTCAAAACTCACTGATATACTTAAACCACTCCTATAGCTTTGGTGATACAGCAAGATTAGAGGTTTGGGCACCCAAAATCTCATCTCCTAGCTCAACCCTGTCTACTGATATAGAGTTTTCAGAATTCCAAATATGATAGGTACATCAGTGAGTTTTGCTCAAAACTCACTGATATACCTAAACCACTCCTATAGCATTGGTGATACAGCAAGATTAGAGGTTTCGGCACCCAAAATCTCATCTCCTAGCTCAACCCTGTCTACTGATATAGAGTTTTCAGAATTCCAAATATGGTAGGTCCATCAGTGAGTTTTGCTCAAATCTCACTGATATACCTAAACCACTCTTATAGCATTAGTGATACAGCAAGATTAGAGGTTTCGGCACCCAAAATCTCATGTCCTAACTCAACCCTGTCTACTGATATAGAGTTTTCAGAATTCCAAATATGGTAGGTCCATCAGTGAGTTTTGCTCAAAACTCACTGATATACTTAAACCACTCCTATAGCTTTAGTGATACAGCAAGATTAGAGGTTTGGGCACCCAAAATCTCATCTCCTAGCTCAACCCTGTCTACTGATATAGAGTTTTCAGAATTCCAAATATGGTAGGTCCATCAGTGAGTTTTGCTCAAAACTCACTGATATACCTAAACCACTCATATAGCATTGGTGATACAGCAAGATTAGAGGTTTGGGCACCCAAAATCTCATTTCCTAGCTCAACCCTGTCTACTGATATAGAGTTTTCAGATTTCCAAATATGGTAGGTCCATCAGTGAGTTTTGCTCAAAACTCACTGATATACTTAAACCACTCCTATAGCATTGGTGATACAGCAAGATTAGAGGTTTCGGCACCCAAAATCTCATCTCCTAGCTCAACCCTGTCTACTGATATAGAGTTTTCAGAATTCCAAATATGGTAGGTCCATCAGTGAGTTTTGCTCAAAACTCACTGATATACCTAAACCACTCCTATAGCTTTGGTGATTCAGCAAGATTAGATGTTTGGACACCCAAAATCTCATTTCCTAGCTTAACCCTGTCTACTGATATAGAGTTTTCAGAATTCCAAATATGGTAGGTTCATCAGTGACTTTTGCTCAAAACTCACTGATATACCTAAACCACTCCTATAGCATTGGTGAAACAGCAAGATTAGAGGTTTCGGCACCCAAAATCTCATCTCCTAGCTCAACCCTGTCTACTGATATAGAGTTTTCAGAATTCCAAATATGGTAGGTCCATCAGTGAGTTTTGCTCAAAACTCACTGATATACCTAAACCACTCCTATAGCATTGGTGATACAGCAAGATTAGAGGTTTTGGCACCCAAAATCTCATCTCCTAGCTCAACCCTGTCTACTGATATAGAGTTTTCAGAATTCCAAATATGGTATGTCCATCAATGAGTTTTGTTCAAAACTCACTGATATACCTAAATCACTCCTATAGCATTGGTGATACAGTAAGATTAGAGGTTTTGGCACCCAAAATCTCATCTCCTATCTCAACCCTGTCTACTGATATAGGGTTTTCAGAATTCCTAATATGGTAGGTCCATCAGTGAGTTTTGCTCAAAACTCACTGATATACTTAAACCACTCCTATAGCATTGGTGATACAGCAAGATTAGATGTTTGGGCACCCAAAATCTCATCTCCTAGACTACTCCTATTAGATGTTTCGGCACCTAAACTCACTGATATACCTAAACTATACATATATAATATGTAATTATATATTAAACATTTTTATAAAAAAATTTTTTATATCAATGATGGAGGGCCTGAAGTCTGATGACTTCGGGCCCCAGGCACTGAAAATTTTTTAATTTTAACAATATTTTTTTATATTTAATTATTATTTATTAAATTAATTATTTATAGGATCTGAAGTTATTTGACTTCAGACCCTCTTGGGATGACTTCAGGCCCTGTGTTTGAATCTGAAATTAAGTGTTTTGATACGTTTTTGTATATATTATTATATTTTTAAAATAGAAAAAAAATTGATTCACGTCGGGCCTGAATCATAAGATTTCAGGTCCAACGTGGGCCTGAAATAAAAAATTTCAGGCCCACGCTGGGCCTGAAATATTTTTATTTCAGGTCCACCGTGGGCCTGAAATAATTTATTTCAGGCCCAGCGTGGGCCTGAAATATGTTGATTTCAGGCCCAGCGTGGGCCTGAAATCAACATTTCAGGCCCACGCTCTTTCTTTTCTTTTTTTTTCAATTTTTTTTACATTAATAAATTTATTAAATATTATTTAATATATTAATTTCATTTAATTAATTATAAAAATTATTTATTTAATTTTTAAATAAGTTAGATGATTTAATTACTATAGACCTTACGTTTTTTTTTCAATTACTGTAGACCTTACATTAGGAATTTCTATTTACATGCGTGCACATTAGGATAAAAATTATTTATTTATATGTTTTTTTTAGCGCCGATTCCAAATATATTATTTTAAAATAAAAATATGAAACATCACGTGCTGGCGTCTCGGAATTTGTTATTGAGAGAGAAAGAGAAAGACAGTGTATAGCAGGAGGGGTATAAGAGGAAGTTCACTAAAATTAGTGCGCCCTTTGGTGAAAATGAAACCATAGGATACCTTTTGATAAATACCCATTTTTGGATGCGCCTTTTGGTAAATTACCATTAGTTGATTGTTACATAATCAGTCGAATCCTGCAATTGAGTTTTGAACATTATGTTTGTTCCAACACTCCATCGGTCGACTGTTATGATCAATCGAGGTTTCCAATTGATTTCTAAAACTCTTGTTCTCTGCTACAATATCATCAATCGACTAATTAAACTCGTCGAGCAACTACCAATGTATCAAATTATTGTTCTAGTATTGTAATAATATTGTAACACAGTTAACATAGCAAATTAATGTAACAAAATCCTAAAAATTACTCAAACTTCTTTTTTCAGAGTTTAGAGTCCATTGGTCGATCGATATACCCTATCCATAGACTAATACTCTTGTTTCAACTTTACTGAGACTAAATTTCCATCTTGTTTGATATTTTATTGACCTCAACCTATAAGGACTTTCTTGGCTCAACATCTGATCAACCATGATCTATTGAAACTTCTCGTTGCGTATCATTTACTCAACTTTGACATGTCGGAACTTCATTATTATCTAACAATCTATTAACCTTGACCCGTCAAGATTTTCTTATTTCCTAGCACCCAGTCAACCTTTACCTGTCAGGACTTCACACCTTATATCTATTCTTCTGGCCGCCAAGTGTCTGTCAACCTTAACCCATTGTAAATTTTTCACTTGCCAACTCTATGTTGGATTTTCGATCACTAAGTGTCTAGTCAACCGTAACTCACTTGGACTTTTCATACTTAGTCAATTATCCGAACAATCTTGACCTACTTGGCTTTTCACTCAACTAACTTAACATATTAATCGAGTGTCAAGTATTCGATTAACCTTTGACATACTTGATATTTTACTAGACCAACTAATATATTGATCAAATATCAAAATTCAAATTTGCGTCAACTCTTGCTTAATCAACTTAATCAATCTTGACCATAGATCAATTGCGCCAATAATTTTTATTCAAAATGGTGAAATAAAATCATAAGAAAATTTTCATTCCACCTTTTCCAATGCATTAAAAATGTTAAATAAAGTTATAAAGTTATGTTTTCGATTCCAACAATTCAATCTTAATCAATAAACACACATCACACCAAATATAATACAATTCCGAGGACCACAAAAAGGAAGAAAAAAAAGAAAATTTGGCATGACTTATAGACAAGAAGTCATCATGTGTCATTCTCACAGGTACTCAAACAAGAGGCCAGCCATTGGAAATTAATAGCGTAATCAATCAATCAATAACTAATTATATTCAGTCCCATTAGTTTATCACGAAGGACGTGACTCGCTCCTTTTGTCTCATTAGTTTATTAATTACTTTCTAATTTTCCCATCCCCAGGTTTGACGATGGGATCACCATTCCTCATCATTACATCATTAAAAAATAAAACATGTTTCTAAAAAAAATTTAAAAATATCTCAGCATCGATCGCATGTTAAAAGATATTTTTGAAAAGACATCACATTTTTTTTATCTCAAAATATCTTTTTTTGTAATCTTTGATACTCCTATAAATAAAAAATACTCTAACATGAATAGCATGTTAACTTGATGTTATTATAAAATTACTCCATTATCATATCGATCAAAACTTTTTTAATATTATTATGATAATTTTTTCAACATGGCTCTTTAATTCTTTTGTTTTTTTTTGCCCCATACAAATTTTAACTTTAGATAATATTAAACATCACACTAGAAAAGAAATTAATAAAACTTTTCTTCGATCTCTTTGAGGCAAGCCATGTGAGCGTGTTCCCTCTAAAAATATGATTAATTTGAGGGCTCCAAAAAAAAAACGTTAATTGAAAACGTAGAATAAGTTAATGCTTCGTTTCGTTGTTTAGTTCAACGTCTAGATGAACGTGGCATAGAATTGGATCTAAATTATCGTAAATACGGGATTCGATCCATTTCGATGAGATCCGTATCGAATAATTATGATCAAACGTGATCTCTATCTATGCAAAATAATCAGGCTTAAATGAGGATCTATCATTATCAGAGTTTTAAAGAAGAAATTTATTGTTAACGAAGCTGTAGCTTAATGGTTACGGTGGAGGCCCTAAGACCTTCTGGGCTTGTGCAGGTATGTTTTTGAATTTATTCCAGTTGTAGGTTAGTGTTCTAAAAGATGGCGTTTAGGATTGTCTAGGCGCCGCCTAGCCGCTAGACGGTTGTCCACCATCCTGCCTTTTGCAAAAGTAATGTCTTTAGGTATTGTCGTATTAATCGGCCGCCTAGGCGATACCTACGCGGGGGCAACTGATTTTTTTTTCTTTACAAAAGTCTGCTAAATTAATTAGCTGATCAGTCAATCGATTGGTAATAATTTCGCGAGAAACAAAGACTTACCGAATCGATTGAATACTGTCAATCAATTGGTCGATAAGAATTTTGCAAGAAATAGAAACATGTTGATCGATTAGTTAATCGATTGAACACTGTCACTTGAGTTTCACGAAAAATAGAATACTACCGATCGATTAAGCAATCGATTGAATACTAGTTTAATTGATTGAATATTGCCAATTGATAGAGAAAAAAATATTCTGCCTAGGCGTCGGCCGGCGGGTGACCGCCCGCCTACCGCCTAGGGGTTTTTAGAACATTATCGTAGGTATATGCGATTTCTTTACTCGAGCTAAGTATGACTCGGGTCTTCCCTTAAGTCTCATCGCCGCGTTGGGCGGCGAGTGATCGTCCTCCTACCTCCTAGCGCTTGTTAAAACATTATCGCAGGTATATGTAATTTCTTTGCTCAAGCTAAGTATGACTCGGGTCTTCCCTTAAGTCTCGTCGGACCATTTTCATTATGTTTCAAATTGTATTTCGATTAGAAAAATGATACACAATAGAAATTTGGAGCATGAAATCCAATGGAAATGACATGACACTTTAATTACAGCAATTTCCGAAGGATTCATTGTACCTTCCAAGGTATAATTTGGTTCGGGACGATGACCAAAAGTCGCTGTCGATGTCTAGGCAGTAATCGGATGTGTACACAAAAAATATCACCTCATTCTCATTGAATTTTATAGTTCAAATTCTCACTGCGTATCATGACTCGTTCAATTAATATTAAAAAATGAAATTTATTTAATTAGGAAGATTTTCCAGGATGAGTAATATTTAGAAATTCAATAATTCCGAGCCTTCTTGGTCAACTTTCTGCATCTCAATTTTAAGAAGGAATCAATTCTTTTTTACGAGACCAGGTGATGCAATCAAATCAAATCTTACAAACAGGGAACTAATAAGAACATCCTAATCATCCATATGATTTTTTTTTAATTTTTAAAATTATTATTTTCTTTAATTTTAAATCTTAAATATATATAATACATGAACCAATCTAAAAATTTTTAATATTATTTTTTTAAGTTGAATATTATATCCTAACTCTTGAAATCTTCAAGATAAAATCTAATTACTTAACTCTGGAACTAAATTTTTTTTTTTAACTATTAAGCATCTTAAATATATATATATAATGAACATCTAAAAATTTTCGTGTTAATTTTAATATAATTTTTAAATTTAAAATTAAAATTTAATTGACGTAATTTCGAAGATAAAAAAATAAATAATTTAAAAAAATATATTACTGATTCAATCCCGCCGCCTTGACGCTAGGATTCGATCCAAACACCCTAATCGCATATATATGAAATCTAAAATACTTCTTTATACTAAAAGAGAAGCTTCGTGGAGTGAATGGCTGCCGGCAGGTGGTAGATAAGCTAACAAATGGACTCAGAATTCCAAACCCTTCCTTATCTTTTTCCAAAAACATAAAATAAAAAAAAAGTTTAAAACAATTATTAGAAAATGGGCACTGATTGCATGACGGTGACAAAGATGTATGCCATGGAGTGTAATTCCGTGGCACTGGAAGCAGATTGGACAAGGTTTTTTTTAATTATATATATATATAAACAAATGTTTCGTATTCTTCTTCGTTTGGTGAGGACTTCGTAGTTGCTTGTGGTGGAGGCAACTATCCATGTCAATGCACCCCACTTTTTTCCTCCTCGACAGAGTTGCTAATTAATTGAGTAATAATTTAATTTATCGGCTGACTAATATATGAACTGATCCAACATATTCCGTGTTTATTTCCAGGATTTCGTTTGCTGGCTGAGTCTATCCCTTCTACTTAAATGCTGTCACGCATTGATAGAACCTGTCTCAGAAAAGAGTGATTCTGAAATATCTTCACGGATCATAAATGGATGTTTTGTTGACCCATAGCGCATTGACTCATGAAAATTGTGATAAATATAACATTTTAGAGGTTTATTATTCTTGAATCAAAGTTGAGTATGATTTAAGAGGAACTATAAACTTTTGACAACGAAAACATATCATAAGATTGGACAATGGTCACCTAATAAAGGAATTGGAAGTATTGTTGTTGGTTGATGAGGCAGATAAGTGAAGAAGAAAAAAATTCAAATCATGTGTGGCTTGTTGAGCTCGTAAAGGAAGACCAATGAGTTTAAAATATCAAATGTGGTGGGGGTGGCAAGACGTAATAGAAAATTAAAGCACCAAATAATCATGTTCATCTACGAGAACCACAAGACCATCCTTCACAATTCAAGTCAGTACACTTTTGGCTAAAGCTTTTTAACAATTACCGATCAACTAAAATCACAATCTAGCAACCAATAAAGCACTACTTCGTTGACAATGGCTTGGCAAGAAAGTGTAAAACAAGGCCAATTGGATTATGAGTATTTTAAAATAAGATCATTTGATAGCTTTTAAAAATATAATCCATCCTTTAATTATCGTTAAAACTTTTTGCAGCATTATTTGCAATCCCATGGGAATTAGAAAAGCATCTTATAATGTTTAATCAAATATTGATTCATTATTAATACCAGAAAATAAGCAAGAAACACTAAACTTAATTTAAGACGATTAGGTTCACCTGACACTTAACATACCTACGAATTCCAATCTACGAGAATAATATAGCAAATATCTAAACATGTTTCTACGCAAGAGAGAGATCGTAGCAACAAAAGCATGCCACTCTCAAATACCAACAAGAGTTGATCGATGCTCAAGCTCACCCAAATTCATGGCATAGTGGCGTAAATCACCTTAGTCCAAGACTAACCATCCTATAATGAAAACATGGAGAACCAATACCTAACAAACACTCTTACACAAGGATAAAGAGAGATTCGTAATAAGAAACTCTCCAAAGTAGATTTGACACACCAATGAAATCCAGAGGCGTGCAACTACCACAGGACAAACAATCGGAAAACGCCCTATTTATAACAAGTAAAAAAACAAATCCCCACCTTATAGATTTGTCAGAAAGTATCTAACATCGCTGCAAATCATAAGATAGATCATACACCCAAAATGCAGACTGATGGATCTCCGTGGCCAAGCAAAGAGTAGGGCTCGTAACCCTCAACTCACTGTCTTATTCAGATCATTCACTAGGCGGTCCACCTTCTGGCATTCGATCTAGCATGATATTGCTATGATCTTTAGATACTAGGCCAACTCCAAGAAATCTTTCTCCCTCCAAATATATTTGGATTGGAATTCAGAACTTGAAGCTCCATTTATCACAACAAGATCTGCGGGCCTAGTTGTCTTTCCACTGCCAACTCTTGCAGTCGTTTGGTCATTTTTTCAGCCACATCAGTGTAAGCTTTGGCAGCTTGAGAATGAGGGGCAGCGAGAACTATGGGTAAGCCATCATCAGAGCTGCTTCTTATATCTTGCTCCAGTGGTATCTAAAAGAGAAATTTGAGTCTCTCGTCACTATGAAAGCAGATCTAGCTAGAAGAGCAACAGATAACAAATTCCTTAAAATAATAAAATAGCTAAATGAAGAGCATTTAAGTTCAAAAATATAGCGTTGGCTTTACCTTCAACATCACAACTTGCATTGTCCAAAGCCGAAACCATAAGACCCGAAGATTAACAAAACCTAACTTGTACAGTTTAATATTTTAGGAAATAAAAAGGGTCTTGCAGCAAACATTGTACTTGGACCAATTTATTATTTGCAACGGGACTAATAATATGAAATGCAACTTAGATAATAGACTGATACTAGACTACATCAAGAGGTATATCACCAAATAGGTGGTAAGTATTGCCCTGTATCAGACAATAATGCAAACAAGCCACCCAAAACTAGATGGTCATGTATCGATCCATCATCAGACTTGTAAAGAGCAATCCTATAGGGTTGTACATATCAATATTTCAAACAATGGCACTAACTACTCAGCTCTCACACTCAATAAACACACTTAGCTCTCTCCAGTTCATCCTTTCTCCCATTTAAGTGTACCTCCCACCTCCATTTTTGCTCACTCCAATAAGCTCTCCTCGCTTCCTCCCTGCATCCTCCTTCCTATTCTCTCCCACAATCTGCTCCACTCCACCTACCCTCCACCCTTACACTCCATAAATGACTGTCTTCTCCCTCCTTATTCTCTTTCCTATTTCAGCCCTCATCTCTACTTCCCACTTTCTTTTCTCCCTCCTCTCTCATATAGGCTGTCGTTTGGGGCAGCTACAACATCAACCGTGAATTTGAGGAAGAAGGGCTGGCAGAAGAAAGATAATAGAAAGCATTAATAGGGTGAATACAATGGATTGTGTGAAGAGGGAGGTGCAGAGGAAGAGTCAAAAGGGAAGAAGGTTTGGCCAAAAGGGAAGTGGAGCAACAACTGATAAGAGAGAGAGAAATGAAGAGAGGAGAGATAAATAAATATATATAATATCTTGTTTAAAATGTAGAATATCAAATAATGGAAATATTTGTTGATATCATGAATTGAGGAGTATTAACCGATGCAAGTCCTCCATTATTAACCACAAGCCCCCTTTTATACAAATTGTACGTGATCAAACAACTTATTTAAGATGGTATGCCTGATAGAAGAAAAAGTCAGATGTCATAAATATGCAATTGACCATATTATGTTTCGTGCCCCCCTTAGTAGAAATTTGGATTTATTCATAATTCTGATAGAAGAAAAAGTCAGACATGTATTAAAAATGTAATCAACGGTATTAGTTTTTGTGGCTCCCATCAGTAAAAACTTGGATATAGTCAAAATGGCTCCGTACCCATGTACTGTGATAAACAAATGTTATCTACATTGCTAACAATTTGATCTTACATAAGGAAATGAAATATACTGAACTTGATTGTCATTTCATTAGAGTTATTGCGGAACAAGAACAATGTCCTTTCACCAAGCATTAGTTCTAAATGAAATTACACAAAAAACTTTTGTCAAAAAGCTTCAAGAAGGTAAATACTCACAACTTCATATGCCTATGCTGATAATCTTCAAAGACAACGTAGAAGCTTTTGGAGACTCATTCATATGAGGATACAATGATGGAATGTGCATAATTAGATCATTTCATTACCATATAAGTTAGTGGAATCACCATGACTTTCCAAAATTCATAGCAGAGGCACTTAAACTTAAGTTAATAAGACTGAAAAGGAAAAGGAAAATAATGAGCGGATAAAGTAGGTGCTATCAACTCCACTTGTACACGTACGAGGACACAATCAAGGAGCAATCATAGCCATTAGGCCCCTAGTAATCACAGGCCTAATCTCTAAACCTTAATCTTGGTAATAGCATTCACAGCCAATCACAACTCTATTAGCATCAATTGCAACCACGCTTATAGACTAATTGTCAGTTTCCTATGAAGGAATGTGGATAGAAACAAGGTGAAGAAAAATAACTTAACAGCATTTTTCTCTTTGTGGACTTCGGAAAAAAATATAGGGATAGAAAGGGAAAACTAGAAAAATATTTCCCTAATTTTTCTCATTTCTGCTTTTGTTCAATTTGGGTTGAAAATGATTGTTCGTATGCAATGGAATTCCCATCCAACCTTAAACAATTCATGTTTTTTTTTTCCATGTTCCAATCTAGATTTATACATTTTTATTTTATTTTTTAAATAAGCTTTAAAATTTTAAGTGCCCCCTCCCATCTAGCTTTCCCTCTAAGGGCACAATGAAGCAAAAAAAAACTCTGATTCTTTCCTTCCCTACAAAGAATACAAATCTAGGAAAATATTTTCTAATATTTTTTCTATTATACTAACTCTTTCTAAGTAGAAAGGGAGGATCACAGCAAGAGAGGAAACGTAATATTCCAGCAGTAGTACCTTAAAAGGCATTCAACAGAATCAGACAAGATGTGTTATGATTCAAATGAAGTCAATAATAGAGTTATAAAGTAGCAAACAGGGTATTGTATGCATAGTAAAGATGAATACAACACTGTAATGAAAGGCTATTCAAGGAGTCAACTAAAGAGGTTTTCACCCAAACCTGAACACGCCACTTTCACAAGATCCTACCGCCCAATCATCAACACTATAATGAAAGGATCAACTAAAGGGATTTTCACCCAACCCTATTGACACCATTATAATGAAAAGAATATTCAAGGAAAAGGCCAACTAAAGGATTTTCACCTTTTGAGTATGATAACATAAGCCAAAAGTTTAGAGTTGAATTCCACATGACTTAGCTACCAATCACCTTATACAATCAACAACATTAATAATAATAATAATCCTTTATATGCCTAACCTTATCAAATTCCTATTGTAAGTTTTGCATCATCATTGTGTTGGTAACACCATGCAGGTAATTAAAATGTTGCTCATTTTATGTTTGGCAGATAAGCTATTATTCCACTTCAACTTCAAATGACACCAACAAAACCTACTAGTTGGAGATGGATGGCATTCCATATAGATAGTAAAACAAGAAGCTCCTATAAGAAAGAATGATACATCGATGAGCCAACTTTTATTTTTTCCGTTTTACTTTCATAAGCAGACTTAGTAGTTGGTTTCAAATTGAGTTTATAAGCATTTAAATGTCTCTTACTAGATTTTATTTTTGTGTAACGTGATGTTGAGTCAAAGTCAAGTTACTGCTTAGAACCCCTACCACCCACTCCCCCTCCTCCTCTTCCACTTTTCAATGGCTAATAGGATCATGAAATACATTGGGAAACACCAAACTGATTTGGTCATCAGCATACCTAACTATCATGTGACAATACAACAGCCATCACCAAGCCTTATCCTACTAGGTGAGGTTGACTATATGGATCATTCTATATCATTGGACTCTATCCTCTACTATATCATCATTTATATTTAAATAAATTTTATCTTGTTTTATTGTTGCTAGACAAGTTTTTTTTGTCTTTCTTTTCCTCGTTTGATATGTACATTTGTCATAATTTCACATCGCATAACTGGAACATTTATTGGTCGTCTAAGTACATGATTGTACCATCTTAAACGTATCTTCCGGAGTATTTCTCAATAGGTGCAACTCAACTTTCTCTCTAATATTTTCATTTTTTATCTTGGTCATCCTTGTATGTCCGCACATCCACCTTAACATCCTCATTTCTACAACTCTCATTTTTTGTTCTATGTGCTTCGAGTCATAGCAACTACCATGCGACAATGAAGTATGGCATACTGTACAGGATGGTGCAAAGGCCAATATCAGAACCGATTGAGCTTTTAAATCATGCAACAAGATCTTTCATTAGTTGTGGAAACTCAAGTTTAATGATATGCATCGATTCATCTCACAAGTCAGCAACAGTTAGCTTCCAATCTCAATTCAATTTGCAACAAATAATGAAATTTAAACAGGTTACCTCTCCCAGATATTTCATATCCAACTCCTTAGCTGTTCTTTGGGTACCACCATTTCCAAAGATATAAGACTTTCCACCACAATGTGGGCACTTGAAGCAACTCATGTTCTCAACTAGTCCCAGAATCTACAAAACAAGAGAAAAAATGACTATGTAGTATGTAGTACATAATGTAATTAAGTTTACACATAGATCAAAGGGAACTGTCGTATAATAGCCTTGTATTTTGAGCATTTAAGTATTAGAAAGGCATGACACTAAATTCAAACACCGAAAAAAGGGAAAAAAAAAAACATAGCCATGCTCATATAGCTTGTACACATAATATGTGCACTACCTTTAGAATGTTAAGAGCAACATATTAATGAGTTTAGAAACTAACATACAGGAACCTCAACTTTCCGGAACATGTTTGCACCTCTACGAGCATCAATTAATGCAATATCTTGGGGAGTTGAGATAATCAAAGCACCTGTTGAAACCAGGAGCATGCATATTAAAAATAAAGATCCTCAAATGTCATCATCATATATTTTGCAAGATAAGTGAAAAAAAAAATTAAGTTCCTAAAATTTTTAGTGCTATAGTGAATGACATGTAAAAAAAAAACAAGATGATGATGGTCAGCAAAAAGAATAAGTTGTAGTCAATTACTCAATTATATAATAAGGAAAAGCATATACACCTCTATTACTGACAATAGCAAGAAAGACAACCATGCATGTCCCAAATTAGATTCATGCTACCCTATTGAAACAAACCCTATAATGATCAAAGCATTTCAACAACACCATGGATCCAAGTATTTAAAGTTACATGGAAATTTTCACTTTCAACTCTGATGGAGTTAGTACCTGGAATGAACAGAAATAGAAACAAAGACAATAAAAGGAGAAACATCTTCTATTTGCTTAAAAGTAAAAGAGGAGGTTTTTGCTCAATTTTTTTCATTTAATATCTGCCAAAATGGGACAGAAATGAAAGTTGCCTCCGATATTTCTGAAATAGTTGGTGATCAACTTCATTTTATATCCACCCAAAGGGAATAAAATGAAAGTTCACCTCAAACACACACTCCTCAAATCATTCAGTGTTTGTGTTCAACTTCAATTTGTTCCCATCCAAATGGGACAAAATGAAAATTACCTCACAAACTTCTCAAACACTGAACTTTTTATTGTGTTAGGTTTAAACTTCCCCTCGAGTAAACACGTCAATGAAGGAAATGGTTTCTCAATTTCTTTCTATTGTTTTTCACTGAAATCCAAATCATTCCCTTTCTCTCCTCCAAATATACAAGGCATAATGGATTTATGTAACATACTAATGGCATCTTTAAACAGCCCATCTCATAGTAATATATTTTCACTCATTTTATCTGTCGGTGTCTATTAGATGTTTTGTGGCTACATGACTATATGCAATGTTTCACCAGTGCATATGCGATATGAAACACCATATATGAGGCCAATATGCAGTCTAGGGTGTCCAATATGCAAATTAGATGATCCGCTATGAGGATAGCAAATGGAACTGAACCTATAGAAAAGTCATAATCAACTCAATTGAATTAAGTACACTCAACTAAAAGATGGATTGATGAATCCAACCTCTAGCACGAATATAATGAAGTAATGCAGATGAAATGAGGGTGTGATCAGGAATTTCATGCTAAGAAGAATGGTATAATTTTTAGAAAAAAATACCCTACAAAGCATCTCTATTCATGTAACTTCTTTTATCAACAATGAATATTCATAGTTTCACAGCAACGAAATTTTAGATACATTTGATTATATAAGGTAGAAGAGTGTTTGTTTGAATTCTGCCAGCATCACTAATGCAGCCCAGTAATATAAAAACAAAAGTGTCATTTTCAAAAGACCAATACATTAGCTCTTTAAGATGTCAAGCATTCAATTTAGGTACCGGACAATTGCAGTCTTTGGGAAATAGACAACTGAGCATCTCCTGTTCCTGGAGGCATGTCAACAATGAGGAGATCAAGATCTCCCCAAGCAACTCCTCTGGTCATTTTCTCAAGAGCACTCATTACCTAGAGTTAGATTTAGCAGAATGTTAGAGAAAAGAAGCCTCAACACAAGGAAAGGTGGAAATGAGGAAGGCACAGAATGAAATGAGATAACTTTCACATATTCATCAACCCTTTCCATTTTAAGTCGCTTAACCAAAAAAAGAGAGAGACACACAAATCACATAGGGTCATTGAAAAAACAAACGAAACCATTATATGACAAGAAAAGGTATAATGAGTAATTGAACATTTTCCTAAAAGAAACCTATCCATAATAATATTTTCAACAAACTAGGTTGCATCAGAATAGTATCAATGTATCATATTAGTGTATATGTAATCATAGAAAAAGGTGTGGGCAAGATAAGGCTGTTGCATTTGATTCAGTAAAGCATCTTATATTCAATTAGAACATCAATCTGGATTAAACAGAGCAACACTGATGAAAAATAATCAACTTTGATCTAGCCAATCAATTATTAATTAAACAAATCAACAGATCCAAATCATGAAGATTTGACCAAGTGAGTAGATTTGAGAACAAAAAAGATTTTGGTAGCCAAGTGATAGCTATTAATAATAGTAGTCAGATATTCTTTATTTCACCTAGAATTTAATAATTCATGTTGTATGAGAACATATGGCCCATATAGTTCAAAGGTCTGCCAATTACCATAGGGGCGTATAGAAAACACAGTAGGGCAAAAAAAAGCTGCCAGATAGATCAACAAACCATAGGACCTCTCCAAACAATCGGGGCATCTTTTTCAACAAGAAAACCAATGGACATGCACCGGACTTTATGATTCTCAATAGGGATCATTTTCATATCTGCAAAAACATGTTAATTGCTGAAATAGAAGATAAATAAAGTACCAGAAGATTTGCAAGGTACATAAAAGAGGTATAGATTAGACGACCGACAGTAAATGGTTCTGCAGAAATGCATTCATTGAGATACTGTTGGGTTATTATGTTTGTTAAATGGCTGCCAGCATAGGAATGCATATGCCCAAAGAGCTTAGGAACAGACAAAAGTAGGTACACGGATGCAATGTGAGTGAGAAAGGGTATCCAATAGATTGTTGATACATGGACAACATCTCCCAATGGTTACACAATTTAGGTGTCTAGAGCTGCAAATATGCATCCATTGTTCCCAAAAGATTAAACCTTTAGGCCCAATTTTGTTACACGTATATGTAACATTATAAAATATAAATCATGTATTTACAAAAATTCAATCATGCGTCAGCAGATAAAAACTAAATATGAGACATCATCGATACGAAAATCTATGTTACACTCAGATTTGAGTATCTAACATAGACATGGATGTAGACATCAGACAAATGATTTTTCCAAAATGACGACATGGAGAAGCAGCATAAAAATGTCCAAATCTTCAACATAGGTAAACATTATAATAGGTCAAGATTAATATATTGTTATTTCAAGATTTCAATTTTACCTATTTAAGGATTAAATGTTTTTATTACGTCTAATCAGTGCTAGATCCAAGTTATTACGGGGGCTGATTTGTTACTAATTGGACTCAACTTTGGTCTAAATTTAGTGGTGGTACCTTTACATGTAGAATTAGGCCCAGCCGAGCCGGTTACGGTTCAAGGGCCCAATTATCCTGCGCCCTCCAGCAACGACCCACTGCGTTCCTCTCGCATCTGCCTCACATTGGCAGGCATATGTTGATGAAAATGAGCGTCGATGCTTCCTCCATCCCCCGTCACGCCGCAGCAGCCCCTTATGATGTTCTCTGGCCCTTTGCTCTGTGGTCCACAGTTCCAACGGCGATCGATCCGGCGAAGTCAGTGGATCCAAGGAACATGCCCCCCCCCCCAAGTCATGCGCCTCCACCCATCTACCGCTCTTGAAGTCCCATTGGAAAACGTCGAACCCTCACTAGAATCTGTGGCACAAAACCAGCAGGTTGCCTCCGGCTTTGACCAGAAATTGCTCATAGTGGGTGGAGGCGGGGGCGGGTGCACAACCATCACGTAACGGGTGGAAGTCTAGATCAGTAGACAGATCCGCGACGAGGAGCTGCATCGTGGCAATGAGGGCGTAGAGATTGTCGTCGCGGAAGAAGATCATGTCTTCGATGCTTCGATCGGAGGGGATCATCGATGCGGGAATATTGAATTAAAGATCCGTCCTTAGAGAAGAGAAGGACAACACAGTGGTGGCTGGCGATGACAGGGTAAGAGGAGAAGGGTAAGGAGGAGGTGGGAAGGCGGATCTGAGATTGGGTGAAAATGTTCCAGAGAAGGATATTGGAGTTAGGAGAGTGGGTGGTAGTGACAAGGCGGTTCAATATATATATATATATATATATATATATATATATATATATATATATATATATATATATAATATTTTTAAAATTATAATAATCTTGAACCGTGACTAACTGTAGCGAACCATAAATCGAACCATGAACCAGCGATTCCGAACCGTGAACCTTAACCGTCCAGGTTAAGAGTCAACCTGCCAAGAACCATCAAACAAGCGGTTCCGAATCGTAGTCGGGTCTACTTTTGAGTCATGCCGAGCAGGAGATCTCCAGAGCCTCCCTTCTTGAATCCCAGAGTTCAAGCAATAATGAGAGTGGAATTTCTCCCTACCAAACATGGCAACATAAGTAAGTCTCCTCCACTTCATCCTCTATTTTCTAGCGCCTACTCTCCTTAATCTTCCTATATTCTTCCCGCTACCCATTCTTGTTTTGCTAAATCCATCTGAGAAAACCATATAGCTCTTCAAATTAAATTTTATATGTGTGCTCATGTCATGTCATGTCATCTCGAGATGGGTGCAAGAGGGGGTTTCGCTAGGTCCAAGCATCACAACATACAATCTATATTTGCCTTGTAGCCAAAACAAGAAAAAAAAAATGATCACTTAAGTTGTATTAAACCAAAGGAACCTGCACAACACAAGCAATCATGACCAATGTTCTTTACAAATAACTTCTCCACATCCAGCCTATAAATCAATGAACTAAGTAAACCTGCTCCTTATTTCTCGTAGTCAATACCAGCTATGACAATATATTGGTAAGTAAACAAATGACTATATAGCACAAGAATCATTTCAAAGAAAATAGAAATTTTGAGGGTTTTTTTTAAGTGTCTAAGCTGTCACAGGTATATAAAAAGAATAGCACCTGTTCTCACTTCTGGCTTTACTTGGAGATTCATCATTGTAGGGATGGATGGCCCGTATATATCAGCATCTAGTAGACCAACCTTGAGCTGAAACGTATTGGCAAGTACAACCGCCAAGTTAACTGTAAAAGTGAAAATCAGGGGCAGTTTTTTACTATTCCTAAGAATGAACATCTAAACAACATGAACATTAAACATATATATATTTCAAACATGAAATTGATAAAACAGATGAGTGCATATAGACAGTTTGAAACATGACTAACTAAATTGTCTTCAGTTCAAAATGATAGTGAAAATAATATTACTGAGAGGCATGACTTCAACCAATGTAGTCAATAATTCTGGTAAAAGCAACTTTAGCAAAAGAAACTCCTTATGTTCTAGGATTATGGTGATTGCAATTTAGGGTAATAAATAGTATTAAGTGAGAGAAGTAGGAGGAATTGCATTTCATTAGATTGGCATACTAACATTCTTAAGCTATACTCAAGGCTGGGGTACTTTTTGACTTCTGTGCAAGAAGTTGGATTGTAGAATCTTTTCTAGAAAATAAAAATTGTAGGTAATCTTAGTGGCCGTCAAAGTGACATGTAAAATTCACTTTTTTTTTTTGCAAAATTCACATGACATGTACATTTCTTCACCTCTACATGCACTTTTTTTTTCCGGCTACAATAAAAACAGGAATTTTTTGTTTCATTTTTTAATTGGATTTTACTTGATATTTATTAGTCAAGCACTTGCTTGTAGTCCCAAGTGCAAATCATAGTCGATGTTTGCCTTCCCCGGATCTTGATTAAAGTGTTCATCAAAGGAGGTACATCAGGCAGCCTTATTTTGCGTTTCTACTTTTAGATTGTCTTCATTCCACATGGCCGTGACTCATGAGCATGGTCAAATCTTCCAGCTCAGAAAATCTTCCATCGCCCACCAGATGCAAGATAACATACACCCTCCAATATAGCAGTCACAACTAGCCTTCCAACTCGCATTGTCCTAACCTCTCTGAAGGTTTCTACTTGCATGATTCTACAACTTGTTTCTTTTACTGAGATCAGAGATGATCTTGAAATTTGAGGTAAGAATTTTAAAAACAACTCACCTTTACCCCTACCTCAGTTACCATACTGGATTCAGATGATCCATATATGGATCCATTAATGGATCGTGTTTGCACATCGTCAACTGCCTCAATAGCAAAATGGATTAGTCACCAAGTGCACTCATAAACTTTATTGTGCAACAATGAAATTGCTTTTCTGCATTCTAGCTTATATATATATTGACAGTCCGTAATATTATCACATTCATTGTCAATCAGAGCTAGCTACATGAATCTTACTCCTTCCATTTTGCTCTTCCCTTATGCTGCACAGAGATGCTCACCCTACTCCGAGTACCCTTTAATTCAAAAGGGAGAAAGTTATCAAGATTATAATGGTAGAGTCGATAGTGCACAGGAGTGTCAGAGGCAGTAAGAAAGAACCAGGAAAAGAACTCCAAGCCGTCAGCAGAGCATTCCTTCGAGATTATGTTGCTACAACGAGTTAAATATCACATCAGATATAAGAATCACCTTAGAGGGGTTAGAACTTAACTGGCAAAGTTATTCTGAATTCTTGCACTAAAATCTGAGCAAGAAGCAAAACCATCTATCTGCAACCTCCTAATGAAAAATAAACTTTTTCCTTAAATACAAAAGACACTCAGTACCTTAGTTTAACAAGAATATAGCATTAAGAATTATGTAGTTCTTGTTCCTAAACTGATTCTAATCAAGCCCAAGAAAAAAGAGATAAGTCTGGTGAAGTGAAAGAACTAGACCTGCAGTGGTGGACTTCCCAACTCCACCCTTGCCTGAAGCAACAGCAACTATATCCTTAATTCCATCAATTGACCCTTTAGTCGCATTTGTGCTGTATGGTTTGAAGCTACTCCAACACTAGTCCAGAAAGCAAAACACAAACAAGGAAATTAGGAATAAAGAATAGTTCTACTTAGCTTTCATGATCAAAGATTGTAAACACCAACCATGAGTCTCAGCCAGCATTTTGCAGAGGTCAATCTGTTCGTCCCACTTGAGATAGTCATTCACTTCTTCAAAAAGCTAATTGAATTCAAACATTTAATAGAATGTATGTTAGATTACTTCTTTCTCTTTCTTTTTATTTATTTTAATAACCTTTTTTTTAAAAAAAAAATATCTTAATTGAAGCCTCGCAATTTTCTTGGAAATAATTTCCAAATTTTCCAAATCTGAGAGAAGTTACACAAATCAAAAATTATTTTTTAATTACACTTAAAAGATAGCTTAAATATGAGAAAACAACCAATTCTTTTACAAAAAGATAAACAAATAAAATACCATAATTTAAGGTAAAGCATGGAACTCAGAAAAATGAGTATAAATATGAAACAAATACAGACAAAATAAAGGCAAACCAACAGTGACACCACAACACAAACACTAGATCCACTTAACAACACGGTGTTTCTATTTTCAGTTTGAAATCTACAAATAGGTTAGCATGATCTAGTCACAAACTCACATGTTTAAACGTTCTATTCTTGTCCTTCACCATATATATAATTTATAACCTCACTTTTGAAAATTTATTATTTGAAAAATAACCATTATGTGGTATAGTTTTACCATTCCTCTTTATGTTCATGCCAAGTTATGTTTTGATCATTATTCTTCCAAAATCATTTCTACATTATGCAAAACCTAGGTTCTCATTAGTCGTATTACGCCCCCGAGGCTATGGTGCAGCGGCAGACCGACTAGTCGTTATCCCAGGCATCCGTAGTTGGATCCCCAGCTATGACGTATTTTGCAAAAACTTTTCCTCCAAATGGAGCACGAGCCCTGGGACGCTGCACTTCTAGACCGCCCGCCGCGAACGCTTTCCGATTTACCCTAGTGATCAGTGGAAAATTTCCGTGGGGCCGGACCGGTCACCCTAGGTTTGTTTATTATCTGGTCAACATTTTTTTTTCATTACTCGTATTACACTACGTAACCAATTCATTATGATAACGTTTACGAAAAGTTCATACCAAGTATAAATAAGCGTCTACAAAGATTGCAACCAAAATTCAATTTGAAAAGATAAAGCAATGTAAAGATCAAGTATCATGGGACAAGAGTCAATGCAAATTATCTCTGAAAATAAGCCCCTCCCACAATTATAATTGAATGATGACTCCCCGGGATAGCTATATCGATAAGTTAAAGAATAAATTGATCAATTAGCATACTCCCATGCGTAGTCCTCTCTTTAATCATGTGTTCCCTCTTTTTCAATCTTTAGAGGATCATCTTAAATCCCTTTCCAGAACAGGTCCACATCTTATAATCTTAGAATTAAATAATATCAAATTATTAGTCGCGCACAATGGATGTTGTATGAGGAAATAAGCAATGAGCATCCACCCTAACGATCCTCGGCACAGGTTGGATTCCACAGAACACCCCTAAAACACCTCCAGAATCCAATCTGCAAGATGAAGAATCATCACTATGACCTAGACGTGGTTTAATAAAAAGTTAAATTGACTCCCAAGATCACCCTAGCTCACGGCTAATATAATAGAATGTAATCCAAAAAGTTGTCCTAAAATCAAAACATGGACAACCATACTTAAAGGACGAATCTTACACAAGGAAACGAGAAGAGATCCATCACGAGACACTCACCTAGAGGAGATAGAATTCTAAACGATGGGCTGCTGGAATATCCTTTCACCTGCTACCCCAAATTGAGAAGGACTACCACAACACCAGAATAATGAACAAAAAAAAAATCCTCGCCTTATACTCTCCCAGGAAGCAGTCAACGTCGTTAGTGATCTCTGCGACCAAAATGCAGAGACGGGATGCTGGATACTCTCACAATCGAGGACTGCCCAATAACCAATCCAATAGTTCAGTGAGGAAAACGACGAAAGTCTGGGAAGAAACATCAACGACTTGCATTGTAAGCAATTACTGCCTTGTATGTTCACGTAACTTGGACATCTTTGTATCAGTTTTCAGCAGAGTAGCGTTGTGTTTAGAGATCGGGAAGGCGGTTTACTAGAAACCTTGAGAACTAATATCTAAGCGTGGACAAAGAAACAACGCACAAAAAAACAGCACTATCTATCAGAGAAATAACCTGAAGAACTTAGCACTGTGATTGGATGTAGAAGCAAAAAAAACTCGTGTCCACGTGAGACGGTGAGATATGAGAGATGCCGGAGGTGGTAGTCCGACGGCTTGCGTCGCGTCAGGCGCCGAGGTGGCCTTCGATCCGCAATGGGATGGAGAAGAGAAACCTCCTGTCTGCGTGAGACGGTGAGAGACGAGAGATGCCCAGGTGGTAGTCCGGCAGACCGCTTGCGTCCCGTGAGGTGATGAGCAACCAAGGCGGAGATCGGTCGGAAATGAGTTGGAGAAGAGAAACCTGTGCGTGCGTGGGAGAGACGAAAGGCGTGGCGCATTAGGGTAAGAGAAAGGGTAAGAAGGAAATTATCAAGCCGCACGATTGTCCTTGTTTCTGAGCTTTGCTATGCTCCTTTTCCAAATTATGTAATTTAGGTATTTATTTTTAAAATGATTAATTTTAAAGACGATGAATTCGGCCTCGCCATGAATTATTTTTCATAACATTTTGGTCCTTTTTTTTGGTGTTGTCAAAATTTATGCAAGAAGAATTTTATAAACTACACTGAATAAATATTGAACTGACATAAAGCATAACATTCAATTAATACATAATTGACTACGAGCAATATTAGAAAATATGAAATTCAAGATAAATGATATAGTATTTTTTATGTACATGTTCGATTATTATTTGGACATCGTCGGTGGCCTCTGGTCGTTGTCCCTAACTAAATTATACCTTGGAAAGCATGATGAATCCTTCGAGGATCGTTATAATTGAAGTGTCACGTTATTCATGTTGTCTATTATTTTTCATTGACTATTTTCTGTATGGATGAAACGCCGAGTGACTTAGACCTCTTCCTTAAATTGAGTTGGTCATCTTCCTGCGGTTTGACTTGGAGGAGGAGATGATCTTCTCGAGCTACTTTCTCCCTTTTTGACATTACCGGGAGGGTTCTGTAAGAAATCCATGATTTCTGTCAATTGCTTTCCAAACGTGGCATGCATGTCATCTATTTTGTTGGAAAGATCAGCTTGAACTTTGTCAACTCTTCGAGTGAGATATGTTGCAGAAACCAAATGTAATCTCCTATAATAGTCTAACTTGGACTCAATTGAAGCAATCACTCTGATTACTCCAGCCATCTGTGAGAGCATCCGATTTTTTAAATTGTCGACCTCAGTAGCAGAGGCCATTTAATTAGCTTGAAGATTAGCTTGAAGATTAGTGATTGTGTTGGCCTTCTGTTCAAGAGTTAAGGTTAATGGATCAGTGGTGACAAGATCATCTTCTTGATTGTGGTCTACAATGCCATCAAACTGTAACTCATTGTCGAGTTGTTTTGCGAAAATTGGTCAATTTGTTCTAGTAAAGCGGTTTTTTGGCTTGGAATTTCGATCCGAGGAGTGCATGAGTCCTTTTCAGTCTAGCCTGGAGAGTCATCAAACTGTTTATTGACTCAGGCAAAGGTTCTTCGAGTAGTTGTTTTGGCTCTTCATGGACTTTCTATTCTTCTTCTTCTTCTTCTTCTTCTTCATTTTCTGTCTAAATCAACACTTTTCAGGCTGTTCTTCATTCTCAATTGTCTGTTGGTCAAACTGAGGTTCTCTGGATAGATCTTCAATCTGAGTAGCAGGACACCGAGTCTGGTCTTGATCAAGAGTTTTAGACGGATGCATCTCAGGAACAATCGGCTATGGAATATCTATCTACTCAGTCTGTTTTGACTGCATTTGAACTTCATCCAAAACTGATTCATCAATCAATCTGAGAACTCCAGCAGTAGTTGTCAAAGACATTTCAGGCAAAGTCTCTGAAGTTAGCTGGTGTAGCATCGTAGATATAACCTTGTTTGGAGATGCATTCAGAGAGGCTTTAGACTGATGTTCTTGATGTGGAGTAAAGTGAGAATCTTTAGATTGATGTGCTTGATGCCTTGATCAGGAATGATTGGTTCAGTGATGAAAGATGTCTGGGTTTCTTCTTGAGTTGCAGTTGTGATAGGTTGATCCAGAATGACTACTTTAGGACTGTCTGATTTGATCATGCATCCTTCTGAACTAATTCAGTCTGTTCTGGAATGATGATCTCTGGTTGGTCAGACTGTTCCAGATTTTCAAACTCCTTATCGAACTCAGTTAGTTGATCAGGCAAGTCTAGTAAGGGAGAATTTGTCTAATCTTCTGAGATATGAGATTTTGTCTGATCTTGAATAAGCTCCTATGTATGAGAAGCAGCAGCAATTTGAACAGGCAGCTTAAGATCTTCTCTCATTCATTTTACAGTACATCACAAAGGCTATGCATCCATTTCAAAGCTGACTTATAACTGCAGCATCATCCTTGGCAGTCAAATTGTGTGCATCATAGTTGTCTCTTTTTCTGTCTAGAAGATATCTGATCCCGGCCTAACTCACGGGTAGCTCGGCCGGCCGGCCTGACGCCGCGTCTGGATGGAGGCTAGACCGAGGCCCCCGGAGTCCAGGTGAACCGAAGGACTTAGGCGGGTAGTCAGGCCGAAAGAGTCCGGCCTGATCCAACCTACTCGAGGACATCGAGGAGTCGACCCTGATTTGGATATACACGGCGTTGACGGAGGGCGGGCCGATGAAGGCCCGACCCAGGGAGTTGCCGAACTGGGGAACACTCGAACCACCAACCGCTCGACCCTGGGTCAGGTCGGGCGGGTCGATACCAAGCATCCCCTGACCCTGCCACCAAGACCGGCCACCCGACCCCGAGCTAAGTCGGGTGGATCAGGTCTAAGCATCCCCTAGCTCTCCCACTCAACCAGGTGACCCGAGAGTCGGCAAATTGAATACATCTCTGCGCCCCCCCCCCCCAACTCAAGACGTACCCTGCGTCACTCGGAGATATTACACCCGATCCGCCCGATACCATTTGGGCCAGCCGGTCGCCAACCAATCTCAGGACCGGTCCTTCCTTACGACGCCTCCACTCCAGGACATCATATGTACGACCGTGATACGGGGTCAGCGCGGGCCTTACTCATTCATGGCACATGTCGCGGATATCCCGCTGACTCTGTACTACTGTACTACCCGAGCACCCCGTGCCAGGCCACCATTCGATGGGTCAGGCAGAGTGGCGCCGATCAGTGCCTTCCTGTGAGCTGACAAACACCCCACATCTCTGTCTCATGCGAGTACCGAAAGGTGATTGACACTGACAGGGGTTGTCAACTCCCCCGGCTATATAAGCCCCTCCTTTCCTCATTCCGCAAGTATGCGCAATCGTGGCTCCATCTACTACTTCCTTTGCTTTACTATATTCCTGCGGATACTGACTTGACCATCGGAGGGCCTGACCGGAGATCTTTCCCGGCGGGTTTGCTAACGGTCATTTTCTCGCAGATCGGAGCCAGCATCAACAACTCGTGGCGCTTGGGAAACCATCTCGCTCTTGGGAAAGTCGAGCTCCTGCCACGGCCACACGAGGGTGAGGATTTTTCGACGGCTAGGGCGGCCAGGGCAATCTTGGCGGCCAGGGCATCTAGTCCTCCCTCGTGTGGCCGTGGCAGGAGCCCGACTTTCCCAAGAGCGAGATGGTTTCCCGAGTGCCACGAGTTGCTGATGCTGGCTCCGATCTGCGAGAAAATGACCGTTAGCAAACCCGCCGGGAAAGATCCCCGTTCAGGCTCTCCGACAGTCAAGTCTGTATCCGCAGGAATATAGTAAAGCAAAGGAAGTAGTATACAGGGGCACGATTGCGCATACCTGCGGAATGAGGAAGGGAGGGACTTATATAGCGGGGGGAGCTGACAACCTCTGTGTGTGTCAGTCACCTTTCGGCACCCGCATGAGACAGGGATGTGGGTGTTTGTCAGCTCACAGGAAGGCACCGATCAGCGCCGCTCTGCTTAACCTATCGAAGGGTCGCCTGGCACGGGGTGCTCAGGTAGTACAGTAGTACAGAGTCAGCAGGATATCCACGACATGTGCCATGAATGAGTAAGGCTCGCGCTGACCCCCATATCACGGTCGTATATATGATGTCCTGGAGTGGAGGTGGCGTAAGGAAGGATCGGTCCTGAGATCGGTTGCCGACCAGCTGACCCAAATGGTATCGGCGGGGTCAGGTGTAATGTCTCCGAGTGACGCAGGGTACGTCCTGAGTTGGGGGGCTCGGAGATGTATTTGATTTGCCCACTCTCGGGTCACCTGGTTGAGTGGTCGAGCTAGGGGATGCTTAAACCTGATCCACCCGACATAGCCCGGGGTCGGGTGGGCGACCCTGGTGGCGGGGTCAGGGGACGCTTGGTATCGGCTCGCCCGACCTAACCCAGGGTCGGGCGATTGGTGGTTCGAGGGTTCCTCGGTTCGTGAACTCCCTGGGTCGGGCCTTCGTCGGCCCGTCCTCAGTCAACACCGTGTATATCCAAGTCAGGGTCGGTTCCTCGATGTCCTCGAGTAGGTTGGATCAGGCCGGACTCTATCGCCCTGACTGCCCGCCTGAGTCCTTCGGTTCACCTGGACTCCGGGGGCCTCGGTCTTGCCTCCATCCAGACGCGGCCCCAGGCTGGCCGGCCGAGCTATATGTGAGCTAGGTCGGGATCATTCAAGTTGTAATCGGATATATACATATAAAATATCACGTCATTTATTAAAATTTTTATTAAATTTTTTGATTAAGTATATCATAGCTTAAAAGATATTGGAGGAGAAGGGTTGCAACACTTAAACGTGTGAGGTGGCAAGAGCAACATTGTACGTGAAAGAGAATTAAAAAAAACAAAAATAGATTTTCTCAAATAAATAGATTATTCTTAAATTTAATTTGATCGTAATTTGACGAAATGAAATTCAAAATCAACATTCATTTGGACCAATATATTATTTATCTCTAGGGCTACTATAGATTTTGTTTCATCCAAATTCAATTTTAATTCAGCACAGTATGCTTTAAAAGAATTATAGATTAATTAGAAAAAAACTGCGCTGCACATCCATCCAGCATCCGACTCTCTATATAGCAATTTTGATAATAAAAAAATACATAGTTATTGATTTAAATAATTGATCATTTTAAAAACATGAGTTACCATATCTACTAATTTTCACCGATACTGTTATAAATTTTTTACTAGCAATTGACAAAATCTATAATCACACTTTGTTGTATATATATATTTTTAATAAGTTATATTTTATGATAAAATTTAAAATTTATTACCCATGTTTAAAATTTATTCATAATTGCTAGAAGGATTTAGAATATTTTTTATTAAAATCGCTAAAGGTCCGTCTACTACTACTACTACTATTATTATTATTATTATTTGATAAGTGAGTGATATATTTTAGTGAATTTAAAAGTATTTGAGAATTTTTTTTCTTGTAGGAGGCATGCTCCCCTGAAGATAAATAATTAAAAAAATAAAAATGTTTTAAAAACTACGAGACTTTCTTTCCCGTAAAATTTATCTCCCATAATATATTTTTTTCCCCTAAATTGTCCACCCAAAATCACAAACTATTGTAGTAATAAAAGCATGTTTACTGTGGATCCAACTATTAGAGTATGAAGTTTCATCATATATAGTGGTTTGCGGGATGAACTTGCTGTTAATTTTGTGGTATAGAAGGCCGACGCAATCTTTAATATACTGTTGAATTTTAAGGGATGTGAGGATATCAACTTTTGGAAGGAAAATCTTAGAGGTCTATATACAATTAAAGTTGGGTATCTAATGGGGAGAAATTCTTCAGGCCTCCTTCCTTCCAATCCTCTCATGAATGTGATCGAGTCATGGTGGAAATTTTTATAGCGCCGGATCTTCTCGTGACGGACAACTAAAGATATTACTCTAACAACAAGCATTAATCTAAGCGTAAAGTATGTTTCAATGGATAAATATGCAAGTTCTATAGTGGAACTATAAGTCACTGCATATTATTCTGCCCCGAGCTTCGTCATGTACGGAAACATACTCAATTTATGAATTGTGGATTCTACTTGGTGACGATGATGTCAAAAGAGGAGTTTGAAATGTTCGATATGCTGAGTTGGGCGGTATGGGGCGAGGTATGTAAGCAGATTCATGGACCGGATGGTAGAGCTTTGGAGATCAGGGTGGACTGGGCAATCCCAATGTTGGAATTATTTGGGGAAGCCAATTTGATGGAAGATATCTTATTCCCCGTTTCAAACGTTAGGCCTGAACAAGCTTGAAAACCAACGAATGATGACCAAATTTGGTTGGATGTGGATGCCGGTCGTGACATGACTAGATACAAATTTAGTGTTGGAGCAATTATCCGAGATTAGCACAAACAAGTTTTGGGTGTGAAAGTGGAAGATATTTGGAGTTCGGCGAAGGCGATGGAGTTGATGATAATCCGCTACGGAATAGCTCTATGTGCGTTATTGAGTGTTCATATAACATTTGCATAAATTTAAATTCGGCAATTTACCAAAAGGCGTACCCAAGAATAGGTATTTACCAAACACAGTATCATGGTTTCATTTTCACCAAAAGGTGCACATAATAATAGTGAACTTCCTATTATACCCCTCCTGTCATCTACTGTCTTTCTCCTTCTCTCTCAGTAACAAATTTCGAGACAACTGCAGATACTTTTTCAGACTTTTATTTTAAAATAATATAATATGAAATCGGCGCTGAAAACGTTGTAAGGTAAATATCAAAAAAATATTTCAGTTAATAAATATCTCATCCAACGTGATTTAAAAATATAAATAAATAATTTTTATATTTGATTAATAGAAATTAATATATTAAATAATATTTAATATATATATTAATATATATATATATAATATTAATAAATATATTAATATCTCATCCACGATATTTATTAATAAATATATTAATAAATATATATATAAATATATAAATATATTAATATATAAAAAAAATTTGAAAAAAAACGTTGGCTGAAAATTAAAAAAAAAGTGTGTGTATTGATTTCAGGCCCACGCTGGGCCTGAAATCAATACATTCAGGCCCAGCGTGGGCCTGAAATTTTTTATTTCAGGCCCACGTTGGGCCTGAAATATTTTGATTCAGGCCCGACGTGAACTCAAAATTTTTTCTATTTTAAAAATATATTAATATATAAAAAAATCTATCAAAACACTTAATTTAAGATTCAAACACAGGGCCTGAAATCATCCCAGGAGAATCTGAAGTCAAATAACTTCAGATCGTATAAATAATTAATTTAATAAATAATAATTAAGTATAAAAAAATATTTTTAAAATTAAATTTTTTTTTGTGCCCTGGGCCTGAAGTCAGGCCTGAAGTCTAATGACTTCAGGCCCTCCATCATTCAAATAAAAAAATATAAAAAATTTTTTTATAAAAAGGTTTAATATATAATTACATATTATATATGAGTGGTTTAGGTATATCAGTGAGTTTGGGTGCCGAAACATCTAATAGGAGTGGTATAGGAGATGAGATTTTAGGTGCCGAAACATCTAATCTTGCTGTATCACCAATGCTATAGGAGTGGTTTAGGTATATCAGTAAGTTTTGAGCAAAACTCACTGATGGACCTACCATATTTGGAATTCTGAAAACTCTATATCAGTAGACAGGGTTGAGCTAGGAGATGAGATTTTGGGTGCCGAAACCTCTAATCTTATTGTATCACCAATGCTATAGGAGTGGTTTAGGTATATCAGTGAGTTTTGAGCAAAACTCACTGATGGACCTACCATATTTGGAATTCTGAAAACCCTATATCAGTGGACAGGGTTAAGCTAGGAGATGAGATTTTGGGTGCCGAAACCTCTAATCTTGTTGTATCACCAATGCTATAGGAGTGGTTTAGGTATATCAGTGAGTTTTGAGCAAAATTCACTGATGGACCTACCATATTTGGAATTCTGAAAACCCTATATCAGTGGACAGGGTTGACCTACGAGATGAGATTTTGGGTGCCGAAACCTCTAATCTTGCTGTATCACCAATGCTATAGGAGTGGTTTAGGTATATCAGTGAGTTTTGCTCAAAACTCACTGATATACCTAAACCACTCCTATAACATTGGTGATATAGCAAGATTAGAGGTTTCGGCACCCAAAATCTCATCTCGTAGCTCAACCCTGTCCACTGATATAGGGTTTTCAGAATTCCAAATATGGTAGGTCCATCAGTGAGTTTTGCTCAAAACTCACTGATATACCTAAACCACTACTATAGCATTGGTGATACAGCAAGATTAGAAGTTTCGGCACCCAAAATCTCATCTCCTAGCTCAACCCTGTCCACTGATATAGGGTTTTCAGAATTCCAAATATGGTAGGTCCATCAGTGAGTTTTGCTCAAAACTCACTGATATACCTAAACCACTCCTATAGCATTGGTGATACTACAAGATTAGAGGTTTCGGCACCTAAAATCTCATCTCCTAGCTCAACCCTGTCTACTGATATAGGGTTTTCAGAATTCCAAATATGGTAGTTCCATCAGTGAGTTTTGCTCAAAACTCACTGATATACCTAAACCACTCCTATAGCATTGGTGATATAGCAAGATTAGAGGTTTCGGCATCCAAAATCTCCTAGCTCAACCCTGTCCACTGATATAGGGTTTTCAGAATTCCAAATATGGTAGGTCCATCAGTGAGTTTTGCTCAAAACTCACTGATATACCTAAATCACTCCTATAGCATTGGTGATACAACAAGATTAGAAGTTTCGGCACCCAAAATCTCATCTCCTAGCTCAACCCTGTCTACTGATATAGAGTTTTCAGAATTCCAAATATGGTAGGTCCATCAGTGAGTTTTGCTCAAAACTCACTGATATACCTAAACCACTCCTATAGCATTGGTGATACAGCAAGATCAGAGGTTTCGGCACCCAAAATCTCATCTCCTAGCTCAACCCTGTCCACTGATATAGGGTTTTCAGAATTCCAAATATGGTAGGTCCATCAGTGAGTTTTGCTCAAAACTCACTGATATACCTAAACCACTCCTATAGCATTGGTGATACAATAAGATTAGAGGTTTCGGCACCCAAAATCTCATCTCCTAGCTCAACCCTGTCTACTGATATAGAGTTTTCAGAATTCCAAATATGGTAGGTCCATCAGTGAGTTTTGCTCAAAACTCACTGATATACCTAAACCACTCCTATAGCATTGGTGATACAACAAGATTAGAGGTTTCGGCACCCAAAATCTCATCTCCTAGCTTAACCCTGTCCACTGATATAAGGTTTTCAGAATTCCAAATATGGTAGGTCCATCAGTGAGTTTTGCTCAAAACTCACTGATATACCTAAATCACTCCTATAGCATTGGTGATACAATAAGATTAGAGGTTTCGGCACCCAAAATCTCATCTCCTAGCTCAACCCTGTCTACTGATATAGAGTTTTCAGAATTCCAAATATGGTAGGTCCATCAGTGAGTTTTGCTCAAAATTCACTGATATACCTAAACCACTCCTATAGCATTGGTGATACAGCAAGATTAGATGTTTCGGCACCTAAAATCTCATCTCCTATACCACTCCTATTAGATGTTTCGGCACCCAAACTCACTGATATACCTAAACCACTCATATATAATATGTAATTATATATTAAACCTTTTTATAAATTTTTTTTTTATATTTTTTTATTTGAATGATGGAGGGCGTAATGACTTCAGGCCCTCCTTGGGCCTGAAGTCATCAGACTTCATGCCCAGGGCACAAAAAAAATATATAATTTTAAAAATATTTTTTTATACTAAATTATTATTTATTAAATTAATTATTTATACGATCTGAAGTTATTTGACTTCAGATTCTCCTGGGATGATTTCAGACCCTGTGTTTGACTCTTAAATTAAGTGTTTTGATAGGTTTTTTTATATATTAATATATTTTTAAAATAGAAAAAATTTTGAGTTCACGTCGGGCCTGAATCAAAATATTTCAGGCCCAACGTGGGTCTGAAATAAAAAATTTCAGGCCCACGCTGGGCCTGAATGTATTGATTTCAGGCCCAGCGTGGGCCTGAAATCAATACACACACTTTTTTTTTAATTTTCAGCCAACGTTTTTTTTCAAATTTTTTTTATATATTAATATATTTATATATTTATATATATATTTATTAATATATTTATTAATAAATATCGTGGATGAGATATTAATATATTTATTAATATTATATATATATATTAATATATATATTAAATATTATTTAATATATTAATTTCTATTAATCAAATATAAAAATTATTTATTTATATTTTTAAATCACGTTGGATGAGATATTTATTAACTGAAATATTTTTTTGATATTTACCTTACAACGTTTTCAGCGCCGATTTCATATTATATTATTTTAAAATAAAAGTCTGAAAAAGTATCTGCAGTTGTCTCGAAATTTGTTACTGAGAGAGAGAAGGAGAAAGACAGTAGATGACAGGAGGGGTATAAGAGGAAGTTCACTATTATTATGTGCGCCTTTTGGTGAAAATGAAACCATAGTACTGTGTTTGATAAATACCTATTCTTGGATACGCCTTTTGGTAAATTGCCCATTTAAATTCCTTCATGCGGTTTAAACAGTAACTCACCCGAAGGGGAGTGGGGTTAGAGGGAATATTGATAATAAAAACTTATATTCTATTTAAGAGTACAGTGTTTTTTTTCCTATAATATATGAGAGAAGAACCACGAATGATGCTATGCATTTGTTGACTTAGAGAAACTCTGAGTTGATTTGATTCTTATGATGATTAATGAGGTTAGATAACATCGAATCTCGAATGATGGATTTAATTTTATAAAAAAATTTATCGATCGTAATGATAAATCAAGAAGAACTCATGATGGATAATACAGAAGTTCAACGTACTAAGATTTATAATCCATTTGGAAAAATATTCCTATAAAATACGTCGTAATTAATTGGGAATCAAATCATGAATATCTGAGATGACAATTAATTATCTTTCTACTACACTATAACTCCTCCAGAGGCCTTGTTCCTCTCAGATTGGATGGCTGGATGATTTTATTTTAATTGATTTTTGTAAGTTATAGGTAACGATACATTTACGTGATTTTGTTCATTAGTGAGATTAGTAAATATAGTGATAAATATTTACATTAAAATAATTATTTATTTTGTATCCATTTCTTTACTTAAAATAGTTGCCTTTCTCTTGTTTTCTTCGTGGTCGGCAATCCGCTAAACTACAAAGCTATCAGACCATTGTTATGGATGTCGATGTGGCTCGCGTGGCCTCAATTCATCGAATCTCACACGCCCAATCCCGAACTCCCATGCAACAAAACGTCTCATCTCACAACTCCCCTCTATTTTAATTTTTTTAAATGGAAAAAATTAGTTGTACCTTAATCGACGGCCGTTAATGTGTCCAACTACCAGTGGAAACGGACGTTTTACGCCCGTTATCGAAACCTCGCCTCGTGTTTCTCGGTTAATCCGACCAGTCCCTACAAATAGTGTCCGCACCTCTTTGTCTCTCTCTCCTCCACGTTGTAGAGAGATAGAGAGGTGAGGAGCAGTCGAATTAATCCGTGTTTCCTAGTTCCTACCGCGTCCTCAAGGACATTATACTCGGTCCTGTCACCGTTTGGTAGCTTACCATACCCGACGTCCAAATCCTCCTTTCACCGCCTCGGCCGTTTCTCTTAAGTTCGGCCCAAGAGGTAACCCGTACTCCACCGCTCGGTGACGCACCTTATACACTCTTTAAATGAAGGCCGGCGGATAGGTGGGAGCTGGCTTGCCAATCGCGCGCCGCCCACGCGACGGGAACCATGCCGGCCGAGAACGGCGTGAGCGGCACCACCCGACTCCGTGTCCAGAGGCAGACCGCCGACGCCGCTAGAATCGCCCTCGGCTTCGGCATCGCTGCCAGCCATGAGATTAGCCACCACCGCGGCGGGGCCGACCTTCAACCGACCAAACCTCTCTCCGGAGCGAGAATGGGGACGATTTCGCCCCCACCGCTGCCGCTCTTTCCCTCCCGCGGCCCGTTCTTCGCCGGGTTTTCTGTAGGCGCCGTGGTCGCCGCCGTGCGGCACCACCCCGTGCCGTGCGCCTTCGCGATCTTGCTCTTGGTCTTCATGGGCGTGGAGTACACGATCCCCATGGTCCCTTTGGCTTCTCCGCCGCTGGATTTGGGGTTCATCGTCACAGAGCCGCTGAATGCCGCTCTCGCCGCCGCGCCCGCCCTGAACACCGTGCTCGCCGCCCTCAATACGGTGAGAATGAGTTCAATGCCTCTTTCCTATCCTTTCTTGCGTCTTACAATTAGGGCTTACTTCCATTGGCCAGATCTTAGCCAATCACCATTAAGGTAGACAGAATGTTTGCGCTTAAGGACCTTTCCCATTGATTACGTCAGCCATGTTCCAGATGCTTGAAATGCCCTCCGATTTTGAATTTTTCTCTTCCGTGCTACCCTAATAATTATGATCCATTTTTTTTTTAAATGAACATCAGATCCAAGTCCTATCAAGTTTGTATAGTTTTATGTTTTCGTGGTTCAAGTTCTTTCTACACCTTCTATATTTGCTGACAGATTCTCAACCTACACAGTAAAGATTAGAGTTCCAAAACGTTTTTTGCTTTCTTAAGCATGGCACAAGTAGCTTAATTTATTAGGATAGAAGGCGTTCACTAGGAATTATAAGCTTTGGTAACTGGAAAGGTATATTGATTCGCTCTAATTTCGAGCCTCATAAACCCAAATTCACATGTTCCTATTTGTAAGTTCATAGTTATCTCACTTGATGAAATTAGTATCAAACAACAAAGCAGCTTCAGCTTTAATAGTCGTTTGTTGCCTTCATTCAATGTTGGAGTAAATGCCCACTCTGTTAGATGTCCCATTAATGCCGGATTGTGGTTCATTGCCTTCAATTAATGCTGGAGCAAATACCTAATCTACAATAAATTACCCCGCTTCAGCTTTGATTGCAGTTCTTTGCCTTGAATTAATGTTGGAGTGTCCAATTCCATAAGATCGTATTATTATGTGGAATGGTATCACACCCATTTAGAAGATTGTTGTAACTAGGAATATGTTTCTTTGTTCAAAGATTTGCAACCAAGTTAATAGATTGCTATTTAATTTTTTTTTTTTCAGGTCTTCGTGGGCATGCAAACTTTCTACATACTATGGGCATTCCTAGTGGAGGGAAGGCCACGCCCCACCATTGCAGCTCTGTTTATGTTCCCATGCAGAGGAATTTTAGGTTGCTCCACCCAGCTGCCACTCCCAGAGGTACATTAGGCATTGCTATATAACTAAGTTCAATGTTTTTTTACAGACATGGATGATTTATTAGGCGAGTAATTGTAGTAAAAATATTTTTTTAGGTGAATGAAAAATTAGTACGTTCTATGAAATTGCTTAAGAGATATAGAAAATTACTAGTCTTTTAGTTGTCTGAATCCATTTATGAACGGATAACGACACATACTTGTATAGGAGTGTAGTTTATGGATATGAATCTGTAGGCGTTAACTTAGATGTGTACAAACATTAATTCACGTTTGACCAATTTGAAGGAAATTTCAAGTCGCATAAATTCAAAGTGGAATGATAGTCCAAATGAACCAAATGGTTAGCCATGATTTTGCTAATGATGGGATGGAAAGTTAACCGCAAGAACAACCTTTAAGGCCCATAATTTGAGCTAATAGTTACCCTATACGCTATCTCTAGAAGAGATTACCCAGTCAATATATAAATTGTGGTAATAAAGTCATTTTTATAGTCTGGTAGAATTCAATTAAAAACACTTAATTGAATCATTGTGGAGAGCATTACACTCGTTTAAAATGTTTAGAATCAACTGCAGGTGATTGTTGTACTAATGTGAAGTTTGAATATCTGACTGCTTTCTCATATTTCATCCTTCAACTTAGCTAGTTTCTCATTTGGTAGTTGAACAGATCAAGAAAACAGTAGGAAAAATAAAATATAAAATTTGTAATGGCCTTGAATTTTACTATCTGTCATTATCGTTGCGCTAGATAACTAGTGGTAGAGGTTACTATTACTACAGTGGAAATGCATAAATCCATCTAGTGGAATAAACTAAAGCAGTGTTGTACAATAAACAGCCTGAAACTATCAACTGAAATTAATAAACATGAAAAATTATATTTTTTCCAATTCATTTTTTTTTTTTTGCTCCTAAGCTTTTGATGTTATAATTTCTAATTCTTATATCTTTTGCTTTACAGTGATAGAAATATAGTAAGAAATTGAAATTATCGTTTCAAATTTGTTAGTTTTATGATATCTGAAGTAGTAAGCATTTGAATTATGTATACATGGCAGGGTTTTCTGGGTTCAGGAGCAGATTTTCCCGTCGGAAACGTCTCCTTCTTCCTCTTCTTCTCCGGCCATGTGGCCGGAGCCGTGATCGCTTCGCTTGACATGCGGCGCACGCGGCGGCACAAGATGGCGTGGGCCTTCGATGCCCTCAACCTGCTTCAGAGCGTGCGCCTGCTCGCCGCACGAGGCCACTACACCATTGACTTGGCCGTCGGCGTCGGGGCTGGCTTTGTCGCCGACGTGCTCGCCGGCGAGTACGAGAAGATCAAGTGGAAGCCCGACCAGCAGCGGGCGTGCTGCAGTTGTGGGTGCAGCTGTAGCACTCGATGACCGCGATGCATCTAACGCCATCGCCTCTTCACTTCCTATTCGTCCTCTCCCAGTATTGTTCTCTTAATTAGCTTCTTCTACAAAGTTCTGCCAAGCGAACAGTTGTGGTTGATTGATAATTTGGGTTTTCGGCATGTAATTAGCTTCCTTTTAAGTGTAAAATGTATTGTTTCCCAACTTGGCTCCTTGTCAAATTTGTGAGAATGAGACGAGTTCCTAATTGCCTTTGCCACTAAATCCTCCAGTATTAAAAACTGCCACGGCTACAGAGAAGGACAATTGGCATGAATGAAAATTAAGGGAGGTCAAATGAGATATCCTACACACGACATATTCTTGATTATGAATATGGCATCAGATGTGATATTCTGTCAAGATCAGCTCTCGCGGGCTAAGGTTAGTTGAAGACTCCCATCTACACCTATTCTCATTTTACTCTATTTCTTCTCATTTTCCATCTCCCCTTAGAATGATTTGAGTGTCATTTTCGATCTCCATTCTAATCCCTCCCTCGCTCCTTTATATCTCATAGGTCCTCCAAGCAACTTGGCCTTATTTGTAGTGTGCAACGCCCCTCCAGATGACTTGACCTTATTGGCAATGTCCGATGACTATTCTCTAGCTCCAAAGGCATCTCTGGCAATCTCACTTTCCTCTTGGTCATGACAACTTCGTCAACATTCCAGATAGTTCACTGGTGGCTCGTTCGTCTAAGATATTAAAATAGGGTCAAATTGACGTCGTCTATGAAAATGTACACCTGAATTGAGATTTGAGATAGATAACAATGAAAAAACCATCTTGAAATGTAATCTCGCTAATAAAAGGGGAATAGTAGATAGTGTCGATTTGCAACTTGCAAATATTGCGATAAACAAGCGGCAGGAAAATTTTCACCTTCGACTCTTCAATCAGAGCCAAATCGACAGTCACCAGCCTTAATAGGCGGTCGGCAGCATCAATTAGCAGTCAACAGCTACAATAAGAGGTCGGCAGCTCCAAATCAGCGGTCGGCAATTCTATGTCAGCAATCGGCGACAATAGAGTAGACAGTTAGCAGTCGGTGACAATCGGCAGCTCTAAGACTCTTGTAGGCCACTCTAAATCTGGTTGACAGCACCAATTGGCAAAAATTCTAATCAGCGACACAGTCGGCATCTCCCTCACAAAGTCTAGTAGGCGCTTCCTCGCAAGCATGACTCAGAAACACTAGGTGTCGAAAGCCTCCGATTGGCAGATTAAGGAACACAAATGCCAATCGGCCAATCCGTGACCGTGTCAATCAAGAACTTCCAATTGGCCAAACCAATCCACAAATTCCAAGTGGAATTCCAATCAAGAAACATCAATTAGCCATCGAATTGGCAAATGCCATTACAAACTCTGAGCAGCAATCTCCAAGTGGACAATTTTAAACGGCAAGACCAACTGCCGATCAAGTGGAAATTCATGCAGCGTCTCCATTCGACAAAACCATTCGGCAAGCTCCATTCGATATCTCCAAATTAATTCCGTTCAGCAATCTCCATTTCATCGGCGGTCTCCATTGGCAATTGGTATTCGACATCTCCAAAAGCTGTCAACTTACAAATGGAAAATTCCAATTAACTTTAATTGGAAAATCCATTCGGTGGAGCAATTTTAAAACTCAATCTCCATTCGGTAATCAATATTGACAAATGAACAACGCTCCACTTGGCAGCTCTGATCGACCGTCTAATCGGTTGGCCCAACTGACAGCTCAGCCATCCCAACCAATTCATCTATTTAATTTGAGATTATCAATTCAAGTCATCTCAACATATAAACAGATAAGTCTGAACATAAAAATACATCATTTCAATCCAAAATATATCCCACTTTTATATCAAGCAGAAGGTTTCATCTCTCTTGGACTCTCGTCATGTCTCCATGGAATCATATTCCTCTGATCTCGGATCAATGACGTCCATCAACAAATGTTTTCTTGAGAGCTCAACCTCGCTCGATTGGGAGCAAACAACCCCTTGATTTCAGATTAGTGGCATACATTAGCAAATACCCTTTTAGGGACTCAACCTCCCTCGATCAAGAGCTAACAACCTCCTGATCTTGTATCAGTGGTGTCCGTCAGCAAATATCCTATTAAGAGCTCAACCTCCGCCGATCAAGAGCTAGCAACCTCTGGTCTTGGATAAGTGACATCCTTCAGTAATGTTTTCCTAAGGGCTCAACCTCCTTCGAACCCTAATCTTGGATGAATGATATCCATAAACAAATGTCTTTATCGGGACCTAAGAAAATTTCAATTGAGGGATCTTCGTTGACCTCTCGACTAGAGTGCCTAACGACCTCTCGGTAGGGTCCTCTAATTAATTTTCAACAAAAATTTCAAAGAATTTTCAGGCGGGAACACTCTAGTGGCTCGAGCACCTAATGACCTCACCCTGATTGAGGTTAAGCAAATATATATCCACTAATTTTTCATCAATGACATCCATCAATAAATATCCTTTTTAGGACTCAAGGAAATTTTTGTTGGGGCCTCTCAATTGGCTTCTCGACTGGAGCGCCTGCCGATCTCTCGGCAGACCCTCCAATTAATTTCTAGCAAAAATTTTCAAGAAATACTCAGTCAGAAACACTCCAATGGCTCCCCGACTGAAGCGCCTAACGACCTCACCCAGATCAGGGACAAGCAAATAGATATCCACTAATTACGGATTAGTCACATTAGAAATTCCAAACGACAAGAATAATTAGAAAGTCCAATTGGCAGAGCAGTTGGAAATTTCAATCAGCAACTCAGCTACAATTGGCCGTTCAACAATTCTTAGAAGCTTCTTGTCAACTTCGATCAACAATTCAATTAGCCATCCAATCTTATTCCAATCAAATTCAAATTGGCCAAATCCAACCATTGGAAATTCCAATTAGCTCAAATTGAAAAATGTTCCTATCTGCTTAGAGTGACAAATCTGATCAGCTTCAAAGGGAGAAAGTTAAATTAGCAAATCAAATTTGGACAAAGTAAAACTTGGAAAAACAACCGGCTTCGAAGGGAGAAAATCTTAGTCAGCTTTTCTCATACATATAATCTAACCAATCAGGCTCATACCTCCTTCACTGGACTTGAGAGAGAGGTTTGTGATACATGGAGTATTAAGGTATTAAAAGTCGTCACGGGTTAAAGAAGGTCAATCGACACGTTGAGATGGGTGAAAATCAAGGGAAGTCAACAAAACCCACTAGTTATTCCGGCTGAGTCGATCTGCCGGTCATTCCGATCGAGCCAACCTACTAGTCATTCTGACCGAGCCAATTTGCTAGTATTCCTAGTGACGGCTGACTCTATTGTCTTCTCAATGAAGACCAACTCGATGCCTCTTGACTCAACAAGTCAAACTCTCCAATATTCATCCCAGCTGGTCAATAGCACGTGGGACAACACGTGGGTTGTCAAAACCCGTGGGTTGTCAAAGCATGTGAAATAATAAGGTTTATATAGCGTGATCCCCCATAAGATTTCCACACTACATGATATAGAGAACATGACCTTATGACATCTGTGGCGTGGCATATTCTTGATTATGGATATGACATCAAATGTTATATTATACCATAAGTATTTCCTATAAAAAGGCTCGCTCCTGCGAGCCAAGGTATGCTGGGAGGCTCCCATCTACACCTACTCCCTTTTATTGTACTTCTTATTTCCCATCTCCGCGGAGATTTACTTGAGTATCAGAGTGGATACAACCCCTCTAGATGATTGGGTCCTATTTGCAACGCACAACCTGATCCCGCCCTATCTTTGTCACCATACGGACAGTCAGCGTGGCAAACAGCCTGGCCAACTTCTGGGTCCATGTCATTGTACGGATAGCCGGCCTGACAAACACCCTAGCCGGTCTTAGATTTCCTGCCAGCCGGTCGGACTCAAGCACCCGGGTAGAATAAATGCCAGAGCTCAGCCGGCCAGTCAATCCCGGTCTGCCATCATAAGGTTATTATGCCTCACTTATCCGGGTACTTCCGCCCGGTCTCTACATCCCCTCGCCCGGGTATTGCCGCCCGGCCATATAAAGGCCCCACGCCTAATCATCCGGGCGAATCCGCCCGGTAATTCTTCAGGTCCATACCGGACATCCAGCAGGGCATCCCCGTCTGTCGCTCACTCGGGCACTCCCCCGAAACCACCCTAGGATAACGACAAAACATCCGCACCAGCTGCAGTTAACAGGCTGTCACCACTCGTGTGACCTGACGCTCCCTGGCACGCCGCCCTGTCGGGCCGTTGGTGACAGGTGGCGCCGGTCGGGGATGTACAAGAACCTGTCTCTGTCCTCACATAGGACAAACAGTATAAGACAAGGAATGCTGGCTACAAGTCGACACAATCACAGAATATTCCCTGACTCCGTCAGAGAATCCTGACACTCGGCAGACAGTCAGGGAATATCCCTCGACCAGGTCAGAGAATCCTGACACAGGTCAGACTTGGTCCTTTCCCCCGGCTATATAAGCCCCTCCCCTCCTCATTATCAGGTACGCGCGCGAAGCTTCTCATCTACAGTGCTCCTCTATTTTGCTTGTTCACCGGAGTACTGACTTGACCGTCGGAGGGCCTTGCCGGGACGCTTCCCGGCTAGGTTGCTAACGGTCCTTTCCCTCAGCAGGTTCAGGTCATTCGGCCGAAGTTCTCCTCGACGACAGGATCCCCTCGGAGGAACTTCACTCGGAGATCTCCCCTGCATCCGCAATATTGACAGTTCGGCCAAACAGTCCCCGCCGGTAGAGATCCTTCTTCCTCCATTCGGAAGTTCCACTCGGCGGTTTCCTCATCCATCTGGCCAAAGGTGTACCAGGCAGAATCCGCTTCCGTCCGATCGGAAGGCACCCCCGTTACCTGCGTCGTTCTGAGCGAAGGCAGCCCGTCAGCGCACACGTCATCCATCCCTACACCGTCATCCGGTTGCGGCCCCACCCCGCTCGGCGACAGGATCAAATTTGGCGCTAGAAGGAGGGCCTTCCGCCTGATCGAGAGCGGAGGATGGAAAACCCTAATCCTTTGACGGTTACACTCACGCCCGAAGAATATGAAATGCTGATGGCTGCTCGGACACAGAAAGCGCAACAATCTCACCCGCTAATTGGCAGTCAAGGAGCCCGACTCCCCGGGCATTCTACGAGGGGAAACTCGGAAGGTATGGCTGCTCAGCCCGACCCCTTCGTTCCTACATTTCCCCGAGCACTTTTCCGGAACGCGGTCCACTCGGCCCCAACCGAAGTTTCAGCAACCAGCCTGGCGCCTCAGACGCGGCCGGACAAAGGGAAAGGTTTAGCCGACCCCGCTTCGGCTTACCCGGCTCATAGCCCATTCTCTCCCCAAATTCTTGAAGATCCTGTTCCTAAGCATCTGCGGTTCTTCACTATGCCTGAGTACTCGGGGGCCAGTGACCCCGAAGAGCATGTTATGAAATTCGAAAGCGCCGCCCTGTTGCATCAATACCCGGAGGGCGTCAAATGCCGCGCTTTCCTGACAACCCTCTCTGGGCAGGCTCAGCGGTGGTTCGACGGACTCCCGGGAGGATCGGTCGGGAGTTTCGCAGAAGTGAAGCGGCTGTTTCTGCAGCATTTCGCAAGCAGCCGAAGGCACCATAAGACCAGCCTCAATTTGTTTGCTCTGAGGCAAGGTCCGAAAGAATCACTCCGGGACTATATCCGGAGGTTCAACGGAATAGCTATAGAGGTGCCCAATACAACGCCAGAAGTATTGGTCACCGCATTCTCGCAAGGGCTCCAGGAGGGAGATTTCTTCCGATCCCTGATCAGGAAGCCACCGAAGGACTTCGACAGCCTGCTCGGGAAGGCTGTCAAGTATATCAATGTAGAGGAGGCGCAAGCCGCCCGAAGGAAGGAAGTTGCGGTTAACCCACAGCCCGCACCTCAACATCACAGATCACCAGGGGGACCGATTCGCAGTCCCCGACCGGCCGATCGCCCGGGAATGAGACCCCAACAAGTGCAAGTAGCACAAGGGAATTGGCCCAACAGATGGGCACCGTATTGTGCGTTTCACCAATGCAACACGCACAACACTGAAGACTGCCGAGCAGGCGCTAGAGCAAGGACCCCACGCGGCAGGGGTCAAGGAAGACAAACCCCACAGGGGCGCGGGCGTGGTTATGGAGCCACAGCCCAAGGACAAGGGCGAGATACCCCCGCCGCCCGGCAATTATTTCCTCAGCCCGAGCAGGAAGAGGCGGGGGAGATTGACGAAGATCAGGCGAATCACCAGAACGCCGTCCGCGGAGGCGTCAATGTGATTTCCGGTGGGCCTACCGGAGGAGACTCCAATCGGGCCCGGAAGACACAGGTGCGCCGGCTGGAAATTCACCAAGTCGGGGTCAGCACCTCTCAAGCTCAAGGGCCCCAAATCAGCTGGGGGCCGCAGGATTTGCAAGGATTGGAGGTGCCACACGACGACCCGTTGGTCATTTCGGCTGTCATCGCCAATTACGAAGTCCACCGCACCATTGTGGACACTGGCAGCTCGGTAAACATTTTATATAAGCGAGCTTTCGATCAGCTACAGATTGAAATGTCGCAGCTGGAGTTGGTGGCTACGCCCCTGTTCGGATTCACGGGGAACGAAGTGCAGCCGATCGGACAAATACGACTGGCCGTCTCACTTGGAGAGGAGCCACTCAAGAGGACCCGTTTGACCACATTTCTGATTGTGGATGCGCCCGGCTGCCTACAACGCCATACTCGGTCGACCGGCACTCAATGAATTTAAAGCGGTAGTTTCCACCTACTACCTCAAGGTGAAGTTTTCCGGTCGGCGACAGGGTCGGCGGAGGTGAGAGGCAATCAGATCGTAGCCCCGCGTTGCTATGCTGATGACGTCCGATCAGGCGGTCAGAAGGCCAGGCGGGCAGATAGCGGCTGCAACGTGGTGAGGCATCCCCTTGGGCGGAACTGCAGGAGGACAAGGAAGAGTACAACTTCTGCCCGATCGGGGTGAGTCCAAGTACAAATTGCTGCAGGACTTCCCGAGGAGCTGAAACAATCGCTGATCGAAGCCCTCGTCCGAAATCAGGATGTGTTCGCCTGGTCGCCGAAAGATTTGAAGGGGTCCGACCAGAAGTTGCGGAACATCAGCTCCATATTTACCCGAATGCGCGGCCAGTAAAGCAAAGGAAAGAGATCGCAGCGCCGCGCAGAACCAAGTCATCCGGGCGGAAGTCGAAAGACTATTGGAGGCCGGACACATCCGGGAGGTCCAGTTCCCGGCCTGGTTAGCCAATTGGTGCGTCTGGTAGCCAAACCCAACGACAAGTGGCGAGTATGCATTGATTTCCGAGATCTCAATCGTGCATGCCCAAAAGACTGCTACCCACTTCCCCGGATAGATCAAATGGTGGACTCAACGGCAGGCAGCGAGTTCATATCAATGCTGGATGCGTACCAGGGATACCACCAAGTCCCGCTGGCGGTGGCTGACCAGGAGAAGGTTAGCTTTGTCACGGCTGACGGCACCTACTGCTACACCGTCATGCCGTTCGGCCTCAAGAATGCTGGTGCCACCTACCAAAGGATGATGAACAAGGTGTTCAGGTCACAAATTGGGCGTAACGTCGAAGTATACGTCGACGATATTCTTATCAAGACTGCCCGGGCGGAAGAGCTAATCCCCGATATTGAAGAGACCTGCCAAACTCTGCGGCGGTTTGGCCTGAAGCTTAACCCGGCCAAATGTCTATTCGGGGCACGGAGTGGGAAGTTCCTCGGCTACATTGTCACTGAGCGAGGAATAGAAGCTAATCCGGGGCAAAGTGAAAGCCATTCTTAGAGATGCCGGCCCCACGCAATCTAAGGGAAGCTCAGCGGTTGACCGGGCGGATAACCGCCCTCTCCAGATTCATTTCCCGATCAGGCCGAACGGGGACTGCCATTCTTCAAGACACTACGCCGGGCCACCAAGTTTCAGTGGGACGCAGAGTGTGACAAGGCCTTGAAGAGCTGAAATCTTACTTGTCAGAATTACCAACACTTGCCCGACCAGACCCTGAGGAGAATTTATATGTATACTTGGCGACCTCCGCTGACTCGGGCAGCATGGGTTGGGTCCGGCAGGAAAAAAACTGAACAAAGGCCGGTGTATTTCTTTGCCCACTTATTTAAAGGAGCCGAGTGTCGGTATTCGACACTCGAAAAATTGGGATACATACTGTTCCTAGCTGCCCGGCGACTCAGGCCCTATTTCTTATCACATCCCATTACTGTATTGACTAACAGTAACCTGGGTCGTGTGCTCACCAACCCAGACGCATCAGGGCGACTTGTCAAGTGGACAACTGAGCTGAGCGAGTATGACATAAATATCAACCTCGGCCGGCTATCAAAGCGCAAGCCCTAGCAGATTTTCTGACAGAATTGCATTCCGATGAGGCCGAAGGCGTATGGAAGATATACGTCGATGGTGCATCCTCTCGGCTTGGCAGCGGAATCGGCGTTCTCTTGATTTCGCCCGAAGAGGAACGGCTACACCTGTCCGTGCGATTAGAGCACAAGGCGACGAACAATGAAGCTGAATATGAATCACTTATAGCCGGTCTGCAAGCCGCCCGGCATGTCGGCGCCACCCGGGTATGGCTATACTCAGATTCGCAACTTGCTATACAGCAACTAGCCGGCAATTTCGAAGTCAATAGCAATCGACTACAAGAGTACATTGACGCTTTTGAGCAACTGAAGACGGGTTTCAAGGAGGTACTCTTGCAGAAGATCCCCGGGAAAGCAACTTGAAGGCGGACGAGCTAGCCAAACTAGCTAGCGCAGTCGGATCATGGGTGGTACCAAGGCCGGCCAGCCATGCTTTGTTCGTCATGCAAATCGAACAGCAAGCCGAGAGCGAATTGGAGACCGATTGGAGATCCCCATTGATTGCATTCTTGACCCGGGGAGAAGTACCATCCGATCGGGAGGAGGCTCGGCTGTTCAGAAAGAGAGCCGCACAATACACTATGGTTGGAGATGTCCTCTATAAACGGGCTCACGCCCGGCCGTTGCTTAAATGCCTTGGCAGTGAAGACGCAGATTATGTGCTTCGAGAGATCCATATGGGGGTCTGCAGTAACCATTCCGGAGGCAGTGCCACCGCCCGTAAGGCTCTGTTGGCCGGGTACTATTGGCCAACCTTGCGGAAGGACGCTGACCGGCTGGCCGCAACATGCATCTCATGTCAAAAACACCAATGCCTACCGCACAGGCCGACCGAGTTAATGAAGACATCCACGGTGTCTTGCCCGTTTGACCAATGGGGCATGGATATCGTAGGTCCCTTTCCGATCGCCCCCGCCCAGAAGAGGTATTTGCTAGTCGCTGTGGATTACTTCTCTAAGTGGGTGGAAGCAGAGGCGTTGGCCCGGATCACCGAGCAGACGGTGATTAAGTTCTTGTTACAGAACATTTTATGCAGATATGGGATCCCCCACAAATTGGTTTCTGACAATGGTCGGCAGTTCCAAGGAAAGAAAATCAGGGAATTCTGCTCAGGATACGGAATTCAGCAGGCCTTTACATCGGTGGCGTATCCACAGAGCAACGGCCAGGCAGAAGTTGCCAACCGGGAAATCTTGAGAGGACTCAAAATAAAGCTGGATCATGCAGGAACCAACTGGGTAGAGCAATTGCCCGGGGTCCTTTGGGCAAACAGAACCTCACCCAGAGAGGCAACCGGGCAAACGCCATTCCATCTCGTCTATGGCAGTGAAGCGGTGGTGCCGGTCGAGGTCGGTTGTGAATCTGACCGGCGGATAAACTATGACGAGGGGAATGATGAAAGAAGGCGCTTGGAGCTGGACCTCATAGAAGAAGCCCGGGACAATGCAGCCGCCCGGATGTTCGCGTACCGTCAGCGTATGAAACAAAGGTACGACCAGAAGGTGCTACCGCGCTCGTTTCGACCTGGGGACCTAGTCTGGAAACGCATAAAGCCGGTCGGCGACGTTAACAAATTACACCCACAGTGGGGCGGACCCTTCAAGGTAGTGCAGAAATTACATTCGGGCGCTTACTACCTCGAGGATGAACATGGAAAAAGGCTTGACCGACCATGGAGTGCCCTACACTTGCAACTATACCGAGAGCCCTAGAGAGATTCAACCTTGTAAAACGTAGCGTTCTAATTATGACGAAAGGCTCACCCGACCGCAAATTCCCGGTCGGTCATGTAAGGCAAGCCATACCTGGACGGGTCGCAGATAACGAGTTATACCCTCCAGAAGCCTGAGTCGGCGACTGACTCTACGCGTCAGCCCACTCGGAAGCCTGGAAGGTTCCCGTCGGAAGCGTGGCGTCCCACGTGAAAGATTGGCCATCCGGAAGCCTAAAGGCGGTACCCGACCGGAAGCGTGGCGACCCACGCAGAGGCCGGTCCCCTTTGGAAGCCTGAGTCGGCGACTGACTCTACGAGTCAGCCCACTCGGAAGCCTGGATGGTCCCGGTCGGAAGCGTGGCGGCCCACGTGGAAGATCGGTCCATCCGGAAGCCTAAAGGCGGTTCCCGACCGGAAGCGTGGCGACCCACGCAGAAGGCCGGTCCCCTTTGGAAGCCTGAGTCGGCGACTGACTCTACGAGTCAGCCCACTCGGAAGCCTGGATTGGCTCCCGGTCGGAAGCGTGGCGGCCCACGTGGAAGATCGGTCCATCCGGAAGCCTAAAGGCGGTTACCGACCGGAAGCGTGGCGACCCACGCAGAAGGCCGGTCCCCTTTGGAAGCCTGAGTCGGCGACTGACTCTACGAGTCAGCCCACTCGGAAGCCTGGATTGGCTCCCGGTCGGAAGCGTGGCGGCCCACGTGGAAGATCGGTCCATCCGGAAGCCTAAAGGCGGTTACCGACCGGAAGCGTGGCGACCCACGCAGAAGGCCGGTCCCCTTTGGAAGCCTGAGTCGGCGACTGACTCTACGAGTCAGCCCACTCGGAAGCCTGGATTGGCTCCCGGTCGGAAGCGTGGCGGCCCACGTGGAAGATCGGTCCATCCGGAAGCCTAAAGGCGGTTACCCGACCGGAAGCGTGGCGACCCACGCAGAAGGCCGGTCCCCTTTGGAAGCCTGAGTCGGCGACTGACTCTACGAGTCAGCCCACTCGGAAGCCTGGATTGGCTCCCGGTCGGAAGCGTGGCGGCCCACGTGGAAGATCGGTCCATCCGGAAGCCTAAAGGCGGTTACCGACCGGAAGCGTGGCGACCCACGCAGAAGGCCGGTCCCCTTTGGAAGCCTGAGTCGGCGACTGACTCTACGAGTCAGCCCACTCGGAAGCCTGGATTGGCTCCCGGTCGGAAGCGTGGCGGCCCACGTGGAAGATCGGTCCATCCGGAAGCCTAAAGGCGGTTACCCGACCGGAAGCGTGGCGACCCACGCAGAAGGCCGGTCCCCTTTGGAAGCCTGAGTCGGCGACTGACTCTACGAGTCAGCCCACTCGGAAGCCTGGATTGGCTCCCGGTCGGAAGCGTGGCGGCCCACGTGGAAGATCGGTCCATCCGGAAGCCTAAAGGCGGTTCCCGACCGGAAGCGTGGCGACCCACGCAGAAGGCCGGTCCCCTTTGGAAGCCTGAGTCGGCGACTGACTCTACGAGTCAGCCCACTTGGAAGCCTGGATTGGCTCCCGGTCGGAAGCGTGGCGGCCCACGTGGAAGATCGGTCCATCCGGAAGCCTAAAGGCGGTTACCCGACCGGAAGCGTGGCGACCCACGCAGAAGGCCGGTCCCCTTTGGAAGCCTGAGTCGGCGACTGACTCTACGAGTCAGCCCACTCGGAAGCCTGGATTGGCTCCCGGTCGGAAGCGTGGCGGCCCACGTGGAAGATCGGTCCATCCGGAAGCCTAAAGGCGGTTCCCGACCGGAAGCGTGGCGACCCACGCAGAAGGCCGGTCCCCTTTGGAAGCCTGAGTCGGCGACTGACTCTACGAGTCAGCCCACTCGGAAGCCTGGATTGGCTCCCGGTCGGAAGCGTGGCGGCCCACGTGGAAGATCGGTCCTTCCGGAAGCCTAAAGGCGGTTCCCGACCGGAAGCGTGGCGACCCACGCAGAAGGCCGGTCCCCTTTGGAAGCCTGAGTCGGCGACTGACTCTACGAGTCAGCCCACTCGGAAGCCTGGATTGGCTCCCGGTCGGAAGCGTGGTAGCCCACGTGGAAGATTGGTCCATCCAGAGGCTTGAGAAGCCTAACATATTTATAGACTGGTTTGGTTCCCCGACCGGGCGTGTGGCGGGCCACACCCCTTATTCGGACCAGCCAGCCGTCTACCTTACACTTAGCTGTTTTCCTAACTTGGCTCGGTTCCCCGACCGGGCGTGTGGCGACCCACACCCTTCAGTAGGACCAACCAGCCGACTATGTACTTAAACATTTCCTAAGGCATCGAGCCCCCTAAAGTATAGGGCCGATCCCCGATTCCCGAGTCAAGGGTGTTGGTCGAGAACACCTAAAACCGATCAGCTACATCTACTGAATCATTGTGTAAAATAACACGTTAAAGGATAAGGCTTTTGCATTGATGGTTACTCGGCAGCATTACCAAAAAGGAGCCCCAACCGGCGGCTAAGGATTACACGATTCAAACTAGGTAAAAGGCTGGAAGAAGTCCTTGGGGAGTAGCTCCTTGACCCGGGACACTATTACAGCGTTGGCAGGAATGTCAGCAGGCAGATAGCCGCCCTCTTGGAGCTGCAGAATAGCGCTGTTAATGCCCATCTGGAACATGCTCGACGTCCGCTTGCCCAGCTTATCGCAGAACTCTTTGGAGTTAATGTAGGCCAGGCGGTGTGCGTCCATCCGGGCGGGTTCGCCTTCTTGGTGCAGCTTCAGGCTTTCAATTTCCGCCCGGAGGCTGGCTAACTCCTTGTCCTTATCTTCCAGGGCAACCGCTTGAGAAGCCAGTAGTCCTTCAGATAAGCGAAGCTCGTCTTCTCGGGAGTCTAAAGCCTTCTCCTTGGCCTGTAAGTCTGACTCCCGAGTTGCCAGCTCCTGCTCTTTATCATTCAAGGTCTCCCGGAGCTCCTCAGAAGCCTTCACCAGTTTGTCTAGCTCCGCCTTCATGGTTTGGACCTCGGCAGTCTTCTTGGCGAGGTCCGATCGGGTACGGCGCTGCTTATCCAGAGCCTTCTTCCTCTCTTGCTCGAGGGTCTCGTGTAAGGAGGAAGACCTGGCAAACGCCCGCTCGGCTGCGTCCGATCGGGCGGCTTCATCGGTCAGTCGCGCCTCGGCCGAACGGAGTTTCTCCTTAAGGTCCAGTATCTCCGAGCGGAGAATATCGGTTCCCTCCTCCCCGACCGGCAAGTTCGCATGCGCCTGACGGAGCTCCGATTCCTCGAGCCGCCGCTCGGCCATTCGGCGTCCCCTGGTGTTGATAACCAAGGTATGGGCGACGCTCGAGCAGGTGGCCCAAAACTACAATAAGAATTGTTAGGAAAAAAGCAAGTTAGCTAAGCACTAAAGCATCGGACTTACATTCGTAGCATCCTGCATAAATTGGTCGGCCAGGCGGACCGGGGGTTTGGAAGTCCCTTCCTTCATACCATGCTCCCAGCATTCTGCCAATTCCCCATAAAGGGTAAGTCGCTGCTGGGCTCCCCGAGCGGCCGCGGGGTCGAGGGAGGGGAGATATACGCCGTAGCAAGGCGGTTGGGAAGATTGTCCCCCCGAGCGTGACGAGCCTGGCGCGTCTGCAGGTCGGCTAGCGCTAGCCGGGCTGGCAGCGGCTTCTGCAGGCTGAGCGCGAGAGCCCGACGCAGGATTCCTCGGGCGCTTCCGCAAGGGTTCCGGGTCCGGGGAATCAGAAGAGGATCTGTTCACCTCCGTTGGCTCCTCAATGCGGATAGAAGCGCTAGCCTTCCGCTTGGAAGGCTGGGACTTCTCCATGGAAAACCGAACCTTATTCTTGCCGGCGGATTTCGCAGGGGCAGGAGGTTTCGAGGAGCCGACCGGCTCCCTAGAACCAGTTGGCGCTGGTTGGGCAGAAGGAGCCTGAGGAGCTGGCTCCGCGCTCTCAGGAATCGTATGTTGGTCGGGCGGACCGGCCTGGCGCAGACGAAGCTGTTCGGCCGCCCGAGTGTTGATTTCTGCGTCCGCCAGACCCATGGCCTCATCAAGGGACGCTTCCCACATCATCTTGGCTGCAAAATCAAGAGATTTTGAGTTAGGGAAAAAGGAGTACGAAGAAAAGATAACTTACAGAAGGCGTAGGGCAGGGCAGCAGGCACTCGGCTTAGCCCAAATATGTACAGAACGGCGTCGGTGAGAAGTTTCATGCCGTCGAAGTGACGACCACCGATTAGAGAAGTGGCCATTATGAACAAGGGGTCGGTTTTAAAGTTTCTTAAGGGAGCTATAGGGGGCATGTCTTCGACCCATCTGATCGGGAACCCAGGGCTGGTCGGAGGGCCAATGAAAAAGAAATGAGTTTTCCATCCCTTATTTGAGGAAGGAATATTCTCCACTATGGATAGTTTGGCCCGGGCTTGGAGAAAGAAATTCCCGGCCTCCTGTTTCTTAGGATAATAAAAGAAATACAATACCTCCGGTCGGAGAGGGACTTGATAAAGGGTAAAGAGGACTATTAGGTTACACAATATACGAATGGCGTTGGGAGAAAGCTGGAAGATGGGAACATGGAAGAAGTTACAGAAGTCTACAATAAAGGGATGAAGGGGGTAGCGAAGGCCAGACATATATTGGTCCCGGAAAAACGCAAAGAAACCAGCCGGGGGCTTATGTGGTCGGTCATCCTTTGTCGGAACGGCAATGCGGTAGTTCGCGGGGATGTCGTAGGCTAGTCGGAGGTCGGAGATGGTCTCATCATGAAGGGAGGATTCGACAGAAGTGTACCACGCAGGGACAGCCATGGAGCGGAAAGGAAAGAAAGAAAAGGGAGAATCTGACCGTAGTTGGTGGCGGAAAGGAATAACCGGCGAGGAAGGGCGAGGACAGCGGCGACACGCGACAACGGCGGCGAGGAGCGAGAAGCACCGAGTTAGAGAAGAGAACAGTGGAAGCAAATAAGGGTTTCGACGAATGCGGAGGCCTATTTATAGCTAGGCCGAAGGAAGGGAGACCGTCCGATGGCGATCCACGTGTACAAAGATCGCCTCATCCATGCCATTGTGGCTTCCCACGATCAGCCTCGAAAAAGCGCGCTGACGTCGCCTGCAGCGGCGACAGGGCGCGTCGTCGTGCCAGCCAACCGGGAGCTGCCGCGTGGCGGAAAGAACTGCGCGCGTTAATGGCCATTAAAAACTCATAATCATGGGGATAAATCGCATCTCGGTCGGCCAGCCAGCGGTTGCCACGTGGCCCGGTTAATTAAAGCGGAGGTGATGCCGTTATGGCGTCGGTCGCATCGGGCATGTCACATCACCTCATTCGGCTTAGAATGTCGCGTCTCCATTAATTGATTCACTCAGACTATCCCGAAAAAATCGTCTTGGGGCGCGTGTCACCACATTTCTTGCGACTTAGGGCAAGCATTCTCCCGCCCAAACGTGTCTAGCATGTCTCTCACCAACTGACAACCCTCGTCCGGTCGGACGAGTTAACGGACGCGTGGCGGCCCACGCTCCTTTCAGTCGGGAACAACTATTTTGACTACGCAGTACAAGTTACGAGGACACGTGGCGGTCCACGTTCCTCCGGTCAAAATCTTCATCCGCTCGGACATCTTCACCATGACAATAGTTAGTCGAGGATGCGTGGCGGCCCACGCTCCCCAGTCATTCTTCGTCCAGCCGGACGCCTTCGCTAAACAAGAGTCAGGGGTGCGTGGCGGCCCACGCCCCTCTCGACTAACAGTCTTCTTCCGCCCAGGCATGATAGGCATACACATTACCAGATGTTGAGCATCATGTTAAGCCGGCCGGATATTAAAATGGCAATAGTCGCTCGGCAGTAGGGCGACTGTACACACTAGCAGTCCAGTCAGTCGGACTGATCCCGCCCTATCTTTGTCACCATACGGACAGCCCGCGTGGCAAACAGCCTGGCCAACTTCTGGGTCCATGTCATTGTACGGATAGCCGGCCTGATAAACACCCTAGCCGGTCTTAGATTTCCTGCCAGCCGGTCGGACTCAAGCACCCGGGTAGAATAAATGCCAGAGCTCAGCCGGCCAGTCAATCCCGGTCTGCCATCATAAGGTTATTATGCCTCACTTATCCGGGTACTTCCGCCCGGTCTCTACATCCCCTCGCCCGGGTATTGCCGCCCGGCCATATAAAGGCCCCACGCCTAATCATCCGGGTGAATCCGCCCGGTAATCCTTCAGGTCCATACCGGACATCCAGCAGGGCATCCCCGTCTGTCGCTCACTCGGGCACTCCCCCGAAACCACCCTAGGATAACGACAAAACATCCGCACCAGCTGCAGTTAACAGCCTGTCACCACTCGTGTGACCTGACGCTCCCTGGCACGCCGCCCTGTCGGGCCGTTGGTGACAGGTGGCGCCGGTCGGGGATGTACAAGAACCTGTCTCTGTCCTCACATAGGACAAACAGTATAAGACAAGGAATGCTGGCTACAAGTCGACACAATCACAGAATATTCCCTGACTCCGTCAGAGAATCCTGACACCCGGCAGACAGTCAGGGAATATCCCTCGACCAGGTCAGAGAATCCTGACACAGGTCAGACTTGGTCCTTTTCCCCGGCTATATAAGCCCCTCCCCTCCTCATTATCAGAGACGCGCGCGAAGCTTCTCATCTACAGTGCTCCTCTATTTTGCTTGTTCACCGGAGTACTGACTTGACCGTCGGAGGGCCTTGCCGGGACGCTTCCCGGCTAGGTTGCTAACGGTCCTTTCCCTCAGCAGGTTCAGGTCATTCGGCCGAAGTTCTCCTCGACGACAGGATCCCCTCGGAGGAACTTCACTCGGAGATCTCCCCTGCATCCGCAATATTGACAGTTCGGCCAAACAGTCCCCGCCGGTAGAGATCCTTCTTCCTCCATTCGGAAGTTCCACTCGGCGGTTTCCTCATCCATCTGGCCAAAGGTGTACCAGGCAGAATCCGTTTCCGTCCGATCGGAAGGCACCCCCGTTAGCTGCGTCGTTCTGAGCGAAGGCAGCCCGTCAGCGCACACGTCATCCATCCCTACACCGTCATCCGGTTGCGGCCCCACCCCGCTCGGCGACAGGATCACTGATGATAAAATTAATTACCAAACGGTAGTTCAGCAGTTGGTTGCGCGGTCAATTAATTCTACCAAATCCTATCATTTTCCAGTGAATAACTAATTGGAAAAACATCAGTTTTTTTTCTTCTTTTTGTTAAAAAAAAAAATCACCTTTTATCCTTTGGCTTGACTTGGAGGTTGAGGGAGTGTCATCCCCTTCAACTTTACAGTGCTTTCTTCACTTCGCCGCCAAGAAGCAAAGTATTGAATCTCTTTCTCTCTGTCTCTCCTTCTCTTTCATTATTGTTCATTCTTCTTTTTTTTCTTCCTTTTTTCATCCAATTTCATTAGAAGTTTTGATCGACATATAATTGGCAAGGGGTTCTAATTCAAAGTTCGCATCGATGAGCGAAGTGAAGCACAGCGATTCGAGCGACGGCTTCGTCGCCGTCGACGTCGACGAGCTCGCTCAGCAGCTCGCGGTCAACTCGAACTGTTCCAGCCCTCGGCTCGGCCCCCGGCTCGGCCCCGTAAAGATATTTAATTACTTCCCATATCGTTATGTTTTGGTTCATGGAAATAGATTCTGTTCGACGGATTGGAATTGGTTTGAGCAGGCGGTTAAGAAGATCCATACGAGAAAAGGATCGCAGGCAGGCGGCGGCGGTGCAGGAGGAGGAGGAGAGCAGCAGCAGCATCACGGGACCGGTGAGTCGCCGATCGTCTGGGTTATTTAGATGGTCATTAATGATCGCATGCTGCAGGTGAGAGGTCGCCGCTATCTGTTCGCGTGGCGGCGGAGGAGTGCGCGACCCCGGATGTAGGGCGGGGGAACAACCGTGTCGGGACTCGGCGGCTCGCATCGCCGTGGCTCAACCCCAACCGAGTGGTGATCGTCTTCGCTGCCCTGTGAGTTGTTAAAAACGAATGCGGTAATTAAACATCGAGGAAAAAAAGAAAGAGAATTTTTGTTATCGTAAAAAAAAACAGCTTTTTAGTTTTTAAATATATTACAATAAATATAGTCTGTCTTAATCAAAATTATTATACATTTCAATATTTTTATCGAAGTTGTTATAATAGTGATTCAACTATTTCGAAGAAAATAATAATAAGGGATGATTTTAAATTTTTGTGGGAAGGAAAATGATGAAAACGAAACATATGGTAGATAAGTTCCCAAGGTGTTGTGTCCCCCTCATGAGAGTGAAACATGATGGTGCAACTCTGACTGATATAATCGATAGAAGCTTAGACGAAAAGTTTGAATTCTTGAGACATGTTCAAAAGCTAATGTTTTTAATTAATCAATTAATGATTTTTTACATCATTAGCCAGACGAATTTATAATCTAATTGTGTGTGTGTTTATTCTTGGTGCAGGTCAAGCATGGGGACCTTAATCCTCTTATACTTTACACTCTCCATGGTGAAGTTTGAGCAGTGACCATGAAAATACCTGCTGAAAGCATGAAACCACACTCTATTTTACTGCATGATCAGTGTGTTTTGTTTTTTGCAAGGTGAGATTGTGCAAATAGTATGAAAGTTTTCAAACACATTTATGGTTTGTTTCTTTTGAAAAAAAGGCTCATAGACATAATGTTAGATAAGAGATGCACATAGAGCTTATCAACAGGAGCAAGTTAAAATTAGTTCAATGGCTTAGTAGCCTTGAATGAGTGATAAATAAAGCTTTGGAGGAGCTCAGTGGACTTTAGGAGATGGGGCTTCGAGTGGTGGATTTTTTTAACTATAAATTGGCTGAGTGAGATTAAATGAGCTCAAGGAGCTTGAAGCACTTCATGGCTCAATGGCTTGAATCGAGAGAGTCGAAGATATGGAGGTAGGAAAGATGAGAGATTTCGAGAGTGGATAAAATTTAGAGATTTAGCTTTTTAGAAATAACAGTGTAAATGATGTATTCAATTACGTAGGGATTGACTACTTATTAACTTTGTTATAAAGCCTTTCATCATCTTCTAGACTGTCCATCGCGAGTATTTCCCGATTTACCCTGATGATTGGTGAAAAATTTTTATGAGACCGAGCTGATCACGTCAGATTTATCTGCTATCTGATTAAATTAATATAAAGCCTTTCATCATGAAATTGTATGCCCCAAATTATAGTACTTTCATAATCAACATGCATGGTCTCGAGTCTTTGCGTAGGCTTATGATGGCCATAAGCCAAGAAAAGGTGGGACTATTTGGTCCAGTTGATTGGGCAATCGAGTATGTTAGTTAATGGAAAGCAAGAGTTGGGGGTAAATGTGTTTATATGATCAACTGAATATTAAATCATTTAACTAGATAGTTAAGTGATTTTAGATCCGGCTTTAAGCAGATAATCTAGTGAAGGAGATCAATTTTTTTTTCTATTGTTTAAATATGGTAACGGAAGCATTAATCAAATGTTAATGATAATTTTGTAACCTCCCAGATAGTAATAACCGTTCATTAATAGTGAGTGGTCGCCATTTAACTTATGCATCAAATAGTCATTACTCGACCATTCAACAAAATAGGAGTGGTCACCATTTAACTTATGCATCAAATAGTCATTACTCGACCATTCAACAAAATAGGAGGTGAGTGGTCATATATAAGGAGACGAGATCTTGAGCAGGAACGTGAGCGAAAACTATAGTGTAAGAAAATGAATTTTGTCCACCTTCAGTCTCTCACCAATTTTTAACAAAGTAGGAGGTGAGTGCTCATATATAAGGAGACGAGATCTTGAGCAGGAACGTGAGTGAAAACTATAGTGCAAGAAAAATGATTTTTGACCACCTTCGTTCTCTCACCAATTTTTATCTCTGTCATACATTCGCTCGGCAGATCCACTCATAATAATCTTCAGATATTATCTCAGTTCACTACGACCACCAGTTCTTTGTGGGGATTCGTAGTTTATTGTTATATCCTAAGAAATAAATGACTCACACCAATCTTGAAGTATAGTCGGAGGTACGATGAATCTGTTTTAAAAAAATTACATTCATCGCAGGCTCGGAATCTTTTTTAGTCACAGACATCCAAACACATTCAAAAAATATCCAAACATATCCAAACACATCCAAACATATCTAAACACATCTAAATACATCCAAACATTCACACACATATCAAAACACACATAAACTCATAAACTCAAATAAGAATCTAAAAAAAAATAAACTAAAATATCTAAACACAAACTAAAGTAATTAACTCAATCTAAAGTATCTAAACATCTAAATACATAAACTATATCTAAACACAAACTAAAGTACTAAAGTATCTAAATTTAATTCAACCATACAAAAAAACTTACAAATCAATATAGAAGTATAACACTATCCGTCCATAATAAGATCAATACAAAAAATTTGCAAAAAGTTAAAATATAATATATTATCATCAGAATGATATATAATTGTATATTTTATATGAACTGTACAACTAATTTTAACTGTAATAAAAATAATACTTGAACAAATAGCAGATAATGTTGGAGATAAAAAAATATCACAAAAGAGTCCTGAAACAAAAACTAAATCATAATATTAGTCTATATAAATAGAATAAATATATTTTAAAAGGTTTAGTATATGATAAATAAAAAATACACATCCAATGATACATTATTGATAAATAAAAAATTAATATGTAATTGAATATGTGGGATCGTAGAGAGCGATAGAGGGGGGGGGGGAGTGAATATCGCGTTTCAAAAAATTTAGATTTAAATAAAAGTTTATGTAGCAGAAAAGATAAGCGAAAAAATAATTGCTAATACATTTGTTTTTATTTGGTTCAAAATCTATCATCGCTCATATTCTAAGGCTCACAATCCTTGACCGTTTACTTTGGGTAATTCTATATAATGAAAATGAGTACAAGAAATGTGATGTAAAGTACAGGAAAAAGAAAAGAATACTGACATCTTTTAACTAAAATGTAAAAAGGAGCGTGTTGTTGTCAGAGTAGCTTTTCATCGTCTATAGACTATTTCGGCATAGCAAACTTGAGCACAAATGATGTAGAAAATGTTGATGCAGGAAGCACCTAAGTCAAACTTGTGTTTTGATAATGATAAAGGGTTCAGAAGTTAAGATGTTAGTGTGATCTAACAAGCTTACTAAGTGTGTAGGAAATGTCCTAGGTACACTAGGCAAGAAGTCCTGGTCAAGGACTGGGCAAGAAGACCTGACCGGAAGTTGGGCAAAGAAGTCCTGGTCGAGGACTAGGCAAGAAGTCCTGGCAAAGGGCTGGGCACCGAAGACCTGATCGAAAGTTGAGCAAGAAGTCCTGGTCGCGGACTGGGCACGAAGACCTGATCAGGTGGATTGGGCAAAAGTCCAACCGGAGGAGCCGGTTGGCAAAAGGTAAACTCTCTTGAGAGGAGTAGGTGAGGACGTGTTCCCTGTGTGAGGGAACAGTAGGCGTCGGTTCGACCTAGGGTTCCATTTGTGAGACCCAAAGTCAGAACCAAGATAGCTTAGGCTGTAAAGAATGACTAACATGTTTGCTTCCTTTTGTTTTGGAACTAACCTTGGTTGCAGGGAACGAAGGAAGGAGTTTCTGTAGCTGAGGTGCCTCAATGGAGTGAGGTGCCTCACTGAGGCTAGGTGCCCGGATGGATACGGGTGCCCAAGGTCAAAGCCAAAACAGAAGCAAGCGGAGCAAACTGCCACGAAGCCTCTGGACATACTCAGCTCAGGCGCCCGGGACCATACGGGCGCCCCCATCAGCTCAGGCACCCCTGTGAGATGGATAAGCGCTGACCGAGCCTGCGGATAAGAGATCGCGCAGGAGAGGCCATGTGTAGGCGCCCTCATCGACACAGGCGCCCCCATGGGTGCTATTGTTGGGACCGGGTGCATGTTGACAAGGATACGGGTTCGTAAAATTTTAAATTTTTACGTGCAGCGGAAGAATTAGCATAAAATAATTTCTCAAATTATTTTAACCACGTATCTAGCATGCAACCTTATGATGTGTGGACATGATCATAAATTAAAACTTTGCGGAAAAGTAAACTAATTTACTTTGTACCTCGCGTAACTCGAAGAAAAGGACGAGATCCAACCGTAGCGTCCCTTGGAAGCTCCGCCTCTATTCGCGTCCACGCCGAGTTCTCTTCGGGATGACTTCGCAAAGCCACGAGTTTTGTGTCGACGAGAACTACTAGATTCTCCAAAGACACAACTAGAATATCAAGAGAGAAGAAAGGAAACTAACCACCAAGTAACGGAATCAAAATTCCGGGAAAGGAAGGAAGGAGTCGCGATCCGCTTCTTCTTCTTCTTCGGCACGAACTTGGTGGAGGAAACTCACGGGCACCCTAGGTGCTTGCGCCGGCCCTAGGGGAGGAGAGAGAGCCGGCCCTAGAGAGAGAAAGGGCGCTGGCCCTAGAGAGAGAGAGAGAGTTAGAGAGAGAGAGAGAGTTAATCTCTTGATCAATCTATTAAGGAAATCAAGCCTAGCCTTGGTTCCTTTATATAGTAGCCTCTCTCTTGCCAAGTCTCCCCTTTAACGGAATTTTTCATAAGAAATTTATCCTATAAATTTTCTTTATGAATTATTCCGTTTAAACCAAGTTTTATTTTAACTAATTTTATAATAAAACAAATACATCCCTCCTTTTATTATGGAATAAATTTTACAAGAAATTTATAAATTTTCTTATTATGGAAAAATCAATTCATAATTGATTTTATAAAATTAAAATAAACCATTTCATGGATCCTTTTAATTTCCATAAAAAAGAATAAATTTCTATAAATTTCTTTATACAAATTTATTTATCCATAATTTATAAAACAAATCGCGCTAGATTTATTTTATTAATTAAACCAATTAAATTGGTTTCTCCCCAATGATGTGGCCGGCCAAACCAAAGGGGGTTGGCACCCTCTTTGGCCGGCCAAACCGAGCCGAACGGATTGCGAATTAAACTCATTTAATTCGCCCAATAAGCCTTCAAAAGACTTAGCCATTTTTAGCTTTCGTTGCGCCTCTGATTAACTCAGATTCGACTTATTTCTCTTGATCGGAAAATCCAATTTTCAACTCGTTTTAAATCCCTCGGATTGCTCGTAGTGCGTGTGACTAAATAGGCTTTCGATTTATGTTGGTCGTCTATAATCAACTAATTATAGAACGATCATGAGTGGCACCTAGTAGTACATCATGACCCCCAATTAATCGAAAGATCAACGGTTGACCTCAGAAGTAATTCTGAAACCCTTCAGCAGCTCTAATGAATCGTGCCCCATTCCCTTCACCATCTTATACCCACTTGGTTCAGGACATGGTCTGTGTGTGTCAGTCCCCACTAGGCTGACTACGTCACACCTAGCCCAAGTAGTGTCTTTCTCGTCCTTTGGATTTCTAATTACTCTCATGTATTTAAGAGACTCATACTCTAAACATGACATGCTCTGGCCAGAGGCTTTGAGTAACAATCCGACGATAGGCCTGGGTATACATCTCCTCGCAAGGAGTGGTGAATCCTTTGTAGGCTGTTCAAACATCTTCGGGCACTTCGGCTTATACCCAATCATCCTGGGTCCACACCTCCTTGAAGATGCTTGCTTAAGATGTTAAAGTATAAGTCTCCATGACCAAGATGACTTGAACACCGCAAGTCAAAGGAACATCGCACTTAAGCTGCAGTAAGAACTTTACTGACATATCTATATAGATTACTATATGAAGTTTTACAGCTAGTCACTCCAATGAACTAGTTCCCTTAACTAGCATCCATGTTTATCTCCGGACATCCCAATGTCACCAGCCAGTGAGAATCAGCTGATTAGAGAATAATCCATGCTAGTCTCAACAGAATTGATAGTGTCCGTATTTATCAATTCATCGACTAGGGATATTTTCAATACTTCACAATTGCACATGTAGAGATAATCACTAGTTGTGATCCCATCACAAATTCTCTTATGCTGTGAATTGTATTGCGAACATTCAGTAGATGAGTTTAAGATCCCAATCAAATACACAAATATGTATACTCAAGTAGTGAATTTTCATTTATTAAAATAAATGTTTACAATCATAAGGCGATTGCCTTAGGACACTTCTCTCATATCACTAACAAACTCCCACTTGGCCTAATGCCAATCGCTATGGTATCCAATACCACAGGCTCTAACATGACCCTCAAACTTGCTCTGAGGCAAGGCCTTAGTTAAAGGATCCGCTAAATTCCTTTCAGTGGGAATTTTCTCAATTTGTATATCATTCCTACTTATAATCTCTCTGATCAGATGATAGCGGCGAAGCACGTGTTTGGATTGCTGATGAGACCTTGGTTCCTTTGCTTGTGCAATAGCTCCATTGTTGTCACAATAAACCGGTATTGCTTCATCAAAGGTTGGAAGCTCACCAAGTTTTGAGACAAACTTCTTGATCCAGACTGCTTCCGTGGTAGAATCCGCTACGGTGTCTTGTTTGGAACTCTTCCAACTTATTGCGCCTCCATTCAAAGTAAATACGTATCAAGACTGAGATTTGGAGTCATCCTTATCTGTCTGGAAACTGGCATCTGTATACCCACGTATTACCATATCTCCTTCTCCATATGTTAGGAACACATCCTTAGTTCTTCTTAAGTACTTAAGGATTGTTTTGACAGCCGCCCAATGATCCATTCCTAGATCCGACTGGTATCTGCTTGTGACGCTCAGAGCATACGATACATCGGGCCTAGTACATAACATAACATACATGATAGATCCTATCGCGGATGCATAGGGAATCTTATTCATGCAAATCCTCTCGTCTTCTGTGCGTGGACACATAGACTTTGAAAGGTTGATTCCATGCCTGATGCGAAGGTAACCTTTCTTGGATTCCGACATGCTAAACCCTTTTAGCACTCGGTCTATATATGTAGACTGCGAAAGACCAAGCAACCGTTTTGATCTATCTCTATAGATTCTAATCCCAAGGATATAGGTTGCTTCTCCCAGGTTTTTTATGGAGAAAGTTTTGGACAACCAAATTTTAACTGACTAGGAATACTAGGAATACGACTGCACTCCCACTAACCTTCTTGTACACACAAGGTTCGTCAGGATTTTGTGAGAAATCAAACTCTTTGATTGTCTCATCAAAACGGATGTTCCAGCTCCTGGATGCTTGCTTCAGTCTATATATGGATCGTCGAAGCTTGCATACTTTGATTTTATCAACTGATGTGAAACTTTCAGGTTGTATCATGTATACATCCTCAAGCAGGTTTCCATTAAGAAAAGCTGTTTTCACATCCATTTGCCATATCTCATAATCATAATGAGCTGCTATGGCTAGGAGCATCCGAATGGATTTAAGCATAGCTACTGGCGAATAGGTTTCGTCATAATCAATTCCTTGTTTCTGACGATATCCTTTTGCCACTAATCTAGCCTTAAAGGTAAACAACATTACCTTCCATGTCGGTTTTCTTCTTGAAAACCCACTTGCACCCTATGGGTTTAATCCCTTCAGGTGGGTTAACCAAGTCCCATACTTGATTTTCGTTCATGGAATCCATTTCCGACTTCATGGCTTCAAGCCATTTGTCCCTTTCTGAACATTTCAGAACATCTTCATAACTGATAGGTTCGTCATCGCTTATGAGTAACACGTCATTCGATTCGCTTATGAGAAATCCGTATCTCTCTGGAATATTGCGTGTCCTATCAGATCTACGAAGAGGTGGTGTTGTTTTAGGTTCAACTGATAGCTCATCATTATGAGTTATTGGTTGTGGGTCTAGACTAGGTGTCTCTATAATGTCTATTGGAGTTTCTTGAACTTCATCAAGTTCAATGCCACTCCCACTGTTTTCTTGTAAAAGAAATTCTTTTTCCAGAAATACAGCATGCCTTGAAACAAACACCTTTTGTTCCAAGGGATGATAGAATTGGTAACCCTTCGTTTCCTTAGGGTATCCAATAAATAGACATTTACCAGACTTAGCATCCAATTTGTCTGATACAGTCCGCTTCACATAAGCAGGACAACCCCATATCTTAAGGTGAGTTAAGTGAGGTTTCTTACTATTCCATGTCTCATATGGAGTAGTAGAGACTACCTTGGTCGGGACTCTGTTTAGCAAGTAAACACCTGTCTTAAGTGCATAGCCCCAAAAGGATTTTGGAAGAGTTGCATGATTCATCATCGACCTAACCATGTCCATTAAGGTTCGGTTGCGCCTCTCAGATACACCATTATGATGTGGTGTATATGGTGGAGTCCATTGGGACAATATCCCATTGTCCCTAAGATAATCTTGAAACTCTTGACTTAAGTATTCACCACCTCGATCGGATCGAAGTATCATAATACTTTTGCCAAGCTGTTTCTCTACTTCATTTCTGAACTCTTTGAATTTCTCAAAAGCTTCAGATTTGTGTTTCATCAAGAACACATACCCGAATCGTGAGTGATCATCGATAAAGGTGATGAAGTAGCTATAGCCTCCTTGTGCAAGAGTTGACATTGGTCCACATACATCAGTATGTATTAGACCAAGTAATTCTCCCACTGGATTACCTTTTCCAGAAAAGGATAATTTGGTCATCTTGCCTTTTAAGCATGATTCGCATGTATCAAATGAACCGGGTTCAAATGATTTCAGAATTCCACATCGGTGTAATTCGGTCATGCGTTTCTTACTTACATGGCCAAGACGGCAATGCCAAGTGTAGGAGTCTATTCGATTATCTATTCGAGCACGTTTGTTGCTAACTTCGATATTGAAAACGTCATTGGATAAATCTAACGTGTAGATACCATTGCACAAAGTTCCATTCCCATAAAGAACGCCATTTAAAGTTATGTAACAACAATTGTTACTAAAAGTTAAATGATAACCCTTTTCATTCAAACATGAAATAGATACAATGTTCTTTATTAACGAAGGAACAAAATAACAATTATCCAATTCTAAGACACGTCCAGTGGGGAGCTTTAGCAAATATGTTCCGATGGCAACAGCAGCAATCTTTGCTCCATTTCCAACTCATAAATTCGCTTCTCCTTTGACGAGTCTTCTGTTGGTGAGAGCCCTAGAGCCGATCATGTAATGATTATATGGACTAATTTGTATCATATTCCTATGTATAAATAAAGGCATGTTTTATGGTTATTATACTTATGTGTATTTGTGCCAATTAGCTAAGTATAATAATGTCCTTGAGTAGAAGGTTCTTATCTATATCAATCGATTGGTTGAATCGATAGTGAGATGATATGGAGAACACTACTCTAAATTATTCCTAGTCGAGTATTAACATTCAGGGACAATGTTAATACGTAGAGACTAGCATGTAGGTCAACATGATGACTTGATCTCATAAGTCATGGATATAGAGATATCAAGTTGACACATGGGTATGCATTAGAGAATGTATATTGAATGACCCGCCATGAGAAAGTATCATGGATCGTTATATGAGTGTCATATACTTTCTCATGTGGCTATTAGTATGACTATTAGTCCTTGGACCTGAAGTCACCATGGATTCCTACATAAGGAGTTGCGTACTTTGGCTTCGTCAAACGTCACCCGTAAATGGGTGGACTATAAAGGCGATTACTGGGTATGTAACAAATTATGGAGAGGGATGTGAGTGATGTAGATGGGATCTATCCCTCCTATATGACGGGAGCGATATCATATTCTTGATAGAGTGAGACCACAAAGTGCATGGCCATGCCCAAGTGAGTCAATATGAGATATTGAGCTCACTTGATTAGTGTGAGTCTACTTGGAGTTCAAGATATAGATTGACTCGAGGATGACACGGTCTATGCCTCAATTGAGTCAATCTAGATATCAAGGATAGAGGGACATTATCATATATTGTGAGAGTCACAATTATTAGTCACAAGGTGATGTTGGATCTCAACATTCTTGTAACTTGGGTAGCAATGATGTGTTGCTAGATACCGCTCATTGCTTATGTTTCTAAGAGGTTAGAAGCATTGCCAACGTTACAAGAACCTATAGGGTCACACGCAAAGAACAAATAGATAGAGAAGAAATGGAGTCAAGTTTGACTTGACTATTTATGGAAAGTCCATAAAAGGCAAGTTTGACTTGACCTAAATCCAAATCAAGTTTGACTTGACTTGGTTCCACTTCAAGTTAGACTTGACATGGGAGAAGAAATGGAGTCAAGTTTGACTTGACTATTTATGGAAAGTCCATAAAAGGCAAGTTTGACTTGACCAAAACCCACCTCACCTTTGTTTGACCAAGTGATGACTTGGTTTCCCCCCATTTGAATTTCGAATTCAAATTGAAAGGGGATATGGAAGGCCACCTAATGGCACTTAGTAGCCATTATGGCCGGCCACCTAATGGCCATTAATGGCCATTAAGTGGCCGGCCACCATGAGGGAACAAAACCGATGTTTTTGTTTCATTTTGGTGTGTGAGGCTTTTCTTCTTCTCTCTTGATTTTTTGGTGGGAGTGCTTCTTCGACCTCTCCTCTTGGCCGAAAGCTATAGGGTGAGGCTTTTCTTCTTCTCTCTTGTTTTTCGGTTGGAGTGTTTTTCTTCGACCTCTCCTCTTGGCCGAAACCTATAGGGTGCTAGCACACCTAAGGTTTTGATCCATCTTCATTTGTTCGCGTGGATACGTATAGAGGAGTGTCTGCTTTGATACTCTACGAGATCCGGCGGCCTTTTGGACAAGCGGGAAAGCGAAGGGCTACGCGTCAAGGGTAATGATTCTTATCATGTAGATCTAATGTAGATTAAACTCGTACTCGTAATTTATTTTATGTTCGCACGGATCCGTGGCCGAACTTCTGGGGTTTCCGCAACGCAAAAAGCGGTTTTTGCGGCCTAGAATTTCCAACAGTGGTATCAGAGCCACGTGCGAACCTTGTACGAGTTTAGATTTGTTTTTTTTTTGTATTAGATACAAAATTTACAGACAAAGAATATTCTGTGATTTTTCGAAATTTATAGTATTTATGGGTATTTTTCTCATAAAGTCGAAGCAACAAGTGTTCGGACACTTGTAGGCTTCACCGATCGAGAAAAACTTTCCAAAACGGAAAGATCTCGCTATAATTTTTCGGGACAGCGGCTTAAGTTGCTGTAAGGTGGTTTTGGGACACTCGCAAAATTCATTTCGCGAGTAGGGGCGCTGCCCCTAACCCCGCGAGGGGCATTGTCCCGCAATCGTGCCCGAAAATCGTGTAGCGGAACCGTTACGGAAGGGTAACTCATAATATTGTAAAATTGTCGAAAAATTATAGAAATTTATTTAAAATACATAATTTGGAATTATGTATGGATTTGTGATGATCATGGCCCAATAAAAACCCAATATGATTGGAATGTGTTGTAATTCATATTACGGTCTGCGTACCGTTTTTGTGGTTGTGCGTGTTGTATAGTGTATGCGACCTGCGAGTCGGCTTCTTTATTTTATTTCTGTATTTTCTTATTTTGTAATGTCCAAAATGAAGACGATGGATGGTCCATCCGAAGACGGAGTTATGGAGGGAGCCGACGACACGTGGCGGTCAAAGGAGAAGCTTGGAGAAGCGAAACCCTAGGTTGACCGTCCGATCTTCTCATTGGCTTGAGAAGATCGTAGTAGGGCCATGATCCAATCACAAATTAAATTATTTTATTATTTGCTTGTATGTGATGCATGCTAGAGTAAAATAATTAGAGCCTTGTGTATATGATACACCCTCTCTCTTGCGATTAGATTCGATCTAATTCAAATCAACTCCGACTCGTAAATGCCTACCAAGTTTTGATACCTATCACTACCTCGATCATTTGTTGTTGTTGAATCTGCCAAAGCAGAGCAACACATTTAATCTTGGTAGGGTACGGAGGGACAATCTTGGTCCCGCCTATCACGGCTTGGGTGAGAACAAACTCAATCAGATTGAGTGAAACTAGTTAACTCGGTCGGATCGAGTCTAACTATAGGCATATTCCAATCGTTGGAAAGGTAGGATAAAAATAGCATTTATATTAAAACTTGGGCGATTTAGCCAAAGCTAACTCAAGTTTTTATGTAAATGTAAATTTTAATCCTATAAACAAGAGTTGCATAGAGATGTAATCGGTAAATTGTTACCTACTGATCGTACTAAGTCTTGGGCGATTTAGCCAAAGCTAACTCAAGGCTTAGTATGATGTGGATCTTGTCCCACTATATTATAGTTAAATTAGATAGAATCTTGTAGCATGGTTTGACCACGTCTATGACTTGATTCTACAAAATTTCTATAATTCAGTGGGAGAGTCGTTTAATTAAAGGCCTAATTAAAAAAAAAAAAGGAATATGTTATTGAATTTTCTGCATTTTATTGTTGTAGATTGCCATGTCGACAAACGCAAATACTCTCTCTCTGCGATCTGTCCTTGAGAAGGACAAGCTCAATGGAGCAAACTTCCTGGACTGGTACAGGAACTTGAGAATTGTTCTCAAGCAAGAACGTAAACTGTACGTTCTGGATCAGCCTATTCCCGAGGCACCTCCTGCCAGTGCCACGCGAGCTGACCGTGATGCTCACAAGAAGCATCAAGATGACGCATTAGATGTGTCATGCCTTATGCTCGCAACCATGAACTCTGAGCTTCAGAAGCAACATGAGTTAATGGATGCTTTCGATATGGTTGAGCATCTGCGTCAACTGTATCAAGGACAAGCAAGGCACGAGAAATTTGAGATCTCTAAGGCACTGTTTCAGTGCAAGATGCAAGAAGGGACTCCCGTAGGTCCCTATGTACTCAAGATGATTGGGTACATAGAGAATCTGCAGAGATTGGGATTCCCACTGGGCCAAGAGCTGGCCACAGACTTGATCTTGCAGTCCCTACCCGAAAGTTATAGTCAATTTGTCATGAACTGGAACATGAACGAAATTGACAAGCCCCTGCCTGAAATGCTCAGCATGTTGAGAACTGCTGAGCTCAATCTTAAGAAGGCCAAGCCCATTTTGATGGTGCAGAAGGACAAAGGTAAGGGCAAGCCCAAAGGCAAGGGAAAGTCTCAAGCCAAGGGCAAGGGCAAGGGCAAAGCACTGAAACCCAAAGGAGGGGTTGCCAAGGATGCTACCTGCTTCCACTGCGGTGAGACCGGACACTGGAAGCGGAACTGCAAGAAATATATGGAAGATCTCCAGAAGAAGAGAAGTCAGACTTCTACTTCAGGTATTCATGTTATAGAAGTCAATTTGTCTATTTCTACATCATGGGTATTAGATACCGGATGTGCTTCTCACATTTGTACTAATGTGCAGGCGCTGAGAAATAGCAGGACATTGACAAAGGGCGAGGTGGACTTACGAGTTGGCAATGGAGCAAGAGTTGCTGCTGTTGCTACAGGAGTTTATATGCTATCTCTGCCCTCTGGGCTTGTACTAGAGTTAGATGATTGTTATTATGTGCCTGCTCTGACTAAGAACATAGTTTCTGTTTCTTGTTTAGACAAGAAAGGATTTTCGTTTATAATAAAGAACAAATGTTGTTCAGTTTATTTAAATGAAATGTTCTATTGTAGTGCACCTCTGATGAACGGACTCTATCTTCTAGACTTAGAAAACCCTATCTATAACATAAATACCAAAAGGCTCAAGTCTAATGACTTGAACCAAACCTATATCTGGCACTGTCGCTTAGGCCATATAAATGAGAGTCGCCTATCCCAGCTCCATAGAGATGGTTTGCTAGACTCATTTGATTTTGAATCATTTGAGACATGCGAGTCTTGCCTTCTTGGCAAGATGACCAAGACTCCATTCAGTGGACACAGCGAAAGAGCAACCGATTTGTTAGGTCTTATACATAGCGATGTATGTGGCCCTTTCAATGTTGCTGCCAGAGGTGGTTATAGGTACTTCATTACATTTACTGATGATTTCAGTAGATATGGTTATGTGTACTTGATGACACATAAGTCAGAATCCTTTGAAAAGTTCAAAGAATTCAAGAATGAAGTACAAAACCAGCTTGGCAAGAGTATTAAAATACTTCGATCAGATCGAGTGGAGAATACCTCAGCCATGAGTTCCGTGACTATCTAGCTGAGTGTGGGATTCTGTCCCAACTCACTCCTCCTGGAACACCACAATGGAATGGTGTATCCGAAAGGAGGAATCGTACCCTATTAGATATGGTGCGATCCATGATGAGTCACACAGATCTTCCTATATCCTTTTGGGGATATGCTCTGGACACGGCAGCCTTCACTCTTAACCGTGTTCCATCAAAGGCTGTAGTAAAGACACCATATCAGATATGGACTGGGAAGAGTCCCCAGATGTCTTTTATGAGGATTTGGGGTTGTGAGGCTTACGTTCGACGTCAAGTCTCAGACAAACTGGGACCCAAATCTGATAAGTGCTATTTTGTAGGATATCCCAAGGAAACGAAGGGATATTACTTCTACATTCCCAGTCAGCACAAAGTGTTTGTGGCGAAGACTGGGGTTTTTCTAGAAAGGGACTTTGTTTCTAGAAAAACTAGTGGGAGTACGTTCGATCTTGAAGAACTTCAAGATATGGACCAAAGCACTGAGGCCTTGATGGAGGTTGAACAGGAACCACAAAATGTTGTGGATCATGAGGTTGTTACACAAGGAGTTANAGGTTCCCAGTCGGAAGCGTGGCGGCCCACGTGAAGCACGTGGAGATCGGTCCATCCGGAAGCCTAAAGGCGGTTACCGACCGGAAGCGTGGCGACCCACGCAGAAGGCCGGTCCCCTTTGGAAGCCTGAGTCGGCGACTGACTCTACGAGTCAGCCCACTCGGAAGCCTGGATTGGGCTCCCCGGTCGGAAGCGTGGCGGCCCACGTGGAAGATCGGTCCTTCCGGAAGCCTAAAGGCGGTTACCGACCGGAAGCGTGGCGACCCACGCAGAAGGCCGGTCCCCTTTGGAAGCCTGAGTCGGCGACTGACTCTACGAGTCAGCCCACTCGGAAGCCTGGATTGGCTCCCGGTCGGAAGCGTGGCGGCCCACGTGGAAGATCGGTCCTTCCGGAAGCCTAAAGGCGGTTACCGACCGGAAGCGTGGCGACCCACGCAGAAGGCCGGTCCCCTTTGGAAGCCTGAGTCGGCGACTGACTCTACGAGTCAGCCCACTCGGAAGCCTGGATTGGCTCCCGGTCGGAAGCGTGGCGGCCCACGTGGAAGATCGGTCCTTCCGGAAGCCTAAAGGCGGTTACCGACCGGAAGCGTGGCGACCCACGCAGAAGGCCGGTCCCCTTTGGAAGCCTGAGTCGGCGACTGACTCTACGAGTCAGCCCACTCGGAAGCCTGGATTGGCTCCCGGTCGGAAGCGTGGCGGCCCACGTGGAAGATCGGTCCTTCCGGAAGCCTAAAGGCGGTTACCGACCGGAAGCGTGGCGACCCACGCAGAAGGCCGGTCCCCTTTGGAAGCCTGAGTCGGCGACTGACTCTACGAGTCAGCCCACTCGGAAGCCTGGATTGGCTCCCGGTCGGAAGCGTGGCGGCCCACGTGGAAGATCGGTCCTTCCGGAAGCCTAAAGGCGGTTACCGACCGGAAGCGTGGCGACCCACGCAGAAGGCCGGTCCCCTTTGGAAGCCTGAGTCGGCGACTGACTCTACGAGTCAGCCCACTCGGAAGCCTGGATTGGCTCCCGGTCGGAAGCGTGGCGGCCCACGTGGAAGATCGGTCCTTCCGGAAGCCTAAAGGCGGTTCCCGACCGGAAGCGTGGCGACCCACGCAGAAGGCCGGTCCCCTTTGGAAGCCTGAGTCGGCGACTGACTCTACGAGTCAGCCCACTCGGAAGCCTGGATTGGCTCCCGGTCGGAAGCGTGGCGGCCCACGTGGAAGATCGGTCCTTCCGGAAGCCTAAAGGCGGTTCCCGACCGGAAGCGTGGCGACCCACGCAGAAGGCCGGTCCCCTTTGGAAGCCTGAGTCGGCGACTGACTCTACGAGTCAGCCCACTCGGAAGCCTGGATTGGCTCCCGGTCGGAAGCGTGGCGGCCCACGTGGAAGATCGGTCCTTCCGGAAGCCTAAAGGCGGTTACCGACCGGAAGCGTGGCGACCCACGCAGAAGGCCGGTCCCCTTTGGAAGCCTGAGTCGGCGACTGACTCTACGAGTCAGCCCACTCGGAAGCCTGGATTGGCTCCCGGTCGGAAGCGTGGCGGCCCACGTGGAAGATCGGTCCTTCCGGAAGCCTAAAGGCGGTTCCCGACCGGAAGCGTGGCGACCCACGCAGAAGGCCGGTCCCCTTTGGAAGCCTGAGTCGGCGACTGACTCTACGAGTCAGCCCACTCGGAAGCCTGGATTGGCTCCCGGTCGGAAGCGTGGCGGCCCACGTGGAAGATCGGTCCATCCGGAAGCCTAAAGGCGGTTCCCGACCGGAAGCGTGGCGACCCACGCAGAAGGCCGGTCCCCTTTGGAAGCCTGAGTCGGCGACTGACTCTACGAGTCAGCCCACTCGGAAGCCTGGATTGGCTCCCGGTCGGAAGCGTGGCGGCCCACGTGGAAGATCGGTCCTCCGGAAGCCTAAAGGCGGTTCCCGACCGGAAGCGTGGCGACCCACGCAGAAGGCCGGTCCCCTTTGGAAGCCTGAGTCGGCGACTGACTCTACGAGTCAGCCCACTCGGAAGCCTGGATTGGCTCCCGGTCGGAAGCGTGGCGGCCCACGTGGAAGATCGGTCCTTCCGGAAGCCTAAAGGCGGTTCCCGACCGGAAGCGTGGCGACCCACGCAGAAGGCCGGTCCCCTTTGGAAGCCTGAGTCGGCGACTGACTCTACGAGTCAGCCCACTCGGAAGCCTGGATTGGCTCCCGGTCGGAAGCGTGGTAGCCCACGTGGAAGATTGGTCCATCCAGAGGCTTGAGAAGCCTAACATATTTATAGACTGGTTTGGTTCCCCGCCGGGCGTGTGGCGGGCCACACCCCTTATTCGGACCAGCCAGCCGTCTACCTTACACTTAGCTGTTTTCCTAACTTGGCTCGGTTCCCCGACCGGGCGTGTGGCGACCCACACCATTCAGTAGGACCAACCAGCCGACTATGTACTTAAACATTTCCTAAGGCATCGAGCCCCCTAAAGTATAGGGCCGATCCCCGATTCCCGAGTCAAGGGTGTTGGTCGAGAACACCTAAAACCGATCAGCTACATCTACTGAATCATTGTGTAAAATAACACGTTAAAGGATAAGGCTTTTGCATTGATGGTTACTCGGCAGCATTACCAAAAAGGAGCCCCAACCGGCGGCTAAGGATTACACGATTCAAGCTAGGTAAAAGGCTGGAAGAAGTCCTTGGGGAGTAGCTCCTTGACCCGGGACACTATTACAGCGTTGGCAGGAATGTCAGCAGGCAGATAGCCGCCCTCTTGAAGCTGCAGAATAGCGCTGTTAATGCCCATCTGGAACATGCTCGACGTCCGCTTGCCCAGCTTATCGCAGAACTCTTTGGAGTTAATGTAGGCCAGGCGGTGTGCGTCCATCCGGGCGGGTTCGCCTTCTTGGTGCAGCTTCAGGCTTTCAATTTCCGCCCGGAGGCTGGCTAACTCCTTGTCCTTATCTTCCAGGGCAACCGCTTGAGAAGCCAGTAGTCCTTCAGATAAGCGAAGCTCGTCTTCTCGGGAGTCTAAAGCCTTCTCCTTGGCCTGTAAGTCTGACTCCCGAGTTGCCAGCTCCTGCTCTTTATCATTCAAGGTCTCCCTGAGCTCCTCAGAAGCCTTCACCAGTTTCTCTAGCTCCGCCCTCATGGTTTCGACTTCGGTAGTTTTCTTGGCGAGGTCCGATCGGGTGCGGCGCTGCTTATCCAGAGCCTTCTTCCTCTCTTGCTCAAGGGTCTCGTGTAAGGAGGAAGACCTGGCATACGCCCGCTCGGCTGCCTCAGCTCGGGTGACTTCATTCGTCAGTCGCGCCTCGGTGGAACGGAGTTTCTCCTTAAGCTCCAGTATTTCCGAGCGGAGAATAGCGGTTCCCTCCTCCCCGACCGGCAGGTTCGCATGCGACTGACGGAGCTCCGATTCCTCGAGCCGCCGCTCGGCCATTCGGCGTCCCCTGGTGTTGATAACCAAGGTATGGGCGACGCTCGAGCAGGTGGCCCAAAACTACAATAAGAATTGTTAGGAAAAAAGCAAGTTAGCTAAGCACTAAAGCATCGGACTTACATTCGTAGCATCCTGCATAAATTGGTCGGCCAGGCGGATCGGGGGTTTGGAAGTCCCTTCCTTCATACCAAGCTCCCAGCATTCTGCCAATTCCCCATAAAGGGTAAGTCGCTGCTGGGCTCCCCGAGCGGCCGCGGGGTCGAGGGAGGGGAGATATACGCCGTAGCAAGGCGGTTGGGAAGATTGTCCCCCCGAGCGTGACGAGCCCGGCGCGTCTGCAGGTCGGCTAGCGCTAGCCGGGCGGGCAGCGGCTTCTGCAGGCTGAGCCCAGAGCCCGACGCAGGATTCCTCGGGCGCTTCCGCAAGGGTTCCGGGTCCGGGGAATCAGAAGAGGATGTGTCACCTCCGTTGGCTCCTCAATGCGGATAGAAGCGCTAGCCTTCCGCTTGGAAGGCTGGGACTTCTCCATGGAAAACCGAACCTTCTTCTTGCCGGCGGATTTTGCAGGGGCAGGAGGTTTCGAGGAGCCGACCGGCTCCCTAGAACCAGTTGGCGCTGGTTGGCAGAAGGAGCCTGAGGAGCTGGCTCCGCGCTCTCAGGAATCGTATGTTGGTCGGGCGGACCGGCCTGGCGCAGACGAAGCTGTTCGGCCGCCCGAGTGTTGATTTCTGCGTCCGCCAGACCCATGGCCTCATCAAGGGACGCTTCCCACATCATCTTGGCTGCAAAATCAAGAGATTTTGAGTTAGGGAAAAAGGAGTACGAAGAAAAGATAACTTACAGAAGGCGTAGGGCAGGGCAGCAGGCACTCGGCTTAGCCCAAATATGTACAGAACGGCGTCGGTGAGAAGTTTCATGCCGTCGAAGTGACGACCACCGATTAGAGAAGTGGCCATTATGAACAAGGGGTCGGTTTTAAAGTTTCTTAAGGGAGCTATAGGGGGCATGTCTTCGACCCATCTGATCGGGAACCCAGGGCTGGTCGGAGGGCCAATGAAAAAGAAATGAGTTTTCCATCCCTTATTTGAGGAAGGAATATTCTCCACTATGGATAGTTTGGCCCGGGCTTGGAGAAAGAAATTCCCGGCCTCCTGTTTCTTAGGATAATAAAAGAAATACAATACCTCCGGTCGGAGAGGGACTTGATAAAGGTAAAGAGGACTATTAGGTTACACAATATACGAATGGCGTTGGGAGAAAGCTGGAAGATGGGAACATGGAAGAAGTTACAGAAGTCTACAATAAAGGGATGAAGGGGGTAGCGAAGGCCAGACATATATTGGTCCCGGAAAAACGCAAAGAAACCAGCCGGGGGCTTATGTGGTCGGTCATCCTTTGTCGGAACGGCAATGCGGTAGTTCGCGGGGATGTCGTAGGCTAGTCGGAGGTCGGAGATGGTCTCATCATGAAGGGAGGATTCGACAGAAGTGTACCACGCAGGGACAGCCATGGAGCGGAAAGGAAAGAAAGAAAAGGGAGAATCTGACCGTAGTTGGTGGCGGAAAGGAATAACCGGCGAGGAAGGGCGAGGACAGCGGCGACACGCGACAACGGCGGCGAGGAGCGAGAAGCACCGAGTTAGAGAAGAGAACAGTGGAAGCAAATAAGGGTTTCGACGGATGCGGAGGCCTATTTATAGCTAGGCCGAAGGAAGGGAGACCGTCCGATGGCGATCCACGTGTACAAAGATCGCCTCATCCATGCCATTGTGGCTTCCCACGATCAGCCTCGAAAAAGCGCGCTGACGTCGCCTGCAGCGGCGACAGGGCGCGTCGTCGTGCCAGCCAACCGGGAGCTGCCGCGTGGCGGAAAGAACTGCGCGCGTTAATGGCCATTAAAAACTCATAATCATGGGGATAAATCGCATCTCGGTCGGCCAGCCAGCGGTTGCCACGTGGCCCGGTTAATTAAAGCGGAGGTGATGCCGTTATGGCGTCGGTCGCATTGGGCATGTCACATCACCTCATTCGGCTTAGAATGTCGCGTCTCCATTAATTGATTCACTCAGACTATCCCGAAAAAATCGTCTTGGGGCGCGTGTCATCACATTTCTTGCGACTTAGGGCAAGCATTCTCCCGCCCAAACGTGTCTAGCATGTCTCTCACCAACTGATAACCCTCGTCCGGTCGGACGAGTTAACGGACGCGTGGCGGCCCACGCTCCTTTCAGTCGGGAACAACTATTTTGACTACGCAGTACAAGTTACGAGGACACGTGGCGGTCCACGTTCCTCCGGTCAAAATCTTCATCCGCTCGGACATCTTCACCATGACAATAGTTAGTCGAGGATGCGTGGCGGCCCACGCTCCCCAGTCATTCTTCGTCCAGCCGGACGCCTTCGCTAAACAAGAGTCAGGGGTGCGTGGCGGCCCACGCCCCTCTCGACTAACAGTCTTCTTCCGCCCAGGCATGATAGGCATACACATTACCAGATGTTGAGCATCATGTTAAGCCGGCCGGATATTAAAAGGGCAATAGTCGCTCGGCAGTAGGGCGACTGTACACACTAGCAGTCCAGTCAGTCGGACTGATCGCCTCCTTCGACTAGACTTGAGGGGAAGGCTATTGATCCCGCCCTATCTTTGTCACCATACGGACAGCCCGCGTGGCAAACAGCCTGGCCAACTTCTGGGTCCAGGTCATTGTACGGATAGCCGGCCTGATAAACACCCTAGCCGGTCTTAGATTTCCTGCCAGCCGGTCGGACTCAAGCACCCGGGTAGAATAAATGCCAGAGCTCAGCCGGCCAGTCAATCCCGGTCTGCCATCATAAGGTTATTATGCCTCACTTATCCGGGTACTTCCGCCCGGTCTCTACATCCCCTCGCCCGGGTATTGCCGCCCGGCCATATAAAGGCCCCACGCCTAATCATCCGGGTGAATCCGCCCGGTAATCCTTCAGGTCCATACCGGACATCCAGCAGGGCATCCCCGTCTGTCGCTCACTCGGGCACTCCCCCGAAACCACCCTAGGATAACGACAAAGCATCTGCACCAGCTGCAGTTAACAGGCTGTCACCACTCGTGTGACCTGACGCTCCCTGGCACGCCGCCCTGTCGGGCCGTTGGTGACAGGTGGCGCCGGTCGGGGATGTACAAGAACCTGTCTCTGTCCTCACATAGGACAAACAGTATAAGACAAGGAATGCTGGTTACAAGTCGACACAATCACAAAATATTCCCTGACTCCGTCAGAGAATCCTGACACCCGGCAGACAGTCAGGGAATATCCCTCGACCAGGTCAGAGAATCCTGACACAGGTCAGACTTGGTCCTTTCCCCCGGCTATATAAGCCCCTCCCCTCCTCATTATCAGGTACGCGCGCGAAGCTTCTCATCTACAGTGCTCCTCTATTTTGCTTGTTCACCGGAGTACTGACTTGACCGTCGGAGGGCCTTGCCGGGACGCTTCCCGGCTAGGTTGCTAACGGTCCTTTCCCTCAGCAGGTTCAGGTCATTCGGCCGAAGTTCTCCTCGACGACAGGATCCCCTCGGAGGAACTTCACTCGGAGATCTCCCCTGCATCCGCAATATTGACAGTTCGGCCAAACAGTCCCCGCCGGTAGAGATCCTTCTTCCTCCATTCGGAAGTTCCACTCGGCGGTTTCCTCATCCATCGGGCCAAAGGTGTACCAGGCAGAATCCGCTTCCGTCCGATCGGAAGGCACCCCCGTTAGCTGCGTCGTTCTGAGCGAAGGCAGCCCGTCAGCGCACACGTCATCCATCCCTACACCGTCATCCGGTTGCGGCCCCACCCCGCTCGGCGACAGGATCACTAGCCATTTAGGTGGGGAATGGAATCGGTTTGCAGTGAAAAAGATCAGGTTCAATCAGCTCGCTTTATTGAGTCGGACTTTACTTTGTAGTTTTTTTTATCATAATAATTTTGATTTTTTTGGAATTGTCATTATTATCTAAGATTTAGGCCGATTTGAATCGGTGTAGTTCCATAAAAAAATTTTATTGACCATCTAATAAATTAGAGAAGTGTATGTACGTGATGATTTATTTTGACCGTCAACATTTTCGATTTTACTATCTATCGTAGAGAAAATCTTTCACAATATTTAATTTACTGTTGGAAGGTCTAATCACGGTATCCAATCTCGAAGCAATAATTTCAAATTTTAAAATATATGTCGGAGAGGTATTTCTAGTCATCTTTCCTTTACAATAATAATTCTAAATATTACAAATTTTAAATCATACATATTTTTTTTGATAATTTAAATATGTAATTCTTTATATTAATTAATCATAGAAATGATCAATTTAGATAATTTCTTTTGATTATCAAAATAAATCAAAGAAGTACATGTAGAGACTTATTATGATAGCTACCATTTTCGTGTTCATTATCTGTTAAAAAAAAATAGCATGGCTGCTGAAACATACATTTATGGAGAGGAGAGATGAAAGATTTGAGGTTTGCTCAAAAAAATTTTGCAACTAGTTCCTTGGTTTAATTTCAGATGTGAAATATTTAATTAAATGATTTTGATCACGTCATTATGCAGTTAACTGTATGTGTTTTTATCAAATGAATATGATAATACATTATAAAATTTAAAATTGATGGATATCTGTAAACCGTATACTATTCGGTTCCAGAGAAGTGAAAACTGACCACGTGTGCATTTATTGAGCGCTACATCCGTGAGTGGATTTAAACGTGGGACCCTTTTTAGACTTTCATCTCAATCTAGATAATTAGGAAGCAACTTGGGAATCGAGAAACGAAAAGTAAGTTTACTGAACCTAACTAACTAACTAATATAGAGGGCAGCACCCGTCTCGATCTTTTCCTCCGTTCCTTTCCACGCCAATGGCCTTCGTCTCCGCTGCACTACTCCTCTTCGGCGTCGCCGCTTTCTTTTGCAGTTCGTCCAGATTGCTGTCATCTTGACTTACGCCGTTATCTGTGGTTTCGTCTTGTACACCCTCAATAAAGCTTTCGGTTACGTACTCGAGCCCATCTTCGATGATTGCATGGACTTCTCTTTGAGAGTCTCTTCAGCCAATGTTAATTGATTGCATGGACGATTCTTCGACAGTCTCCTGGATCTGAGGAAACGGAATCTGCCCCTGACATGTACAGTCCTATGATGGAACGTAATTAGCGTTTGGGCAACTGAATAAACACTTAATATTGGTAAAATAAACAGCTTTCTCTCCTACAATTTGTATGATGTTCTTATGATCTTGGATTATTTTTATGCTTAAAAATCAGACTTTTGCTTGCTTAGGAAACATTTGGAGGAACAGCTAGCGCATTATTTGTTCTTCTGTTCTTGTGTTCTTTGATTATTATAATCATAAAGGCGTTGTTGTATCAGGCTTTTACGAACCTAATGCTTTATTTGGCTTCCTACGGCGTTCGCAGAAGATGGTAACGGCTCCTGTTGATTGAAATATTGCCTTTAGTTTTCTTCTAACGTTGCAAAAATGATCGATGAATAAACACGTTTTACAATCCATGTTTGGTTTTTCTTTTGGTTGCATTCAATTACCAGCAGACCAATATGGCCTTTGCTATTCTAATTCCATTGACCACGACAAAAACTTATATAAAACATTCAAAAATAGATCTGCAATTATACAAAGTGAAAAAATTTTGATCGATTCGAAAAAGTGCAGTTGTGTTGACGGCGGAGTTCTCCGACTGTGAGGAGGAAAATTACAAGTGATGGGCTTTTCTTCTTTATCAATAACATAGGAGAGATATACTTTCGACAGTAGCGGAATTTATACGAAGACCGTGGAGATGTTCCAAAATTTTTAATAATATTATTTTTATATAATTTTTTTTTATTTTTTATATAAAAATTTTTATATTCTTAATATATATATTATTCGACCTTTTTAAAATTTTTTATTTATAGTTCATCTAATGATAAAATTAATTTTCCTTTAAACACATATCTAGAATTCAAATTTTTTAATTTTTAAAAGATTGGAGAGAAGATCATTATTATAATAATTATTTTTATAATCTAGCATGCGGTCCTAGACCTAATCCCGAGTCAGGTCAGGTCTGGGCCCGTAACCGGGTCTATAAGTCGATTGCTTGTTGATCCGTCGAATAGTAATCAGCTAGGGCTCTGGCCGGTTACGATTCAATCATCCCATTAACCGTGCACTAGCCATGAAATCGACGATTCACGATCGGTTCAATCTTTTTTTTTAATTTATAGTTGAATATTTTTAATAAATTAAAAAAAATTATATTAGTAAGGATTGAATCCTAATCTCTTCTTTGAAGGTGAAGTATCCTAACCAATTGGAAGGATTACACTCTTACTTAAATAGATATTCATATATATTAGTTAATTATTTAATAATTAATTGAATCAAAAAGTAAATATTTTTTTAATGGTTGGGATTATTTATTTATTTTATTAATGAATGTGATTTAATATTCATTATTTTTTAAATTCTAAAATAAGGATATTTTATTTCATTATTTTAAAATTATCTTCATTAACAATTAAAAAAATATAATCACTAACAATTGAAAGAAATCTAATTAATCACTCATTAATAATGTTACCCTATAAGATAATAGGAAAAAAAATAATTAATGAGATTTTTTCAATCTCAAGTGATCGGCTCAGTCTCAAGGAAATTTTTCACTATCCACCAGGATAAATTGAGAAGTTCTCGCTGCGGGTGGTCCAGAAACCCTATGTCCCAAGGTTTGCGTTTTATTTAGAGGAAAATTTTTTGCAAATACATTGTAGCTAGGAATCGAACCATGAGATCTAGGTAACGATTAGTCATCCTTCCGCTACACCATAGCTTTGAGAGTTGTTTTATAAGATAATATAGTAAAAAATTAAGAAAACTAAGTAGATTTTGATTTTCTATATTCTAAGTATATATATACATAATTTAAATAAGTATAAGTTTTTTTTTATGAATTTATAATTTTAATTTTTTAAATATAATAATCTTGAACCGTAACAAATCGTGTACGAACCGTGAACCAACAATTTTGAATCGTGAATCATAATCATCTTAGACGATTAAAATTAAACTTCAACCTCCTACGAACCGTTAAATCGTCGATTCTAAACTAAGATCGAATCTAAATGGTAATCTCAAATTTAAAATTCTAAATCCTCCCTCGAGTGTTGGTTACGATTTCATGATTGGTGCCTTTAGAAAATGATTAAGTTTCATTAAATTGATTAAGTTTGGGGTCTCTACCAAAATGTCGCTCTTTATCCGTGAATATTTCTTCATGTTTTTAAAGGAATTCTTTGATTTGGGAAAATTTCCCTGTTGCCCCTTCTCAAGGTTTGCTAACGTTTGCATTCATTAGAAATTATTACGTGCATGTTAATTGTGATTTGTTTCCCGTTAAAGTGAGAGCGGATTCTCTATCCCAAAAAGTCTCTCTGTCTCTCTGTTTCATTCGTCGGCGATGATCGACGAGTCGTCCGATCATCGATCGGACACCATCGACGACCTTCGACCGCCGTCTCGAACAAAACTATACTCTGAGGAGTACGGTGAACCCGTCGGGTATCATCGTAATTGCGATCTCGCTTATTCACTGTCGAATCTAACGAGATTGTAATGCGACAATTTCGACCGATTCATCATTCTCCTAGAATATCATTTCATTCGGGATGACAATAAAAAATTATCAGCGATATCCGATCATCAATCGGATGACTCGTCGACCGTCGCGAGCGATCAGGACAGGGATCCCTTTGTCTCACCCGGGACTGAGGATCCGGCGTCCATTAAAGTCAATATAAAATTAAATATAATAACTTAACAAATCTTTAATTGTGATTTTTCACCTTTGTTAAATTTTATCATGTTTAATATTGTCAATTTATAAATTCTAGATATATTTAATAGATCGTGTCATTGAACTCAAAGAAGGATCCGTGTAATAGATAGATAAGTTGTTGAGTTAATATAATTTATATATTTTTATTAATTATTAATTTATGAGCCAAGTAAAATGCTTAATTATATAACAGAGTAGACTCTGTGTCATGTCATTTACTCTGTGTCATGTCATTTAGCAAGAAAAGACAATGATTTTCACAAGATCAATCAGTCAGTCTAATCCGGTCAGATAGGGTACCCCGAGTCGATTAGTGCTTCATAGCTGATAAGGATTTAATTAGTCAGGCGGATATCAGACGGGCGGCTAGACTGTATAGTATCCTACTTGTCTGTCGGTCAGGGATAAACCCGGCCTAACCAGTCGGATGGTCGGTTGGACTGTACAACACCCTACCTATCAGTCGGCGTAGGGATATACCCGGCCTAACCGGTTGGACGGTCGGCTAGACTGTACAACACGCTACCTGTCAGTCGGCCTAGGGATACATCCGGCCTATCCGATCAGACGGTCGGCTAGATTGCACCGTAGCCTACCTGTCAGTCGGCCTAGGGATACACCTCGCCTAACCGGTCGGACGGTAGGCTAGGGTGCGCGGCGTACGACCTGTCGATCATGCCACATAAGGAAAGCCCCTCTAAGAGCTTTCGTCCTGTCGTTTGGGGCCACACAGAGCCCGACTCCGAGCTTAGTAAATGACTAGCCTGAGTTGGTTAGCAACCAGTCGATCGCCATCTCCAATCGGCCTACTGGGCATGTCCGCCCGGTCATAGATCGTGCAGCCTTGTAATCCTAGGTGGTTCCCACATGCCCACGAGGAGACCGGTCAGCTGACCGTCCGGTCGGCAGATCAGACAAGGGGTCAAAAGAGATTGGGAACCACCAAGAATCTCGTGCAAAAGATAATGTTTAATGGTGAAATGATATAAAAGTGTACGAAGGGATTCAGAGGATCGGCCAATTACTTTGAGGGGACAGGCATGGGTTTCACGCAGCCGAAAGAGAGTCATTATTAAGGATAAGGCGAAGAGACATTTGGAGTTGACTAGTGACCTAAATTACAGCGGCTCGGCTCCACCTTTTAGCAATTAAATCCCGACATAAGATTAGATCCTTAACATGATGTGATTGCTCGGGCAGGGTTGATTTGCTCACTCACTATATAAAAGTCTTCAGGAGTTCATGCGCAGGTATGTTCAATAATGCCACTCTTTGTCACCCTCATTTCTCTTCTTCCTTTGATCTCTAGTTTCCTGAAGGTCCATCTCACCCTTCTTATCCTTATTTAGCTCATTTGCCAACGCATGGACATGGTACTCCACCTTTTCGTTTTTCTTTTTTCTCAGAGAAAAATATCATTCAATTAATTGAAATTTTCTAAGCCATTAAAATATTTTCATTCCATATATAAAAAATTTCTATACAAGTTAACTCGTTTGACTAATTTGACTATTGCCAAAAATTATTATAAAAAATGATGAACCAAACTTGGGTCCGGCCCCACGGAAGTACATTTAAAAAATCATGCCGATCCATATAAGTATAAATCCTCTTATTGCCACAAGTAAACAAGCTTTTATCATAATATTGTCACCCAACTAAAAAGTTTATAAATCATTCACTAAACATAATAAATTAATGAACTTACATACATATTTGTCAAAATACTACAACTCATTTAAATTCAATGCAACTATTAAATATTTTATTATAATGGTTAACTTATTGTCCTTCCAACTCTATTCCTTTCCCAATTCCTGTTCTTTTCTTGCGTTCCACCTTGTGAAGGGCTGATTTTGTGTAACGATCGTGGTAGTCCCGTGAGGAATCTAAGTACTTAACTTGGAACTCTCAGGTTCGAATGTTGCAGAAGGCGAAAGAAATCTATTTTTCAGAAATACGGATATCCGAGTGGGCGAGACATGGTAGTCCCGTGAGGGTGAGTACTCAAGACTGGGTGAGTACCCATGATCCTCACAATAGCGAGTCATGGTAGTCTCGTGAGGATGAGTACCCGAGACCGGGTGAGTACTCATGATCGTTACAATAACAATCGGTAGCAACATTGAGGAATTTGAGTACTTAGCATGGAGATCTCGCTATTGTAAGAGTGAACGGACTCGTCCGCAACCTAACCTTTATATATATATATATATATATATTATATATATATATATATATATATATATATTATATATATATATATATATATATATATATAAAAGGTGAAGCTCTCCTGTGGACCGTCGCGTGCGCACCCGTGCGCGACGCGCGCGCCTCCGGCCGCCGGCACGGCGACTCGCCGGCCGTTGACGCGCGCACACCCCCAGAAGGCTCCGGCGACCTGCCCGGCGAGGTCGCCGGCCGCCCGCCAGCCCGCCTCCGGCCGCCCGCGTCGCCCGCCTCGCGATCGTGCGCGCGTCGGCGGCCGGGGAGTCGCGCTTGCCTGCGGCCGGAGGCGAGCGCGGATGCGCGCATCGCGCACGGGTGCGCACGCGACGGTCCGCAGGAGAGAGAAATCGTATATATATATATATATATATATAATATATTTATTTATTTATTTATTTATTGTTGATAGTCTGTTGCGCCTACGCACCACAACCTAGGTGTCTGGATTGGACGCTTGGGTCATTTTTTTCTTTTTGTATTTTTTTAATAAATAGTTTATCAATCTTATAATATACTCCGTTAATATCTAAAATTATTTATCTTGAACACTATAATTTGAGAGGAAAATTTGAACCCTAGGAGGCAAAGTTTATTAATTTATACTCACTATCACTCCATACTTAAATCCTAAAAATTTTAACGCTGAATACATATAACATATCCCTTGAGCATCTATTTTTTTTTATCTTGAACACTATAACCCAAGAGAGAAGTCTGAATCCTAGAGAAAATATCTTTTTAGTCTAACCCACTGTAACTTAATCTCTAAATCCTAAAATTTTAAACCCTAAATATACTTAAAAAAAACCTCTGAGTGAATCCAAAGCACCTTGGATGATTGATCCAGGCGCTCCGAGTCCGCATGGGTGCGCGGCAAATAGTCCCAGAATATCAATTTTTTGTGTGTATAGTTTTGTTATCTTAAAAACTTTATCGCATACACTCTTTGTACACCTTAAATATTTTTTCGATTTGAAGGTAAAATTTTATTGTCATAACTAGAAGCTTAAAAAAATATATTTATAAAAAAAAGAATGAAAAAATATTGTTGTGAGAGGCATGGATGAGATTCACACCATTTAGTATGCAACATAACCTTTAACCACTAAAGCTAAAATAAATGACTAAATCCTAAGCTAAAAAAAAAATGATGCACACTGCGTAATCACACATAGGCACGCATTGCATAGTGCACAACAGATCATTAGCGTGTGTATATATACACACACTCCGCACTGCACAATGCACAACTACGTGCACGTAACATATCAACTTCATTTTTTTATTTTTTTTAAACATTGGGTAAAAAAAATAAACACCCTAAATATTATATCCTAAACCCAAAGCTTAAATAGTATATCTTAAACCTTAAAATACTATACCCTAACCTAAACCTAAAATTTAAATACTATACCCTAACCTAAACCTAAAATTTAAATACTATACCCTAAATCTTAAACACAAAATCTAAAACTTCAATATTATACCTTAAATTCTAAACTCAAAACTTAAATATTATTCTTAAATCCAAAGTTTAAATATTATACTGCTCTCTCTCTCTAAATATATATATTTTATTTTATTTTTATATGTCACACCTCTTATGTTGTATACTTCATGAGCATCCTACTTTTTATTTTCAAAAATTATTTTTTTGATTAATACTATATCTCAACTCTAAAATCGTAAACACAAAATATGATTGGCATAACTGAGAACTCAATGTCAATGCCCGACATATATATATATATATATATATATATATATATATATATATATATATATATATAATTTAATCGAAAAAAAATTTAGGCATGGAAGGGATTTAGAGTTTTGATATCTCTCATACCTTATGCAACACACCCCATGAGTATCTCAAACAAAGGACCACAACCCCCTCTCAAGAAAAAAACCTTTCCGTTTGACGTCTAATCCTCAACCAACTACGACTTTCTACCCTTCGGTCCACCCGACCTACTAGGACTTCGTCACCTAGCCACAACTAGGACTTCTCTATCTAGTGTCTGGTCCTCTTGATCAAGATACGAGAGCTCCACTTCCTTTGTTCAAGGCTCAACTTACACGGTTAGATCTGGATCATAGCTCTAGCTCATGCTTCTTCCTGCTGTTAGTCCGATGAAGAGCGACCTGACTCTGATACCAATTGTTATGACCAAAAAGAATTTAGATATCTCTACAATGATATGATATTTTTCACTTTGGGTCTAAGTCTTCATGGTTTTGGTCTTGGGTGTTGGAGCAATCGGCCCTAGGATGGTCCGGTGTGACCATGGGTTTTGATGTTTGGGCAAAGGGTTTAAGTTAGGTTTACCCTGTGTATTTGATATGTGTATGTTGAGTGTGCAGATACGATGAGCTGATGGGCGCGGACTTCGAGGCGTACGTGAAGGGTGGCATGGATGCAAGCTGGAGGCTTGCGTGCGCATCCGAGGGACGAGGGCCGAAGATGAAGAGGGCGCGAAGGCAATAGTCGAGACTGCGGAGGAGGAGTCAGTCGAGTCGTGAGGGTACGAGTGCTGTGTGAATGTACTCGGGAAGTCCTAGGGGTCGAGTGCGGAGAGAAATGTGTTAGTGTGAGAGCCCTAGAGCCAATCATGTGATGATTATATAGACTCATTTGTATCATATTCCTGTGTATAAATAAAGGCATGTTTTATGGTTATTATACTTACGTGTATTTGTGCCAAATAGCTAAGCATAATAATGTCCTTGAGTAAGAAGATTCTTATCTATATCAATCGATTAGTTGAATCGATAGTGAGATGATATAGAGAACAATACTCTAAATAATTCCTAGTCAAGTATTAACATTCAAGGACAATGTTAATACGTAGAGGCTAGCATGTAGGTCAACATGATGACTTGATCTCACAAGTCATGGATATAGGGATATCAAGTTGACACATGGGTATGCATTGGAGAATGTATACTGAATGACCCACCGTGAGAAAGTATCATGGATCGTTATATGAGTGTCATATACTTTCTCATGTGGCTATTAGTATGACTATTAGTCCTTGGACCTGAAGTCACCATGGATTCCTACATAAGGAGTTACGTAATTTGGCTTCGTCAAACGTCACCCGTAAATGGGTGGACTATAAAGGCGATTATTGGGTATGTAACAAATTATGGAGAGGGATGTGAGTGATGTAGATGGGATCTATCCCTCCTATATGACGGGAGCGATATCGTATTCTTGATAGAGTGAGACCACAAAGTGCATGGCCATGCCCAAGTGAGTCAATATGAGATATTGAGCTCATTTGATTAGTGTGAGTCTACTTGGAGTTCAAGATATAGATTGACTCGAGGATGACACGGTCTATGCCTCAATTGAGTCAATCTAGTTATCAAGGATAGAGGGACATTATCATATATTGTGAGAGTCACAATTATTAGTCACAAGGTGATGTTGGATCTCAACATTCTTGTAACTTGGGTAGCAATGATGTGTTGCTAGATACCGCTCATTGCTTATGTTTCTAAGAGGTTAGAAGCATTGCCAACGTTACAAGAACCTATAGGGTCACACGCAAAGAACAAATAGATGGAGAAAAATTGAAGTTAAGTTTGACTTGGCTAAATATGGAAAGTCCATAAAAGGCAAGTTTGACTTGACCTAATTCCAAATCAAGTTTGACTTGACTTGGTTCCACTTCAAGTTAGACTTGACATGGGAGAAGAAATGGAGTCAAGTTTGACTTGACTATTTATGGAAAGTCCATAAAATGCAAGTTTGACTTGACCAAAACCCACCTCACCTTGGATTGACCAAGTGATGACTTGGCTTGGTTTTTGACCAAATGTGTATGCCACATCATTTCCAAGGTGGTAACCCCTCCCATTTGAATTTGAATTCAAATGGAGGAGGTTATGGCATGTAATGGCCGGCCACTTAATGGCCATTAATGGCCATTAAGTGGCCGGCCACAAGAGAGAACAAATGAAAGGGATTTGTGTTCCCTTTTGAGGTGAGGCTTTTCTTCTTCTCTCTTGAATTTTTGGTGGGAGTGCTTCTTCGACCTCTCCTCTTGGCCGAAACCTATAGGGTGCTAGCACACCTAAGGTTTTGATCCATCTTCTTTTGTTCGCGTGGATACGTATAGAGGAGTGTTTGCTTTGATACTCTACGAGATCCGGCGGCATTTTGGACAAGTGGGAAAGCGAAGGGCTACGCATCAAGGGTAATGCCTCTATCATGTAGATCTAATGTAGATTTATTAGTGAAACTCGTACTCGTAATTTATTTTTATGTTCGCACGGATCCGTGGCCGAACTTCTGGGGTTTCCGCAAAGCAAAAAGCGGTTTTTGCGGCCTAGATTTTCCAACAAAATGTACTCGGGAAGGGTAACCTAGGCTTGTGGGTGAAGGGTTGTCGACTGCCAGGATGGGCAGTCGACTGTTGACCAAACAGAGAATCGGGTCGACCCAGGGAGGGTCGACCAGTCGACTGACAGTCGACTGGAGGTGGTTCCAGTCGACTGGACCCAGTCGACCGTTGCGAAGGCAACTGAGGCTATTTTGTAGCCGTTGGAGCCTACCAGTCGACTGGTAAGTGAGCAGTTGACTGGCGCGCGGGTTTCAGCCCCGAGTCCTATTTAAAGGAGCTCGTTTTGGGGCTAGGGTTCGGGGCGAATCTTGCTTCGTTAAAGCTTGATAGTAGCCTTGTGTGCTCAAGAGCTTGTAGAGGATTGTGGAGAGGTTTCTCCACCCACAAGGAGCGACACGAGATAGCCGGAGGAAATCCGGGGAGCGATCCGCCGAAGGATCAAGGGATCGTCCACCTCACGGACTGTCGTGGAGTAGGAGCTTCATCTCCGAACCACGTAAATCCTACTGTTAGCATTGGTTAGTTTGTTTATTATTGTTTTATTTGTATTTCCGCTGTGCTACTAACCAACGTAGGTGAAAGAAAATGCCGAAAGCTATTCACCCCCCCCCCTCTAGCTAGGGCAAAGATCCCAACAAGTGGTATCAGAGCATGGACCGCTCTTATTGGACTAATCGCCAAAGGAGCAACCGCTAGAGGAGAAGAAATCATGGAAGATAAGTTGGGGGACAATATCTACACTCCGCCGCCCTACGACAACGAAGACTTCGAGGATTGGCGGGCGAGAATGAAGAATTGGCTTAGCATGGAATGGGAATGCATGGTCATGCTAGAGGAGCCATTCGAAGTTCCAAAGGACAAGCATGGAAAGAAGCTTCGTCCTAGATATTGGACTCAAGAGCAACAAGACTACTCTAGGGCAAACAAGAAGGTAATAGATGTATTAATTAGTGTTTTGCCTAACAATATTGTGAGCTATGTAGGTAAGTACCAAAATGCACATGAATTATGGAAAAAGATAGAAGAATTCCATAGAAATCCTACACAAGCTCAAGAGCTAAAGGAGAAAAGTCAAATGGCTCAAGAGGAGGAAGAAGTGTCAACGTCTTCAAGTAAGGAGGAGGAGCTAAGTGAAAATTCATCAACCTCTTCAAGAGAAGAAGAAGAGGAATTATCAACGTCAAGTATTGAGGGGGAGGAGAGACCCTCAATCATACAAGAACAAGAAGAAGCATCTACCTCCACCTCCACCAAAGCAAAGAAGAAAGAGCACATCACATGCTTTGGGTGCAATGAAAAGGGACACTAGAAGGATAAGTGCCCAAGAGGTAAAAGGGAGGTAAAATCTAAACCCATTGTAAATTCTTTTAAAGCTAATGTGGGTTGTAGAATTGGTGAAGCTCAAGCTAAGAAGAAGAACATTAGATGCTTCACGTGTGGAGAGCTAGGACACTACCACACAAGATGCCCAATGAGTGGAAAGCTCAAGAAAATGGAGCATCTAAGGAGATGGGAGAAAGAAGAGAGGAAGAAGCAAAAAAGCACATCAAGGGAGAACTTCAAGGGTAAGGGAGGTAATCTCTAACCCTAGGGTAAAATGCAATTCAATTTCAAGTTCTTCTTTACATTTTAGAAATAATGCAAATCATCCATCCATGCATGCTAGAATTAATGAAAAATGTTTAATGGTGCGTAATTTTGGATTTAAGTATAATGATAGGAATATGAATAACAAAGTAGATCATCATTCTAGAAAAAGCATGCATCATGATAGACCTACCACTTATGCACTTAAGGATCAAGGCATTAACCCAAAGAAGGGGAGACACATGCCTAAAAAGAAGGGTAGGTCTATAAATGTCCAAGGTGGACATGTGGACACTAGGGTAAAAATTTTAGAAAGGAAAAATCAAGCCTTGAGGGCAAGGCTTGATACATTAGAAAAGACCCTAGAAAGATTCAAGGTTGGATCTAAGGGTCTAGACCTAGTATTGAGTAGCCTAAAACCAAACTATGATAGATCGGGTTTGGGCTACCAAGCTAAGACCTCCAAGGCCAACAAAAAGAAGTATGTTGGAAAAACATACAATTATGGCAAGGAGAGTAAGTCCAAGGATGGCAAGGGGGTGTCATCCAAAGGGAAAGAAAAGGGCTTAACCAAAGACAAGGTGTCTAAGGTTAAGAGAGTTCACGTTATAGGCCAAGAGTCACCGGTGAGACACCGGTGTGGTCTAGTGTGGGTTGAGTCACCTAGGGAGGTGGCTAAGGCTCAGAGCTCAAGGGGGAGCTCTAGGAGCCTTTGGGGTCCATGGTAGACGGATCTCAAAAGTTTTTCTCCCAAGGAATTAGATGAAGTGTGTGAAGGGGTTTGAGAGACTTGGGTAGGTCTTCATCCTAGGTTTTGGCACACTAAAAAGGGGTTTAGGGAGAAAAAGAGTGAAAATGGTATTATAATTGAAAGAAATTGGGTCTAATGTGAAAATACCATGTAACTTGATGCTACTAATGGATTATGAATGAGTATGGGAAGAAGCATCAATGTGAGGTCGAAATTAGAACTTTGAGCTAAGGTTTTAATGATACACTTTAGGATAAGTGGAGTTTCGTGCCAATCTTGGGATTTGGAGTACATTTATTTGGAAACATATTTTTTCCAAGTAGATATTGGCTTCACAAATCTCCCTACAAAATTTCATAATTTTTGGAGATTTGTAGAATTTCTATGACATTTCTGAAATTCACCAAAGAGGGCTGAAATTCAGCCACCAGTCGACTGGCTCAGATACCAGTCGACTGGTGGCAGGCGACTAGGGGGTCGACTGGGAGGTCAACCGAGATTTCTGTACGTGAGAAAAACTGAAGGGCAGTCGACTGGGAATACCCCAGTCGACTGGAGCCAGTCGACTGGGACCATCCCAGTCGACTGTCCCGTAGACTGAAATGGAAAATGAGAATGTTGGCTAATCAGAAATTGCAAATTTGGTTATGGGATATAGTTTAGGACTAATGTTCTTGGTTTTGATTTCATATTCTTTGAATAAAATGTTATCCCATGATTTGATAAGAATTTATTGAATATATTGAAAATCAAGGAAGTTGAGTAGTCTCCCTAGGAATCTAAGATTTAGAGGTTAAATAGGGAACATTGAGGACAATTCCATGTGTCGAATTATGATGGGTAGATTTGACAAACACATGGAATTAGAAACGAATTTGAAGGTTGATACTTAATGCAAAATCCTTAAGAAACTTAGATGTGTACCAAAAGTCAAGCACACTTGATATTTCCATGATATCATATTTTTCTAGGATAGGGTATATCCTAGCAAGTATACTTGCAAACCTTAGAGTTTTTAGAGTGTTTGTGAGTTCGTTTTGGCACTAAGGGAAAGGTTGCTTGGGAGCAAGTCTTAATGGTGTCCAAAAGGGGAAGAACTCGAATGTTGGGTGGGGATAACTCAACATGGTGTAAGGAGGTTAAGTTGGGTAGAACTTGATCTGGGAAAAATGAAAATTGGGAGAAGGCATGGGTTAAGGGGGAGTTTGCCTCCTAATTGCCTTGATTTTCATTTTGAAACTTTTGGGTTTTGTGCCAAACTTGGGAATGGTGATAGATACATGGGTAGATGTATTTTTCCCAAGTAGGTATAGGTTACACAAGGTTGTCCACGAAATTTGGAAATTTTTGGAAATTTATGGAATTTCTGGCGTGTTTCTGAAAATTCGGCCAGAAAATTGAAATCAGAATACCAGTCGACTGCCACTGTGGGCAGTCGACTGACCAGAGCTGGTTTGGGTGTCCAGCAGTGGTTTTGGGTTCCAATGGTGAGAAACAAGTGTATGGGAGTCTAGTACACTGTGTTTAGAGTCATTGAGGAACTGAAAGAACCAATGATTGGGATATTGTTGGTGTCTTTTTGATGTATGGCAAAGGGGGAGAATTATTGGGTTTAAGTGGGAAACCAATATACCTTTGCTTTTAGGGGGAGTTGAGTTTGAGGGGGAGCTTGGTTGCTCCCTTCTTGGCGTAAGGGGAACCTTGGAGAGGTTCTTAAAAAGCCTTTTGTAAGTCCAATGTAGGGGGAGCTTGGGAGAAGCTTTAAAAAGCCCGGGTTGTGTAAAAATCCTAGCTTGGAGGGCTAGGTGAGGGAAAATCCTAACTTGGAGGGTTAGGTGGAAAAAATCCTAACTTGGAGGGTTAGGTGGTAAAAATCCTAGCTTGGAGGGCTAGGTGGGAAAATTCCTAACTTGGAGAGTTAGGTGTGGGATGCCTTGGGATAGGATCTATTCATGCATGGCATATGCATTCTATTTACTACTATCTTGCTTTCCTAACTTAAACGAATTGCCAAACATCAAAAAGGGGGAGATTGTTGGAGCAATCGGCCCTAGGATGGTCCGGTGTGACCATGGGTTTTGATGTTTGGGCAAAGGGTTTAAGTTAGGTTTACCCTGTGTATTTGATATGTGTATGTTGAGTGTGCAGATACGATGAGCTGATGGGCACGGACTTCGAGGCGTACGTGAAGGGTGGCATGGATGCAAGCTGGAGGCTTGCGTGCGCATCCGAGGGACGAGGGCCGAAGATGAAGAGGGCGCGAAGGCAATAGTCGAGACTGCGGAGGAGGAGTCAGTCGAGTCGTGAGGGTACGAGTGCTGTGTGAATGTACTCGGGAAGTCCTAGGGGTCGAGTGCGGAGAGAAATGTACTCGGGAAGGGTAACCTAGGCTTGTGGGTGAAGGGCAGTCGACTGCCAGGATGGGCAGTCGACTGTTGACCAAACAGAGAATCGGGTCGACCCAGGGAGGGTCGACCAGTCGACTGACAGTCGACTGGAGGTGGTTCCAGTCGACTGAACCCAGTCGACTGGTCCTGTACCAGTCGACTGGAAGTCGACCGTTGCGAAGGCAGCTGAGGCTATTTTGTAGTCGTTGGAGCCTACCAGTCGACTGGTAAGTGAGCAGTCGACTGGCGCGCGGGTTTCAGCCCCGAGTCCTATTTAAAGGAGCTCGTTTTGGGGCTAGGGTTCGGGGCGAATCTTGCTTCGTTAAAGCTTGATAGTAGCCTTGTGTGCTCAGGAGCTTGTAGAGGATTGTGGAGAGGTTTCTCCACCCACAAGGAGCGACACGAGATAGCCGGAGGAAATCCGGGGAGCGATCCGCCGAAGGATCAAGGGATCGTCCACCTCACGGACTGTCGTGGAGTAGGAGCTTCATCTCCGAACCACATAAATCCTACTGTTAGCATTGGTTAGTTTGTTTATTATTGTTTTATTTGTATTTCCGCTGTGCTACTAACCAACGTAGGTGAAAGAAAACGCCGAAAGCTATTCACCCCCCCCCCCTCTAGCTAGGGCAAAGATCCCAACATTGGGCTCTCCCCAAATGGTTTCATATCAATGAAGATATCTTTCCCTTATAAACCTCCTTATAAGCCTATGATTTTTCTCATGTATTTTTAATGTGAGACTATGTTTGCAACCTTACAACCCTAACACTTAATACTATAATCTAACTGTTAAATCCTAAATGTAAAATCTTAAATGATTTAACTACAAGCCAAAAAAAATGGATTGTCGCTTGCCATGAGTATGCAGGATATATATATATAATTCGTTGCGGAACTAAGAGTATAGTATTTTTTATTTATTTCTTTGATTAATTTTTTTTTATCTTATGGGTATATTATTTAGGGTTTTCACTTTAAAATTTAAGGTTGAGTTATAATAATAAATATAAAAAATTTTCCAAATAATTTTTTTTTAAATGCATACGAGGTATACAACTTAAGACACGCAGGTGAAACTAAATCAGTTCCTTCTCTTTATCTTCGTTGCAAAATAAATAGATAATCCGTGTTAGTCCTGGGATATGTTGATGAGGACGCTAGGATGAATGAATCATTTTTTAGTACCAAAATAAATAGAGATAGTTGCCAAATTACTTTTTGCTCCTTTTCTCTCGGTGGGGAATAGAACAGAATCGTGGTGAAAAAGATCGGGTTCAATCAACTCGCTTTATTGGGTCGGGATCTACTTTGTAGTTTTTTTTATCATAATAATTTCGATTTTTTTTTTAAATTGTCACTAGTATCTAAGATTTAGGCCTTGCTTATTCGAATCGGTGTAGTTCCATAAAAAGTTTTCATTGACCATTTAATAAATTAGAGAAGCATACGTACGTGATGATTTATTTTGACGGTTAATGTCTCCGGGGTTATGATAGAGTGGTAGGATGATTAATCGTTATTTCAGGCATTCGCGATTCAATTTTCAGTTACGGCATATTTGTAGGAATTTTTTTTTCAAATGGGACGCAAACTTTGGGACGCTAGGCTTCTAAATAGTCCACCGCGAGTGCTTTTCGATTTATCTTGGTGGCCGATAGAAAATTTTTGTGGGGCTGAACCGGTCATCTCAGATTTATTTACTACCTGCTTCAACATTTTTTTTTATTTTGACAGTTAACATTTTCAAATTCACTATCTATCGAAAAGAAAATCTTTCACAATATTTAATATACTGTTGGAAGATCTAAACACGGTATTCGGCCTCGAAGCAATAATTTCAAAATTTAAAATATACGTTGAAGTGGTATTTCTGGCCATCTTTCTTTTACTATAATAATTTTAAATTTAAATCATACTTTTTTTATAATCTAGATATCTAACTCTTTACCTTAATTAATTTTGAAAATGATCTATCTAGTCTTATAGAAATTTTTTATCGATTATCAAAATAAATCAAAGAAATATACGTGAAAACTTATTCTAATTTGCAGAATAAATTTCATTTCTATAAAAAGTCAACTTGGTTGACTTTTGATCAAAGGCGGACTTTGACTTTGACTAGGGTGCCCGAATGGGACTAGGGCACCCGAGTGCAGACGGTGGGTAAATAAGTTGGCGCAACGATCAGGCTTACGTGGTGAGTGCTGAGTGGATGATCCACGACGGTACTCTGGCACCTGAGTCAAGATAAGATTTGACTGCGCAGCAGATAGAGCGTCCGCCCGATACGCTACAACTAGGGCGCTAAAATGGTCTTTCAGACGTTTGAATAAGTACTATATAAAGGTTTCGAGAGAAGCAGTCTAATTAACTATTCTAATAACTCTTGTGTAATCTCTTTAAGTCTGTGCTACATCTGTAAAGACTTCTCCGTCATGAGGAATATTTTTAGTTGAGTTTCATTGTCTTGGAAGCAACCTTCCAATTACAATCAAGTAAAATCCAACGACCCTTGTTTCAATTTTAAATTCGTCAATTCACCCTTCTCTTATCGGTTCATCTCGATCCAATAAAAATTTATTTTGATAATCAATATTTTTAATAATATACTGTAAGTAAATTTCAAACTTTAGATCTTAAGGGAGATTAGAGGGCTCAATCATGATATCCTACTCTGGGGGTGGGGACATTTGCATTCGTTAGGGATTATTACATGCATGTTAATTCTAATATTTTTCATTAAAATTAATATAAAACTAAATAAATAGAATAATAACTAAAAACCGTCCAAACGGATTAGGACAAAGCAGTTACGTTCCTGACGCAACAGTCTTTGTGGTGAAAAAGACCGGGGTTCAATCAGCTTGCTTTATTGGGTCGGGATCTACTTTGTAATTTCTTTTATCATAATAATTTTGATTTTTTTTTAAATTGTCACTAGTATCTAAGACTTAGGCCTTACTGATTCGAATCGGTGTAGTTCCATAAAAAGTTTTTATTAATCATCTAATAAGAAGCATACATACGTGATGTTTTATTTTGACTGATCCGGTCGGGTAAGTTTTTGGAGCTGATTAGGGGCCCGGTCGGATTGGGTGTGGGTCAGACGAAGTGGGTCGGGTTCAGTATCGGATTAGTGCGCTAGATACTGATCTGGATAAGAGGAGCAGGATTCGAAGCAACTTGAAACGGGGCCGACTCGGAGTCGCCGACCCGGAGTCGCCGACCCAGGGTGGCCGACCTAGAGTGGCCGACCCGCAGTAGGGTCGCCGACCCGGAGTCGCCGACCCAGAGTGGCCGACCCGGAGTCGCCGACCCGCAGTGGCCGACCCGGAGTCGCCGACCCGGAGTCGCCGACCCAGGGTGGCCGACCCGCAGTAGGGTGGCCGACCCAGAGTGGCCACCTGCAGTAGGGTGGCCGACCCGCAGTCGCCGACCCGGAGTCGCCGACCCAGAGTGGTCGACCCGGAGTCGCCGACCCAGAGTCGCCGACCCGGAGTCGCCGACCCGCAGTGGCCGACCCGGAGTCGCCGACCCGGAGTCGCCGGCCCAGAGTGGCCGACCCGCAGTAGGGTGGCCGACCCGGAGTCGCCGACCTCAGAGTGGGGTGGCCGACCCGGAGTCGCCGACCCGGAGTCGCTGAACCAGAGTGGCCGACCCGGAGTCGGGAAAGGGTCGCAGCAGCAGTAAAGATCTTCTCGAATCTTCCCATTATGAGAAAAGACTTCTGACATAATCATAACTTGTCAGAAAGTCAGGCTGTCAGATGGATGATCTTTAATGCGATAAGATTGTTGACAAGACAGGGGGCTGCTTCCTCCCCTATATAAACCCCCTTTAAGCTTCAAGAAAGGGGATCTCTCCCCATTTGAAACCTCTCTTCTTCACTAATTTCTCTCTCGGTCCGGGCCGAGCTCTCGGGCGCTTCAACTTGACCCCGATTAGCTCGCTACCGCAGCCCTGGTCATCTTGGTCAGATCGTCTCACCCGAGTTGGAGCCCGTCTCGCCTGTTGACAGGATCAAATTTGGCGCCGTCTGTGGGAATTCAACCTGATCGATAAGCGAAGATGAGTGACCCCAACAGGGTGACCGCTACTCTCTCATAGGAAGACCCGGAGTTGCTGGTAGATGCCAAGGCTCAAAAATTGACAACCGAGCAGAAGACTGCCGGCCGCCTGACCCAGGAAGGCCCCTCCGAGGCAGTTGATTGTGCTAGTATAGAAGGTGAAGTTCGCCCAGGTGGCGGTCCCTTACTTCCATCGAGCGCTCTTCGGCCCGTCTGAAGGTGCGGGATAGTACGACCCAGTGGAAGTATTTTCCAGCCAATCAGGAAACGACAGAGGGAAAGTTTCAATTATCCAGGCTCTAGCCGAACACCCTGGATTCTCCTTCTCTTGTCAAGCTCGGCAAGTGCCAGTCGCCAGGCATTTCCGGCTCTTGTCCATTCCGGAATATGAAGGAGCTACAGATCCAAAGGAATACCTGATGATGTCTGAGAAGGAAGTCTTGCTGCATCAATACACGGATAGTATCACGTGCCGAGCGTTCCTGACCACCCAGCCAGGTCCCACTCAGCGTTGGTTCGGCAGACTCGTAGAGGGGTCTGTTCGAGAGTTTGCATTTTTCAAAAGAACGTCCTACTGAATTATTCCTAACATAAGGAGACTCCCTGAGAACAATATCAAGGGCTTGAATGACTTCTTGAGGCAATGAAACCATGAGCTTCTTTGACTCAAAAGGAAAAGCATCAGCCGTGTATAAGTTCTTCCTTCCATCATAAGCTGGCATTTGCATTCCCAAGGCATTATCCTTGCTCAACATGACAAGCTCGGAGATAATTTTCCTATTGGTGACTCTAGATACTGATTCCGGCGATATGCTCACATCATAGTGGAAAAGAGTATGGTCATCGACCTTGACGGGGAAAGGATTAGCTCTAACAAAGCGCTTCCTTCCGACAATACCAAAATCCGGCCGATCTGGACGCCTCGAGCTCTTGCTCGACGCCGGAGGCACCGCCGGTAAAGGAGCCTACTCCTTCGTGGGCTCGGCGATCGTGAGTTGTTGGAGTTCCTCGCTGATCGTAGAGGACAAAGGCGGATCTGCTGTGGTAGTAGGCGAAGAGGCATCTAGAGCTGGCTCTGAACAAGGAAGTTCAGGACCGGACACCGGTCTGAATGACTGCTTACCAGCAAAGGAGGTAGCAAAGATGCGATCAAAGGGTCACACTCCGAATCCAGGTCGGCGACCTTGTTTGGAAGAGAGTTAAACTAGTGGGGGAAGTGAGCAAGCTGAAGCCTCGATGAGGAGGACCTTTCTCGGTGATCTTGAAATTGGAGTCGGGAGCATACTACTTGCAAGATGTCTAAGGGAAAGTGGGGGAGACTCTGGAGGGCGACACACCTGAAGCAGTACCGTGAGTAGAGTGTGAGTGCTTTTTTGTAATTGTAAGATCCAAATATTATAATGATGCTCCAAACATCAGAAGACTCCAAGAGGCAAGTTATAAGTGGGCATGCTCCCACGCACCCACCGAGTAGGTGCCGACCTGGGGTGGCATTCCACGTCCGGTCGGGCCCGGTCGGACGTGGCGACCCACGTACGACCAGGGTTAGCCGACCGGTGTCCAGACTTTCGCATCAACGCGAATTATAAGTGGATTTTTATCCACGCACCCACCGAGTAGGTGCCGACCTGGCGTGGCATTCCACGTTCGGTCGGGCCCGGTCGGACGTGGCGACCCACGTACGACCAAGGTTAGCCGACTGGTGTCCAGACTTTCGCATCAACGCGAATTATAAGTGGATTTTTATCCACGCACCCACCGGACTCGGCGCCGATCGAGCGTGGCGATCCACGTTCGGTCGGGCCCGGTCGGGCGTGGCGTTCCACGTTCGAATCAGGGTAAGCCAGACGGTGTCCAGACTCTTGCTAAGGCAGGTTATAAGTGGGCATGCTCCCACGCACCCACCGGACTCGGCGCCGATCGGGCGTGGCGTTCCATGTTCGGTCGGGCCCGGTCGGGCGTGGCGTTCCACGTTCGAATCAGGGTAAGCCAGACGGTGTCCAGACTCTTGCTAAGACAAGTTATAAGTGGGCATGCTCCCACGCACCCACCGGACTCGGCGCCGATCGAGCGTGGCGTTCCACGTTCGGTCGGGCCCGGTCGGGCGTGGCGTTCCACGTTCGAATCAGGATAAGCCAGACGGTGTCCAGACTCTTGATCCTCCAAATTACAATTGGGCATGCTCCCACACAACTACCGACCTCGCGGCAGACCGGACGTGGCTGCCCACGCTCCCTTAAGGTCTCCCGAGCGGCATTGAGACTTTGCTCCAAATTACAATTGGGCATGCTCCCACACAACTACCGACCTCGCGGCAGACCGGACGTGGCTGCCCACGCTCCCTTAAGGTCTCCCGAGCGACATTGAGGCTTTGCTCCAAATTACAATTGGGCATGCTCCCACACAACTACCGACCTCACGGCAGACCGGACGTGGCTGCCCACGCTCCCTTAAGGTCTCCCGAGCGGCATTGAGGCGTTGCTCCTCCAAATTTGAATTGGGCTTGCTCCCACACAATCGTCGACTTTGCGATGGGCTGGACGGGCACCCCACGCGCCATTACGGTCTCCCAAGCGGCGTTAGAACAGTTGCTCTTCGATAAGTTCTAAAGGGGATTGCTCACACGCCTTAACCACTCAGCCGTCTCGCTCGGCAATCAGCCGCTCTGCTCGGCACACAGCTGCTCAACAGCCACGCTCGTCAATCAGCCGCCCGCTCGGCAATCAGCCGCCCGCTCGGCAATCAGCCGCCTCGCTTGGCACTCAGCCGCTCCGCTCCAACCCATAGTTTCTGATTGGTTGTTCTTCTATCAAAGGAGATCCACTCCAACCTGATTATAGGATGGAAAGTGTGGTTAGAATAAGTTAAACCACGAGATTTAGTCTAGTCAGTTAGACGAAAGCTGAGGGGGAGTTAAAGCAAAGAGAGTTAAAGGGATCCGTCGCTCTATGTTGCTAAGGGTCAATCGGCGGCTCTTCGCAGTAAACAACCAACCGGCCACTATTTGTGATCGACCCGGACGACCCCGACCGGTCGACACGAACAACCCGGCCGAGGAGGTCAACTCAGCCATTGGGTCGGGGTTGTGAATTAAAAGACGACATTCAGAAAAGAAAAAACGTACCTAGAGGTCTGGTTCACCAGAAATGGTAGATGCATTGATGGCTGACTTGACAGGGGACTTGGCATTTAAGGATAACGATCTTGAGACCGTAAGGATGGACAGGGGTGCGAAAGTAGGGTTTATCCGACCGGGCGAGCAGCCTAGTCAGTCGGACTTAACGCCTCCTTCGACTAGACTTGAAGGGGACGCTTGTGATCTGGTCGGGTAAGTTTTTGGAGCTGATTAGGGGCCCGGTCGGATTGGGTGTGGGTCAGACGAAGTGGGTCGGGTTCAGTATCGGATTAGTGCGCTAGATACTGATCTGGATAAGAGGAGCAGGATTCGAAGCAACTTGAAACGGGGCCGACTCGGAGTCGCCGACCCGGAGTCGCCGACCCAGGGTGGCCGACCTAGAGTGGCCGACCCGCAGTAGGGTCGCCGACCCGGAGTCGCCGACCCAGAGTGGCCGACCCGGAGTCGCCGACCCGCAGTGGCCGACCCGGAGTCGCCGACCCAGGGTGGCCGACCCGCAGTAGGGTGGCCGACCCAGAGTGGCCGACCTGCAGTAGGGTGGCCGACCCGCAGTCGCCGACCCGGAGTCGCCGACCCAGAGTGGTCGACCCGGAGTCGCCGACCCAGAGTGGCCGACCCGGAGTCGCCGACCCGCAGTGGCCGACCCTGAGTCGCCGACCCGGAGTCGCCGGCCCAGAGTGGCCGACCCGCAGTATGGTGGCCGACCCGCAGTCGCCGACCCGGAGTCGCCGACCTCAGAGTGGGGTGGCCGACCCGGAGTCGCCGACCCGGAGTCGCTGAACCAGAGTGGCCGACCCGGAGTCGGGAAAGGGTCGCAGCAGCAGTAAAGATCATCTCGAATCTTCCCATTATGAGAAAAGACTTCTGACATAATCATAACTTGTCAGAAAGTCAGGCTGTCAGATGGATGATCTTTAATGCGATAAGATTGTTGACAAGACAGGGGGCTGCTTCCTCCCATATATAAACCCCCTTTAAGCTTCAAGAAAGGGGATCTCTCCCCATTTGAAACCTCTCTTCTTCACTAATTTCTCTCTCGGTCCGGGCCGAGCTCTCGGGCGCTTCAACTTGACCCCGATTAGCTCGCTACCGCAGCCCTGGTCGTCTTGGTCAGATCGTCTCACCCGAGTTGGAGCCCGTCTCGCCTGTTGACAGGATCATTGACGGTTAACATTTTCGATTTCATTATTATTGTAGAAAAAATCTTTCATAATATTTAATTTACTATTGGAAGATCTAATCACGATATTCTATCTCGAAGCAATAATTTCAAATTTTAAAATATATCTTGAAGAGGTACTTCTAGCCATCTTTCTTTTACGATAATAATTTTAAATTTTAAATCATACATTTTTTTGATAATTTAAATATCTAATTCTTTATATTAATTAATTTTAGAGATGATCAACTTGATGTTACAGATATTGTCTATTGACTATCGAAATAAATCAAAAAAAATATACATGGAAATTTATTATGATCCGTTTTCATTAATATCTGTTAAAAAAAATAGTGTGGCTGCTGAAACATACATTGATGGAGAGGGGAGATGAAAGATTTGAGGTTTGCTCAAAATTTTTTGCAACTAGTCCTTTGGTTTAATTTCAGATGTGAAATATTTAATTAAATGATCTTGATCTCGTAATTATGCAGTTAACCGTATGTGTTTTTCTCTAATGAATATGATAATACGTTGCAAAATTTAAAATTGATTGATATCTGTATACCGTATATTATTCGGTTCCAAAGAAGTGAAAACTAACCACGTGTGCATTATTGAACGCTTTATCCGTGAATGGATTTAAACGTGGGACCCTTTTTTGACATCCATCACAATTTAGATAATTAGGAAGCAACTTGGAAATCTGGTGATCCTGTCCTATCTTTATCACTGTACAGGCAGTCAACATGACATCCAGCCTGGCCGGCCCAAGGATCCATGCGGGCCGGTCGGATGACATGGACGGCCAACTCACACGGGCGTTGTTGCCCGGGCATCCGCTAGGGTTTCTACACCCTCTATCTGGCCGGGCGCCTCCGCCCGGCGCCAACTAGGGTTTCTACACCCTCCAGCCGGCCGGGCGTATCCGCCCGGCGCCAACTAGGGTTTCTACACCCTCCATCCGGCCGGGCGTCCCCGCCCGGCGTACACCAGGGCGAGTGTCGTTCATTCTTACGGGGATAACGACAATAGCCCTACAGCTACCTGTAGAATAACAGACTATCACCACTCGTGTGAACTGACACTGACACTGACACTTCCTGGCACGTCGCCCTGCCACGCCGTTGGTACCAGGCGGCGCCGGCCTGAGACTCGCAGAAGCCTGTCTTTTTCCTCACATAAGACAAGCAGTATAAGACAAGCAGCATACAACAGGGAATATTGGTCACAAATCGACATAATCATACAATATTCCCCGACCAGGTCAGAGAATCCTGACACAGGTCAGACTTGGTCCTTTTCCCCGGCTATATAAGCCCCTCCACTCCTCATCATCAGGTACGCGCGAGACCCCTCATCTATGGTGCTCCACTACTTTTTCTGTTCGCCGGAGTACTGACTTGACCGTCGGAGGGCCTTGCCGGGACGTTTCCCGGCTAGGTTGCTAACGGTCTTCTTCCCCAGCAGGTTTAGGTCATCCGGTCGGAAATCTCCCAGGCGACATCACCTTCCATCCGGTCGGAGATCCATCAGGTCATCTTCGCCCCAGTCGGAAATCCACCAGGCAACATCTTCTTCTGTCCGGTCGGAAGACGACCCCGCTTGCTGAGTCATCTGGACGGAGCATCCAGTCAGCATTCACGTCATCCCTCTACACACCGTCATCCGGTTGCGGCCCCACTCCGCTCGGCGACAGGATCAAATTTGGCGCTAGAAGGAGGGACATATTCTGCCTGATCGAGAGCGAAAGATGGAAACCCCCAATCCACTGACGGTTACTCTTACTCCGGAGGAGTACGAAATGCTGATGGCTGCCCGGACGCAGAAAGCTCAACCATCGCATCTGCCTACCGGCAGTCAAGGAGCCCGGCCCCCCGGACCATCTACGCGGGGAAATTCAGAAGGTATGGCTGCTCGGCCTGACCCTTTCATTCCTAATTTTCCACGAGCGTTTTTTCGAAACGAGGCCCACTCGGCCCCAACCGAGGCTTCGGCATCCAGCCTGGCGCATCAGATGCGCCCGGATAAAGGAAAAGGTTTGGCCGACCCCACCGCGGCCTCTCCGGCTCACAGTCCTTTCTCTTCGCAAATCCTTGGAGACCCAGTTCCCAAGCATCTACGGTTCTTTACCATGCTTGAGTACTCAGGGGCCAGTGACCCTGAAGAACATGTCATGAAGTTTGAAAGCGCCGCCCTGCTGCACCAATACCCGGAGGGCGTTAAATGCCGCGCTTTCCTGACAACTCTATCCGGACCGGCTCAACGCTGGTTCGACGGACTCCCAGGTGGATCAGTAGGGAGCTTTGCGGAGGTTAAGCGTTTGTTTCTGCAACACTTCGCAAGCAGTAGGAGGCATCACAAGACTAGCCTCAATCTTTTCACTCTGAAACAAGGCCCGAAAGAATCACTCCGGGCGTACATCAAAAGATTTAATGGAGTAGCTCTTGAGGTACCCAACACCACACCGGAGGTGCTGGTCACCGCCTTCTCGCAAGGACTCCAGGAGGGGGACTTCTTCCGATCCCTGATCAGGAAGCCGCCGAAGGATTTTGACAGCCTGCTCGGAAAGGCTGTTAAATATATCAACGTAGAAGAAGCGCAAGCCGCCCGGAGGAAGGAGGTTACAGTTAGCCCGCAATCTGCACCACCTCAACACAACAGGTCACCAGGAGGACCGATTCGCACCCCCCGACCGGCCAATCGGCCGGGAATGAGGCCCTTACAAGTACAAGTCGCACAGGGGAATTGGCCCAACCGGTGGGCACCGTATTGTGCATTTCACCAATGCAATACGCATAGCACTGAAGACTGCCGGGCGGGCGGCAGGGTACGGACCCCACAGGGCAGGGGCCAAGGTCGGCAAACGCCCCAAGGGCGCGGCCGCGGTCAGGGACTCGCGGCTCAGCAAGGACAACGGCGGGAGACTCCCGCCGCCCGGCAGTTATTCCCTCGGTCCGACCAGGAAGAGGCGGAAGATTTTGATGAAGACCAAGCAAATAACCAGAACGCTGTCCGAGGAGGCGTTAATGTGATTTCCGGTGGGCCGACCGGAGGCGATTCTCACAGAGCCAGGAAGACGCAAGTGCGCCAACTGGAGATTCACCAAGTCGGAGTTAGCACCTCTCAAGCTCAAGGGCCCCAAATCAGCTGGGGGCCGCAAGACTTGCAAGGATTGGAGGTGCCACACGACAACCCACTGGTCATCACGGCTGTCATCGCCAACTACGAAGTTCATCGCACCATCGTGGACACTGGCAGCTCGGTAAACATTTTATACAAACGAGCTTTCGATCAATTGTAGATTGAAATGTCACAGCTGGAGTTGGTGGCCACTCCCCTGTTCGGATTCACGGGGAACGAAGTACAGCCGATCGGACAAATACGGTTGGCCGTCTCCCTTGGAGAGGAGCCACTCAAGAGAACCCGGTGGACGACGTTTTTGATCGTGGATGCGCCGGCTGCCTACAACGCCATCCTCGGCCGACCCGCTCTGAATGAGTTTAAGGCGGTAGTTTCCACCTACTACCTCAAGTTGAAGTTTCTGGTCGGCGATAGGGTCGGCGAGGTCAAAGGCAACCAGATTGTTGCCCGGCGCTGCTACGCTGATGATGTTCGAGCAGGAGGCCAGAAGACAAGGCGGGCCGATAGCAGCTGCAACATGGTGCAGGCATCCCCTTGGGCGGAACTACGAGAAGACAAGGAAGAGGTACAACTTTTGCCTAATCGGGAGGATTTCAAAATACAAATTGCTGCAGGTCTCCCCGAAGAACTGAAGCAACCATTGATTGATTCCCTCGCCCAGAATCAAGATGTGTTCGCCTGGTCGGCCAAAGATTTGAAGGGGGTCCGGCCAGAAGTCGCGGAACACCAGCTCCATGTTTACCCTGGCGCGCGGCCAGTAAAGCAACGGAAAAGGGATCATTGCACCGCGCAGAATCAAGTTATCCGGTCGGAGGTGGAAAGGTTGCTAGAGGCAGGACACATTCGGGAGGTCCAGTTCCCGGCCTGGCTAGCCAACGTGGTGCTAGTGGCCAAGCCCAATGACAAGTGGCGGGTATGCATTGATTTCCGAGACCTTAATCGGGCGTGTCCAAAAGATTGCTACCCGCTTCCCCGAATCGATCAAATGGTGGACTCGACGGCCGGCAGCGAGTTCATATCAATGTTGGATGCATACCAGGGATATCATCAAGTACCGCTAGCTGCGGTCGACCAGGAGAAGGTTAGCTTCGTCACGGCTGACGGCACTTACTGCTACACCGTCATGCCGTTCGGCCGGCGCCACCTATCAAAGAATGATGAACAAGGTGTTCCGGGTACAGATGGGGCGCAACGTCGAAGTATACGTCGACGACATTCTGATCAAGACCGCCCGGGCAGAAGAACTGATCCCCGACATCGAAGAAACCTGCCAAACACTTCGAAGATTTGGTCTGAAGCTTAACTCGGCCAAATGCCTCTTCGGAGCCCGAAGCGGAAAATTCCTCGGTTACATTGTCACTGAGAGAGGAATAGAGGCAAATCCGAGTAAAGTGAAGGCCATCCTGGAGATGTCGGCCCCAAGAAATCTTAAGGAAGCCCAGCGGCTGACCGGGCGGATCACCGCTCTGTCAAGGTTTATTTCCCGGTCAGCTGAACGGGGCCTGCCTTTCTTCAAGACACTACGCCGGGCCACTAAGTTTCAATGGGACGCAGAATGTAGCAAGGCTTTCGAAGAGCTGAAGACCTATCTATCTGAGCTGCCCACGCTCGCCCGGCCGGATCCGGAAGAAGATTTATACGTATACCTAGCAACTTCCGCTGACTCGGGCAGCATGGTGTTAGCCCGACTAGAGAAAACTGAGCAACGGCCAGTGTACTTCTTTGCCCACTTATTTAAAGGAGCCGAGTGTCGATACACGACGCTCGAGAAATTGGGCTACATACTGTTCTTAGCCGCTCGGCGACTCAGGCCTTACTTCCTGTCTCATCCCATAACGGTTTTGACCAACAGCAACTTGGGTCGGGTGCTCACCAACCCAGAAGCTTCCGGACGGTTAGTCAAGTGGACAACCGAGTTAAGTGAGTATGACATACAGTATCAGCCCCGACCGGCTATCAAGGCACAAGCCTTAGCTGATTTTCTCATAGAATGGCATTCAGACGACGCAGAAGACGCCTGGAAGGTATACGTTGATGGCGCATCCGGTCGGCAGGGAAGCGGAATCGGCATTCTCATGGTGTCTCCCGAAGAAGAATGGTTACACCTGTCCGTGCGGCTAGAGCACCGGGCGACTAATAACGAAGCTGAATATGAAGCGCTTATTGCCGGTCTGCAAGCCGCTCGGCATGTCGGCGCCAACCGGGTGTGGCTATATTCAGATTCACAACTGGCCATACAGCAATTGGCCGGAAATTTCGAAGTCAATAGTAGTCGGCTGCGAGAGTATATTGAGGCCTATGAACAACTGAAGGCTGGTTTCCGAGAGGTACTCTTACAAAAGATCCCCCGGGAGAGTAACTTGAAGGCTGATGAGCTAGCCAAATTGGCTAGCGCGGTCGGATCTTGGGTGGTCCCCCGGCCGGCCAGCCATGCCTTATTCATCACGCAAATCGAACAACAAGCGGAGATCGAATTGGAGACTGATTGGAGAACTCCATTGATCGCATTCTTGACCAGGGGAGAAGTACCGTCTGACCGGGAGCAGACTCGGCTGCTCAGGAAAAGAGCCGTGCGGTATACTATGGTCGGGGATGCCCTCTATAAGCGTGCTCACGCTCGGCCATTACTCAAATGTCTTGGTGAGGAAGATGCCGACTATGTGCTCCGGGAAGTTCATATGGGAGTCTGCAGCAGTCATTCGGGCGGGAGAGCCACCGCCCGGATGGCTCTGTTGGCCGGGTATTATTGGCCAACTCTACAGAAGGACGCTGACCAGCTGGCTGCGACGTGCATCTCATGCCAAAAGCATCAGTGCCTGCCGCATCGGCCGACCGAAATAATGAAGACATCTACTGTCTCTTGCCCGTTTGACCAATGGGGCATGGATATCGTAGGTCCCTTTCCACTCGCACCCGCCCAGAAGAGGTTCTTGTTAGTTGCGGTGGACTATTTCTCAAAGTGGGTGGAAGCAGAGGCGTTGGCCCAGATCACCGAGCAAGCGGTGATAAAATTCTTATGGCAAAACATTTTATGCAGGCCTTTACTTCTGTGGTGTATCCACAGAGCAACGGTCAGGCGGAAGTCGCCAACCGGGAAATCTTGAGAGGGCTCAAAACAAAGCTAGATCATACAGGAACCAACTGGGTAGAGCAGCTGCCCGGGGTTCTTTGGGCAAACAGAACCACCCCGAGAGAGGCGACCGACCAGACACCTTTCCACCTCGTCTACGGTAGCGAGGCGGTGGTGCCGGTCGAGATCGGTTGTAAATCTGATCGGCGGATAAGCTATGATGAGAGGAATGATGAAAGAAGACGCTTAGAGCTTGACCTAATAGAGGAAGTCAGAGAAAAAGCGGCTGCCCGGATGTTCGCATATCGGCAACGCATGAAGCAACGATACAACCAGAAGGTACTGCCACGCTCATTTCAAGTTGGAGACCTAGTGTGGAAGCGTGTAAAGCCGGTCGGCGACGTTAGCAAACTACAACCACAATGGGGTGGACCGTTCAAGGTGGTTCGGAAGTTACACTCTGGCGCCTATTACTTAGAGGACGAGCAGGGAAAACAGCTGGACCGACCATGGAGCGCCCTACACTTGCAAAAGTACCGAGAGCCCTAGAGTGATGTAATCTTGTGGAACGCGGTATTGCAGTTATAATGAAAGGCTCCCCCGACCAAAATGGTCGGTCGGCTGCACAAGGTAAGTCATGCCTGGACGGGACGCAGACTCACGCGTCAACCCATCCAGAAGCCTAAAGAGGTGCCCAGTCGGAGGCGTGGCGTCCCACGCAGAAGATTGGCTCCATTTGGAAGCCTGAGTCGGCGAGTGATTACAATATCAGCCCACTCGGAAGCCTGGACTGGCTCCTGGTCGGAAGCGTGGCGGCCCACGTGGATGATTAGTCCATCCGGAAGCCTAAAGAGGTGTCCAGTCGGAGGCGTGGTGTCCCACGCGGAAGATTGGCTCCCTTTGGAAGCCTGAGTCGGCGACTGATTACAATATCAGCCCACTCGGAAGCCTGGACTGGCTCCTGGTCGGAAGCGTGGCGGCCCACGTGGATGATTAGTCCATCCGGAAGCCTAAAGAGGTGTCCAGTCGGAGGCGTGGTGTCCCACGCGGAAGATTGGCTCCCTTTGGAAGCCTGAGTCGGCGACTGATTACAATATCAGCCCACTCGGAAGCCTGGACTGGCTCCTGGTCGGAAGCGTGGCGACCCACGTGGATGATTAGTCCATCCGGAAGCCTAAAGAGGTGCCCAGTCGGAGGCGTGGCATCCCACGCAGAAGATTGGCTCCCTTTGGAAGCCTGAGTCGGCGACTGATTACAATATCAGCTCACTCGGAAGCCTGGACTGGCTCCTGGTCGGAAGCGTGGCGGCCCACGTGGATGATTAGTCCATCCGGAAGCCTAAAGAGGTGTCCAGTCGGAGGCGTGGCGTCCCACGCGGAAGATTGGCTCCCTTTGGAAGCCTGAGTCGGCGACTGATTACAATATCAGCCCACTCGAAAGCCTGGACTGGTGCCCGGTCGGAAGCGTGGCGGCCCACGTGGAAGATGTGCCCATCCAGAAGCCTAAAGCGATATCCGGTCGGACGCCCGAGGTAAGGACGTTCGGTTAGGAAAACTCAGGATGGTGCTGTTGTTTTTCAAAGTATCAAAGGGAAATAACCCGGACGGCCAAAAAATCATTCTCATTAAGTTCTAACGGTTACAAAGGGCCCGACCAAGTTACAGAAGTTAAATAATGGGTCTATAAAAGGTTGAGGGAATCATCTCCCTCATTCAGCTCGTTTGAATCGCGTTGGGAGGCAGGTCAGCAGGCAAATGGCCACCCTCCTTCAGTTGGAGAATGGTACTGTCCCGGCCTATCTTTAACAGGTCGGCGGTCCGCTGGGCCAGTTGATGCTCCAGGGCCGAGCTCAGTCTATCCGCTCGGCTGTCCTGATCCACCTCTTTGGCTGCAAGAAAAGACTCCCGAGTAATCATCTCCTTTTCCATCGCCGAAAGGGTCAGCTGTGATTTCTCTAGGGCCGCCGTCGTGGTCTTCAATTCCTCCTTCAGACGTCGGGTTACCGCTACTTGTTTGTCCAAGTCGGACCTGGCGCGGACCTGGCGAGATAGAGCTGTCTTTTTCTCCTTCTCCACAGATTTCTGAATGGATTCAGCTAACGCAGCCTTCCGTTCGGCGTTGCCCGTGCAAAACACCTGCTCAGCCAGTCTTGCCTGGGTCTCCTTGAGTTCCTGGCGGAGATGAGCAACCTCTGCGCGGAGTAAGTCCTCGTCGTCCGCTAGGCCTAAAGACTTGTACAAAGCGGCTCTCTCCATCATTTCAGTCACAGTAAGAGGTGCTGGTCTCCAGTATTTATAGGGAGGCCAGCGCATGGCCGGCCGTCCGATAATAATGCACATGTACGGCTACTATCGTGTCCACGTCCGCGGAGCAACCCGCACCCAGCCTCGGAAAGGCGCAAAGTGAATAATCACTCGGGCTGCGAAAGCGAAGCGACGCCGCCGCCAGCTTAGCCAATCAGGAACAACTGCGTGACGCACAAAAGCATAACATGCGTAAAGGCATTTAATCATGGGAATGATTGGTATTCCGGCCGGCTCATCGGAAAGTGCCACAAGATCGGACGCTTCGAAATTGAGGAGATATCGATCAGAGTGGCATTCGCCTCGGAAAAACCGCACCACTCCAAGTCCCGGAGCACCTCATTGTTAACCTGGCAACGTAGACCAGAGGAAGCCTTTAGGGAGTGCATAACGGCTTGCTTCTGCCGACCGGAAGGCTGATTTCTTCCCGGTCAGACGCATGCTTCGCATCGATCCTTGATCGGAGGTTTAAGGCAGCCCACATTACGTCCGGGCAAACTTTTTAAAATATACTTGGCAGATGAGGGGCGGGACACGCACCTTAATCTGAATAGGCTCTCCGCCCGCTCGGACATGATTCATTAAAGCTAGCCAGGGTACAGTTAAGCCAGACGACTAATATGGCCTGCTGGTCTCCAATTGGCCGGGCAGCTCACAACCCTGTTTCCCCGACCGGGCGTGTGGCGATCCACACCCCTTAGTCGGACGAAACAGTTGGCTAACTCAGCCGTTTTCATAAGTGTTTTGGTTCCCCGACCGGGCGTGTGGCGACCCACACCCCTTAGTCGGACCAAACAGTTGGCTAACTCAGCCATTCTCCTAAGTATTTTGGTTCCCCGATCGAGCGTGTGGCGACCCACACCCCTTCGTCGGGCCGAGCAGACGGTTCACTTACACTAAGTATTTTACTCAAGTCTCGGACCGGGCGTATGGTGAGTCATGCACTCTTGCCCGGCCAGCCGATCCGCATACTTCTACTTAGTCGCTTTCTAAAGTGACACGTGAAGGAAAAGATTCTTCATTGATACTTAGTTGAAAGCATTACAAAAAAGGGGCCCGACCGGCGGCTCAAGATTACATAATTAAAGTTTAAACAAAGGGCTGGAAGAAGTCTCGGGGGAGAAGCTCCTTGACCCGGCGCAACTGGACAGCATTGGCAGGGAGGTCGGCGGGTAGATGACCGCTCTCTTTGAGTTGCAGGACAGCACTGTTGAGTCCCATCTTGAACATATCGGCTGTCCGCTTACCCAGCTGCTCGCCGAACTCCTCGGAGTTAAGATAGGCCACGCGCTTCGCCTCCCACCGGGCGGACTCCCCTGCTTGGTACATCTTCAAACTTTCTATCTCCGCCCGGAGGTTGGCCAACTCTGCGTCCTTCTCCTCCAGTGCGACGGCCTGGGAGGCCAACCGGCCTTCAGTCAGGTGGAGCTCGTCTTCTCGGGTCTCTAAAGCCTTTTCTTTGGCATTCAAGTCCGACTCCCGAGTCGCCAACTCCCGCTCCTTTTCATTTAAGGCCGTCCGAAGCTCCTCCGTATACTTCTTCAGCTCGCCTAGCTCTGCCTTCAAGGCTTGAGCCTCGACAACCTTCTTATCAAGGTCCGATCGGGCGCGGCGTTGGCGAGTCAAGGCCTGCTTCTTCTCCTACTCCGAGGCCGCGAGCTGAGATGAGGACCGAGCACGTGCCCGCTCGGCTACATCCGCCCGGGTAATTTCCTCCGTTAGTAGTGCTTCGGCGGCGCGGAGTTTCTCTTTGAGGTCCACAATCTCCGAACGGAGAATAGCAGTGCCCTCCTCGCCGCCCGGGAGATTCGAGTGGGCCTGGCGCAGCTCCATTTCTTCCAGTCGCCGCTCGACCGCTCGACGCGCCCGGGTGGTGACAACCAAGGCATGGGCGGCACTCATGCAGGAGGCCCAAAACTACAATAAGGATAAGTTAGGGAAAAACAAAGTAATTAAACATCGAAGCATTAAACTTACACGCGTGGCGTCCTGTGTAAATTGGTCGGCCAGTCGGATAGGTGGTCTGGACGTCCCCTCCCGCATGCCCTGCTCCCAGCAGTCAGCCACTTCCCCATAAAGGGTAAGCCGTTGCTGGACTTCGAAGGGGGCCACGGGGTCGACCGAAGGGAGATACACGCCGTAGCTGCTCTGTTGAGAACATTGCCCCTCCGAGCGCGACGGGCCCGGCATATCAGCTGACCGGCCTGCATCAGCCGGGCGGACAGCCGCCTCTACAGGCTTGGCGGGGGAGCCCGACTCAGAAGTACGCTGGCGCCTCTGCAGAGGCTGCGAGTCCGGCGAATCGGAAGAAGAAAGCGCCACCTCAGCCGGTTCCTCAATACGAAGGGAAGCGCTGGCCTTCCGCTTGGAAGGCAAGGACTTCTGTTTGGAAGGCAGAACCTTCCGCTTGCCGGAGGACCTGGCCGAGACGAGAGATATCGATGAACCGACCGGCTGCACAGAGCCGGTCGCCGCAGGTTGGGTAGCGGGAGCTACAGAAGCAGGCTCCGCGCTCTCAGGAATCGAAGGTTGGCCGGGCGGACCGTCCTAGCGCAGACGCAGTTGCTCGGCCGCCCGGGCGTTTACCTCCTCGTCCTCCAGGCCGAGATTCTTGTCAAGGGCCGCTTCCCACATCATCTTGGCTGCAAAACAAGAAGATATTGAGTTAGGGAAAAAGAAGTACCACAGATAAAGTAACTTACAGAAGGTGTCGGGCAGGGCGGCAGGCACTTGGCTTAGCCCAAATATATACAAAACGGCATTGCTAAGAAGTATCATGCCGTAGAAGCGGAGACCCCCGAGTCGAGCCGTGGCCATTACAAATAAGGGGTCGGACTTAATGTTTTTCAAGGGGGTTGTAGGGGCTAAGTCCTCCACCCATCTGGTCGGGAAGCCCAGGCTGGCCGGGGGGCTTAGGAAGAAAAAATGGGTTCTCCAACCTTTATTCGAGGACGGAATATTCTCTACTATAGATAGTTTTGCCCGGGCTTGAAGGAAGAAGGTCCCGGCCCCTTGTTGCTTTAAGTAATAAAAGAAATAAAGAACCTTCGGTCGGAGGGGTACTCGGTAAAGGGTAAAGAGGACTATTATGTTACATAATATGCGTACGGCATTGGGAGAGAGCTGGAAGACGGGAACATGAAAAAAGTTACAGAATTTTACAAGGAAGGGATGAAGAGGGTAGCGCAGGCCAGACGTATGCTGGTCCCGGAAAAACACAAAGAAACCGGTCGGAGGCTTGTGTGGCCGGTCGGCCGTTGTGGGAACAACGATGCGGTAGTTTACGGGGATATCGTAAGCCAGTCGGAGGTCGGAAATGGACTCGTCAGTAAGGGTGGACACGGCGGATTCAAATTTATCAGAAGAGGCCATGGATCAAAAGGAAAGAAAAGCTGACCGTGACAACGGGGAGGATTAGGAAATCGGAGGAGGAGAGTAAGAACAACGGCGGAGGCGCGCGAATACGACGACGGCAGGCGGCCGCAAGGAATGAGAAGCACCGAGGAAGAGAGAGAACAGCAAGAGCAAATAAGGGTTTCGGTGAATATGGAGGCCTATTTATAGCTAAGCCGAAAGGAAAACAGCCGTCCGATGACGATCCACGCGGGTAGCGATCGCCTCATCCCGGCCGTTGATACATCCCGCGATCAACCTCGAAAAGACGCATCGCCGATACTGACGTCGCCTGCAGCGGCGACATGGCGCGCCGTCCGGTCGGCCAGCCAGGAGTTGACGCGTGGCGGAAAGAATTAATCGCAGTAATGATCATTAAAATTTTTGTAATCATGGGGATAAATCGGATCCCAATCGGCCACCTAGCATATGCTACGTTGCTTAAGGCATTAAAGCAGGAGTAAGGCCGTTAAGACGCCGGTCGCGTCAAGCGTGTCACATCGTCTCACTCGACTTAGAATGTCACGTCGCCATTAACCGCCTGACACTAGCAATCACGAGAAAATCGTCTTGGGACGCGTGACACTGCACATTCCTTGCGACCCAAGGCAAACATTTCCCCGACCGGATGTGATCCCCATTCAGCCCCAAACTCGAGGACGTGGCGGCCCACGCTCCTTCCGACCAGATGCATTCACTATGTAAGCCGTTGGTCATGGACGCGTGGCGGCCCACGTTCCATCCGACCGGACACATTCACTATACGAAGCAATTGATCAAGGGTGCGTGACGGCCCACGCTCCTCCCGACCAGCAATCTTTTTTCACCCAGGCATAACTAATATACGAGACTCCACACACGGATGCGTGGCTGCCCCGCTCCGGTCAGCTGCAAGTAATTTTTTGCCCACTTGGGCCCTATCAACCTCAGCTGTGAATCATCATGATTAAGCCGGCCTGTTATGAAGGGGGCAAAAGCCGCCCGGCCGCGGAGTGCTTGTGAACGTTAACAGTCCAGTCAGTCGGACTAATCGCCTCCTTCGACTAGACTCGAGGGGGAGTCTATTGATCATGCCCTATCTTTATCACTGTACGGGCAGCCAACATGGCATCCAGCCTGGCCGGCCCAAGGATCCATGCGGGCCGGTCGGATGACATGGACGGCCAACTCACCCGGGCGTTGTTGCCCGGGCATCCGCTAGGGTTTCTACACCCTCCATCTGGCCAGGCGCCTCCGCCCGGCGCCAACTAGGGTTTCTACACCCTCCAGCCGGCCAGGCGTATCCGCCCGGCGCCAACTAGGGTTTCTACACCCTCCATCCGGCCGGGCGTCCCCGCCCGGCGTACACCAGGGCACTCGCCCTCCATTCGTACGGGGATAACGACAATAGCCCTACAGCTACCTGCAGAATAACAGACTATCACCACTCGTGTGAACTGACACTGACACTGATACTTCCTGGCACGTCGCCCTGCCACGCCGTTGGTACCAGGCGGCGCCGGCCAGAGACTCGCAGAAGCCTGTCTTTTTCCTCACATAAGACAAGCAGTATAAGACAAGCAGCATACGACAGGGAATGTTGGTCACAAATCGACATAATCATACAATATTCCCCGACCAGGTCAGAGAATCCTGACATAGGTCAGACTTGGTCATTTTCCCTGGCTATATAAGCCCCTCCACTTCTCATCATCAGGTACGCGCGAGACCCCTCATCTACAGTGCTCCACTACTTTTTCTGTTCGTCGGAGTACTGACTTGACCGTCGGAGGGCCTTGCCGGGACGTTTCCCGGCTAGGTTGCTAACGGTCTTCTTCCCCAGCAGGTTTAGGTCATCCGGTCGGAAATCTCCCAGGCGACATCACCTTCCATCCGGTCGGAGATCCATCAGGTCATCTTTCCCCCAGTCGGAAATCCACCAGGCAACATCTTCTTCTGTCCGGTCGGAAGACGACCCCGCTTGCTGAGTCATCTGGACGGAGCATCCAGTGAGCATTCACGTCATCCCTCTACACACCGTCGTACAGTTGTGCTGTGACGGCGGAGTTCTCTGCTTTCATCAATAACTTAGGAGAGATATAGTGCTGGTTGCGGTTTCATGATTTATCCCTTTAGAAAATGATTAAGTTTCATTAAATTGATTAAATTTGGGGTCTCTACCAAAATGTCGCTCTTTATCCGTGAATATTTCTTCATTTTTTGTAGGAATTCTTCGATTTGGGAAAATTTCACTTTTGCCCCTTCTCAAAGTTTGCCAACGTTTGTATAATATTCATTGGAAATTATTGCATGCATGTTAATTGTGATTTTTTTTCACATTAAAGTCATTATAAAACTAAATAGAATAACTTGGCAAATCTTTAATTGTGATTTTAATTTACCTTTGTTAAATTTTATCATGTTAAATATCGCCAATTTATAAATTGTAGATATATTTTATAAATCGTGTCATTGAACTCAAACAAAAAAAAGGATCCGTGTAATAGATAGATAAGTTGTTGAGTTACTATAATTTATAATTTTTTTATTAATTAATTATTAATTTATCAACTAAGTAAAATGTGACGTGAACGAATCCTCTGTCCTCAGTATTCCTCTATCCCCGTATTTTGATCCGTCGGCGATGTCCAACGAATCGTTCGATCGTCGATAAGCCTAAGTTTTTTTTACCCATATAAACTAACTAATCACAATATGAAATTCTCTCTAGCTAGCTCTCACATAATAAAAATGGCATGACATGAGCAAAGCAGAGCAGAGCCAAATGGCTCTTTAGCTTGTTTATTATATTTGTCTTGCCGAAGTAACTAGCTGATTTTCCTGATTAAGATGGAAAATTCATGCATATTAAAATCACATCATGCACACGATAATTTCTAAGCTCGATCGAGCGTGCAACCATTCACTCGTCTTCTCAGCAGCTCACAGAAGTGCAATGGCACGGCATTTATGTTGGAGCAATCGGCCCTAAGATGGTCTGGTATGACCATAAGTTTTGATGTTTGGGCAAATGGTTTAAGTTAGGTTTACCCTGTGTATTTGATATGCATATGTTGAGTGTGCAGGTTGTACAGGTACGCATATGGACTTGACTGGACGGCCTCAGTACGGTGAAGGATGGCATGGAGGCCAGCTGGAGGCTGACGTGCGCATCTGAGGGACCATGGAGTGCAGATACGATGAGCTGATGGGCGCGGACTTCGAGGCGTACGTGAAGGGTGGCATGGATGCAAGCTGGAGGCTTGCGTGCGCATCCGAGGGACGAGGGCCGAAGATGAAGAGGGCGCGAAGGCAATAGTCGAGACTGCGGAGGAGGAGTCAGTCGAGTCGTGAGGGTACGAGTGCTGTGTGAATGTACTCGGGAAGTCCTAGGGGTCGAGTGCTGAGTGGAATGTACTCGGGGAGGCAAAACCCTAGGTTGGTAGGCAGGGCAGTCGACTGCCAGGTTGGGCAGTCGACTGATGGAACCCACAGAAGGGTTCTGGTCGATTGGCAGTCGACTGCCATTCGGGGCAGTCGACTGCCAGCGCTAGAAAGTCACTACGAATTCGAACGTTGGAGGTGTAACGGTCGGATTTTAGTGACACCAGTCGACTGCTCCTTTTGGGCAGTCGACTGGTGCGCGGGTTTCAGCCCCGAGTCCTATTTAAAGGAGCTCGTTTTGGGGCTAGGTAGAGAGGCGAATCTTGCTTGGTTAGAGCTTGATAGTAGCCTTGTATTCTCAGGTTGTGTCCAAGAGTTGTGGTGAGGTTTCTCCACCCACAAGGAGCGACACGAGTTAGCCGGAGGGCATCCGGGGAGCGATCCGCCGAAGGATCAAGGGATCGTCCACCTCACGGACTGTCGTGGTGTAGGAGCTTCATCTCCGAACCACGTAAATCTAGTTTGTTAGCATTGTTTAGTTGTTAGTGTGTTTATTATTGTATTTCCGCTTGCGCAACTAACAACGTAGGTGAAAGAAATCGAAAAAGTGCTATTCACCCCCCCTCTAGCATACGTCAACGATCTCACAAGTGGTATCAGAGCGAGGTTTGCTCTTGATTGGACTAATCGCCAAGAGAGCACGCGCTAGAGGGCTAGAATGATGGATGACAAGCTTGGGGATGATATCTACACTCCACCGGCCTACGACCATGAAGACTTCGAGCGTTGGAAGTCGAGAATGGAGATGTGGCTAATGATGGAGTGGGAGTGCATGATGGTGCTTGAAGAACCGTTTAAAATTCCAAGAGACAAGCACGGGAAAAAACTCCGCCCACGATATTGGACTCAAGAGCAACAAACTTACTCTAGGGCAAATGAGAAGGTAATGAATATTTTGATAAATGTTTTGCCTAACAATATTTTGAGTTGTGTAGGAAAATATCAAAATGCATGTGAATTGTGGAGCAAAGTGAAAAAGTATCATGAAAACCCTACACAAGCTCAAGAAGTACATAAGCCCAAAGAAGTAAGCTCAAGTGTCCAAGAGGAAAAAGAAAATGAATCATCTACATCCTCATATGAAGAACTAAGTGAAAAAGCATCCACCTCATCCGATGAAAAAGGAGAGGAGTCATCTACATCTTCAAGTGAAGAGGAGGAGATAAGTGAAAAATCATCAACCTCTTCAAGAGTAGAAGAAGAAGTATCAACGCCAAGCATTGAGGGGGAGGAGAGACCCTCAATCATACAAGTTGAAGAAGTAGCATCAACCTCCACCAAAGCAAGCCACAAAGATCACATTGTGTGCTTTGGGTGCAATGAAAAGGGGCATTACAAGGACAAGTGCCCGAAAGGTAAAAGGGAGGTAAACTCTAAACCCATTCCAATTTCGGTTAAATCTAACATGGGTTGTAGGAATAAAGAGGCTCAAGCTAAGAAGAAGAAAATTAGATGCTTCACGTGTGGAGAGCTAGGACACTACCACACAAGATGCCCAATGAGTGGAAAACTCAAGAAAATGGAGCATCTAAGAAGATGGGAGAAAGAAGAAAAGAAGAAGCAAAGAGCACATCAAGGGAGAACTTCAAGGGTAAGGGAGGTAATCCCTAACCCTAGGGTAAATTGCAATTCAATTTCAAGTTCTTCTTTACATTTTAGAAATAATGCAAATCATCCATCTATGCATGCTAGAATTAATGAACAATGTTTAATGGTGCATAATTTTGGATTTAAGTATAATGATAGGAATAGGAATAACAAGGTAGATCATAATTCTAGAAAAAGCATGCATCATGATAGTCCTACCATCTATGCACCTAAGGACCAAGGCAATAACCCCAAGAAGGGGAGACATATGCCTAGAAAGAAGGGTAGGTCTATAAATGTCCAAGGTGGACATGTGGACACTAAGGTCAAGAACTTAGAAAGGGAAAATCAAGGCTTGAGGGCAAGGCTTGATACATTAGAAAAGACCTTAGAAAGATTCAAGGTTGGATCTAAGGGTCTAGACCTAGTATTGAGTAGCCTAAAACCTAACTATGATAGATTGGGTTTGGGCTACCAAGCTAAGACCTCCAAGGCCAACAAAGAGAAATGTGCTGGCAAAGCACATAAATATGGCAGGGAGGGAAAGTCTAAGGATGGTAAGGGGGTGCCATCCAAAGGGAAAGAAAAGGGCTTGACCAAAGAAAAGGTGTCTAAGGTTAAGAGAGTCCACGTTGTAGGTCAAGAGTCACCGGTGGCACACCGGTGTGGCATAGTATGGATTGAGTCACCTAGGGAGGTGGCTAGGGCTAAGAGCTCAAGGGGGAGCTCTAGAAGCCTTTGGGGTCCATGGTAAATGGATCTCAAAAGTTTCCCCTAAGGAGATTAGGTGAAATGTGCCAAAAAGGGTTAGAAGACTTGGGTAAGTCTTAATCCTAGATTTTGGCACATTAAAAGGAGAATTTAGGGGAAAAGGATGAGAAAGGAGAATTAATTGATGAAATTGAGGTTTAATGATAGAATACCATGTAACTTAATGATAAGAATGAGTTGGGATCAAGGAGAAGAGGATTCACTAAGGAAAAGTGAGAATTAGCACTTTTGAGATAAGTCTAATTGATACCTTTTAGAAGAAGTAGAGTTTCATGCCAATCTTGAGATTTGGAGTACATTTATTTGGAAACATATTTTTCCCAAGTAGATATTGGCTACACAAATCTCCCCACAAAATTTCAGAATTTTTGGAGATTTGTAGAATTTTTAGGACATTTCTGAATTTCGTCTGAAAATCTGAAAAACAGATAGCAGTCGACTGCCCCAAAGGGGGCAGTCGACTGCTCAATGCCCAGAACTCACTGTGAGTTTGGGCAGTCGACTGCCAATCCTGGCAGTCGACTGCTCTGGCCCAGAAACTCTCTGTTTGGCAGGCAGTCAACTGCCCATTTTGGGCAGTTGACTGGTCAATGAGAGAAACATGAAAAAGGGCATTTTTGACCATAAAAATTCTAAGATTGATCATGGGATATGATTTAGGATTAAACTTCTTGGTTATATCTTTATAGTCCATAAATAGAGTGTTATCCCATGATTTGATATGAATTTATTGAATATATTGAAAATCAAAGAAGTATGATAAGTCTCCCTAGGAATCTAAGATTTAGAGGTAAAAAAAAAAAAGGGAGCTTAAGGACAATTCCATGTGTCGAATTAAGATGGGTAGATTTGACAAACACATGGAATTAGAAAGGAAGTTGGAAATTGATACTTAATGCAAAATCCTTAAGGAGCTTAGAATTGTACCAAAAGTCAAGCACACTTGATATTTTCATGATATCATTATTTTCTAGGATAGGGTATATCCTAGCAAGTGTGCCTGCAAACCTTTAGAGTTTTTAGAGTGTTTGAGTTCATTTTGGCCCTAAAGAAAAGGTTGCTTGGGAGCAAGCCTTAATGGTGTCCAAAAGGGGAAGAACTCGGATGTTGGGTTGGGATAACTCAACATGGTGTTAAGAGGTTAAGTTGGGTAGAACTTGACCTGGGAAAATGAAAATTAGGAGAAGGCATGGGTTAAGGGGGAGTTTGCCTCCTAGTTGCCTTGATTTTCATTTTGAAACTTTTGGGTTTTGTGTCAAACTTGGGAATGGTGATAGATACATGGGTATATGTATTTTTCCCAAGTAGGTATAGGTTCCACAAAGTTGTCCACAAAGTTTTGAAATTTTTGGAAATTTGTGGAGTTTCTGGCGCATTTCTGAAAATGGCCAGAAAACTAGAAATAGGGTTATCAGTCGACTGCTAGGGTTGGCAGTCGACTGCCCAAAGGCTGGTTGTGTATCAACAGCTGTTTTTGGGTTCAAATGGTGAGAAACAAGTGTATGGGGGTCTAGTACACTGTGTTTAGGACCATAAGGGATTTTAAGAACCAATAATTGGGATATTATTGGGATTTTTTTGATGTATGGCAAAGGGGGAGAAATATTGGGTTTAAGTGGGAAACCAATATACCTTTGCTAGAGACCCTAGGTTTAGGGGGAGTTGAGTTTGAGGGGGAGCTTGGTTGCTCCCTTTATGGCGTAAGGGGAACTTTGGAGAGGTTCTTAAAAAGCCTTTGTAAGTCCAATGTAGGGGGAGCTTGGGAGAAGCTTTAAAAAGCCCGGGTTGTGTGATGGAAAATCCTAACTTAGAGAGTTAGATGTGGAAAATTCTAGCTTGGAGGGCTAGGTGTAAAAATTCCTAACTTGGAGGGTTAGGTGGGAAAGTCCTAGCTTGGAGGGCTAGGTGCAAAATTCCTAACTTGGAGAGTTAGGTGTGGGATGCCTTGGAATAGGATCCATTCATGCATGGCATATGCATTTATTTTAGCATGTTGTTGCTATTACTACTATCTTGCTTTCCTAACTTAAACGGATTGCCAAACATCAAAAAGGGGGAGATTGTTGGAGCAATCGGCCCTAAGATGGTCTGGTATGACCATAGGTTTTGATGTTTGGGCAAAGGGTTTAAGTTAGGTTTACCCTGTGTATTTGATATGCGTATGTTGAGTGTGCAGGTTGTACAGGTACGCATATGGACTTGACTGGACGGCCTCAGTACGGTGAAGGATGGCATGGAGGCCAGCTGGAGGCTGGCGTGCGCATCTGAGGGACCATGGAGTGCAGATACGATGAGCTGATGGGCGCGGACTTCGAGGCGTACGTGAAGGGTGGCATGGATGCAAGCTGGAGGCTTGCGTGCGCATCCGAGGGACGAGGGCCGAAGATGAAGAGGGCGCGAAGGCAATAGTCGAGACTGCGGAGGAGGAGTCAGTCGAGTCGTGAGGGTACGAGTGCTGTGTGAATGTACTCGGGAAGTCCTAGGGGTCGAGTGCTGAGTGGAATGTACTCGGGGAGGCAAAACCCTAGGTTGGTAGGCAGGGCAGTCGACTGCCAGGTTGGGCAGTCGACTGATGGAACCCACAGAAGGGTTCTGGTCGATTGGCAGTCGACTGCCATTCGGGGCAGTCGACTGGGGCAATCGACTGCTCCTGGGAGCAGTCGACTGCCAGCGCTGGAAAGTCACTACGAATTCGAACGTTGGAGGTGTAACGGTCGGATTTTAGTGACACCAGTCGACGCCCCTTTTGGGCAGTCGACTGGTGCGCGGGTTTCAGCCCCGAGTCCTATTTAAAGGAGCTCGTTTTGGGGCTAGGTAGAGAGGCGAATCTTGCTTGGTTAGAGCTTGATAGTAGCCTTGTATTCTCAGGTTGTGTCCAAGAGTTGTGGTGAGGTTTCTCCACCCACAAGGAGCGACACGAGTTAGCCGGAGGGCATCCGGGGAGCGGTCCGCCGAAGGATCAAGGGATCGTCCACCTCACGGACTGTCGTGGAGTAGGAGCTTCATCTCCGAACCACGTAAATCTGGTTTGTTAGCATTGTTTAGTTGTTAGTGTGTTTATTATTGTATTTCCGCTTGCGCAACTAACAACGTAGGTGAAAGAAATCGAAAAAGTGCTATTCACCCCCCCCCCTCTAGCATACGTCAACGATCTCACAATTTATCCATGGGCAGCTGATGCATTGGCATGACATGAGCAGAGCATAGCAGAGCCAAATGGAAAAGGAAAATAAGGAGCGGGTGTGCATATTTGTCACTGACAAGTTCATTATCAAATCTTTATTGATCCCGCCCTGGCTTGCGGGTCGTCGGGTCGGCCAGCATGGCAATAGATGAGATATGCCCGGGCCCACGCTGGGACAGCGTGGGGGTATACACAATCCCCGTGGGGTGAAGGACTATATTACCTAATCCACTTTTCGGCGACGCTCGGAATTTCAGGTCAGTCTAAGGCACTCTCTCCCGAGCGGGAAAAGAACTATCCCCGATCGGGGGATCCACTCTCCCCCGAGCGGGAAAAGCACTATCCCCGATCGGGGGAGATCCACGCTCCCGACCGGGGGTAACCCCTCCTTAATAAAAAGATGCACTCCCCCCCCCCCCCCCCTCGATCGGGAAAAGCACTATCCCCGATCGGGAGATCCACTCTCCCCCGAGCGAGACAAGCACTATCCCTCGATCGGGGAGATCCACTCTCCCGACCGGGGGTAATCCCTCCTTAGTCAAGGTTGCACTCCCCCCGATTGGGAAATGCACGCTCCCCCGAGCGGGAAAAGCACTATCCCCGATCGGGAGATCCACTCTCCCACCGACTAAGAAGCATTCCCCCTGATCGGGAGAGACACTCTCCGCCGAACGGGAAAAGCACTGTCCCCCGATCGGGAGATCCATCATCTCTCTCGAGGTGTTGTTACTTTCAGTACTACATGCCCTCTGCTACTGGGAAAATACGGGAGACGACCAAGTCTGTTTAAACCAACTTCAACTGACACCAAGCGCGTCCAAATCACGAATATTCCACTGACATGATTCTGATTCCTAACATACTGATACGCCGTACCTAAGCGCCCCCTGACTGCACCAGAATAGCAGCGCCGGTCGGCTAACGGACGGCCTACTCTGACACCGTCCCCGCATAAGACAAAAGCCGGTACTGCCACTAGCAGTTACTGTCGCTTCCCCCCCCCCGGCTATATAAGCCCCTCCTCACCTCCAACGCAGGTATGCGAGTTTTATTGTTCAGCTACAGTTCTCATTGCTGTTTCCCTGCTTCACCGGAGAACTAACTTGATCGTCGGAGGGCCTTGCCGGGAAGACTTCCCGGCGGGTTACTAACGGCCCTTTCCTTCTTAGGCTAGTAGACAGCTGGTGGTCGGAAGAGCCTCGTCAGCCTCCATGTGGGCCACATCGCATCGTCAACCGGTCGGATCTCCACCTCACTCGTCGACAGGATCATATTTGGCGCTAGAAGAAGGAGGGCCCCGTGGCCTGATCGAGAGCAGCAAGAATGGAGGATCCTAACCAACTGACGGTTACAATCACCCCCGAGGAGTATGAGTTGTTGATGATTACGCGAGCCCAAAAAGCCCGGACCTCACAAGCACCAGACGACAATCCCTTGGAGCTTGGGCGAGAACACTCCGCTCAGAGTCAGGCGGCCGTTGGGAGGACCGCTACTCGGCAGGAGGATTTTGTGGCTCCCTTCCCCGCAGCATTACTCCGGAACAAGGGAGAAGAAATCCACTCGGGCCCTGCTGAACATTCCGTCTCCAGCCAGGTACACCAGAGGGGGGATAAGGGGAAAGGGTTAGCCAATCCCACGCTGGCTCTCCCGACCTACAGCCCTTTCTCTTGGCAAATCCTGGAAGACCCAGTTCCTAAGCACCTCCGATTCTTCACTATGGCGGAGTACACGGGAGCAAGCGACCCCGAGGAGCATATCATGAAATTCGAGAGCGCCGCCATGCTACATCAATACCCCGAGGGTGTCAAGTGCCGTGCTTTTCTAACCACTTTATCCGGGACTGCGCAGCGATGGTTCGACCGACTCCCGAACGGGACGGTAACCAGTTTCGGGGAGCTTAAAAGGCTGTTTATGCAGCATTTTACGAGTAGCAGGAGACATCACAAGACCAACCTCAACTTGTTCGCATTAAAGCAAGGCCCGAAGGAGTCACTAAGGGCGTCCATCAAAAGATTCAATAGAGTGGCCATTGACGTGCCGATCGCCACTCCCGAGGTCCTAGTCAGTGCCTTCTCCCAGGGATTACAAGAGGGGGAATTCTTTCGCTCCCTGATCTGGAAGCCCCCAACCGACTTTGACAGTCTCCTGGGGAAGGCTGTCAAGTACATCAATGTCGAAGAAGCGCAAGCAGCCAAGAGAAAAGAGGCGGGCGCGGTGCTATCCTCCAGCCCTCCTAGGCAGAATCGCCCACTCGGGGGCCCCATCCGGAGTCCTAGAGGAGCGGTTGAACGAGCTGGAATGGAAAGAAGGCAAGTCCAGCAAGAAGCGCAGGGTTGCCTGCCTGCCAGGTGGAGGCCATACTGCGACTTTCATCGAAGCAATACCCATAGCACGGAGGATTGTCGCCAAGCGACAAGAAGCCAAACCCCGACTGGACGCGGTCGGGAGCGACAAAACACACTGAGAGAGCAGGGCCGAGCGCCCGCTGATGCTTTCCACAGGGGACACCAGACGGGAGTGCCTACCGCTCGCCAATTATTTCGGCCGCCCAACCAAGACGAGCCAAAAGAAGTAGAAGAAGATCGGGCCAATCGCCAAAATGCAGTCCGAGGAGGCGTCAATGTAATTTCGGGTGGCCCAACTGGAGGTGATTCGAACCGGGCTCGCAAAGCTCAGGTCCGTCGGCTGGAAATTCACCAGGTCGGGACTAGCAGTGCCCAAGCGCACGGGCCCCAGATAGTTTTTGGGCCACAAGATCTGCAAGGGTTGGAAGTGCCCCACGACGACCCGCTGGTCATTACCACAGTCATCGCCAATTATCAAGTCCATCACAATATAATAGATACCGGCAGCTCGGTAAACGTTCTGTACAAATGAGCTTTCGATCAACTATAAATCGAGCAATCCCAGTTGGAGTTGGTGGCTACTCCCTTATTCGGTTTCACGGGAAATGAGGTACAGCCGATCGGACAAATTCGGCTGGCTGTGTCACTCGGGGAAGAGCCATTAAAAAGGACCAAGTGGACCACTTTCCTAATTGTCGATGCCCCGTCAGCGTACAATGCTATCCTTGGCCGACCCGCGCTCAACGAATTCCGGGCAGTAGTTTCAACATTTTACCTCAAGGTCAAATTCCCAGTCGGCGAAAGAGTAGGGGAAGTAAAAGGGGACCAGACGGTCGCCCGCCGGTGCTACGCGGACGATGTCCGATCCGGAGCGTAGAAAACCAGACGGACCGCTGATAACTGTAATATGGTACAGTCTTCCCCCTGGGCAGAACTCCATGAAGACAAAGAGGAAGTCCAGCTGCTCCCCGACCGAGAGGAGACCAAGGTCCACATAGCCCCGGGGCTTCCAGACGAATTGAAGCAGTCGTTAGTAAGCTGCCTGGCCAGAAATCAAGATGTGTTCACCTGGACTACAAAGGATTTACGCGGGGTTCGACCGGGGGTAGCAGAGCATCAATTACATATCTACCCGAGCTCCCGACCGGTCAAACAACGAAAGCGAGACTTCAGTGCCGCTCAAAACCAGGTAATTCGAGCTGAGGTCCAGAAGTTGCTTGAAGCCGGGCACATCCGAGAAGTACAATTCCCAGCTTGGCTCGCCAATGTGGTGCTGGTAGCCAAGCCCAATGACAAGTGGCGGGTATGCGTCGACTTTCGGGACCTTAACCGAGAGTGCCCAAAGGATTGCTATCCTTTGTCGCGAATAGATCAGATGGTGGACTCCACGGCAGGTAGTGAATTCATCTCCATGCTTGATGAATACCAGGGTTACCACCAAGTGCCACTGGCGACCGCTGACCAGGAAAAGGTCAGTTTCGTGACAGCTGACGGCACTTACTGCTACACGGTTATGCCTTTTGGCCTCAAGAATGCAGGCGCCACATATCAGCGAATGATGAATAAGGTGTTTCAAACTCAGATGGGACGGAAGGTGGAGGTATATGTAGACGACATCTTGATCAAAATGGCCCGAGCTGAGGAGCTGGTCGGAGATGTGGAAGAAACTTGCCAAACTTTGCGAAGAAGCGGTCTAAAGTTGAACCCCTCAAAATGTCTGTTCGGGGCTCGCAGTGGAAAATTGCTGGGCCATATAGTGACCGAGCAGGGAATCGAGACAAATTCGAGCAAGGTAAAAGCAATCTTGGACATGTCATCTCCACGAAGCCTTCGGGAAGCTCAAAGGTTAACAGGGAGGATAACCGCGCTCTCCCGGTTTATATCCCGGTCGGCCGAACGAGGGCTGCCATTCTTCAAAACACTCCGCCGAGCCACAAAGTTTCAGTGGGACGCCGAATGCGAGCACGCGTTTGGGGTATTAAAAGCGTATCTCGCCAAGCTGCCAATGTTGGCCCGGCCGGAACTTGGGGAGTCGTTATACGTGTATCTTGCCTCCTTAGCTGACTCTGCCAGTATGGTACTAGTCAAGCAGCAACAAGTAGAACAGCTACCCGTGTATTTCTTTGCACACCTGTGGAAAGGAGCCGAAAGCCGGTACATGGCTCTCGAGAAGTTAGCTTATGTCCTCCTTTTAGCCGCTAGACGGCTTAGGCCCTATTTTTTTGGCACACCCGATCGTAGTACTAACAAACAGTAGTCTAGGCCGGGTGCTCACTAACCCAGGAGTGTCAGGCCGCCTGATCAAATGGACCACAGAACTAAGTGAATATGACATACAATACCAGCCCCGATCGACAATTAAAGCTCAGGCCCTAGCGGACGGAATGACACTCGGACGAAACGGAAGGCGCCTGGAGGATATACGTTGATGGGTCGTCAGCAAAACAAGGTAGTGGCATCGGTATTTTGATGATATCACCCGAAGAGGAACAACTGCACTTAGCCATCCGGCTGGAATATCGGGCAACCAACAATGAAGCCGAATATGAAGCTCTGATAGCAGGGCTACAAGCCGCTCGGCACGTCGGCGCCACTCGTGTAATGATACACTCCGACTCGCAATTGGCCACACTGCAGCTGGCCGGGCATTTTGAAGTAAACAGTGACCGACTCCGAGAATACATGGACGTTTATGAAAAGCTGAAGGCAGGCTTTCAAGAGGTTCAGCTACAAAAGATCCCCCGGGAAAACAACCTTTGGGCGGATGAGTTGGCAAAACTGGCCAGCGCAGTCGGCTCTTAGGCGGTCCCCCGACCAACCGATCAAACACTGATGATTATGCAGATAGAACAGCAAACGGAGTTGGAGCTGGGGGCTGATTGGAGAGCGCCCCTGGTTGCCTATTTAATGCACGGAACCCTTCCGGTCGACCAGGAACAGGCCCGTGTGCTCAAGAAGCGGGCAGTCCAATACACGCTAGTCGGGGATTCCCTGTATAAAAGGGCATACGCCCGACCTCTGCTAAAATGCTTGGGTGATGAAGATGCCGACTACGTGCTCCGAGAGGTCCACATGGGGGTCTGCAGTATTCACGCTGGCGGAAGGGCCACCACTAGAAAAGCTTTACTCGCCGGATATTATTGGCCGACCCTACAGAAGGACGTCGATCGGCTAGCCGCAACCTGTTTATCATGCCAAAAGCATCAAAACTTACCCCATCGGCCAGTTGAGGAAATGAAGGCGTCCGTGATCTCTTGCCCTTTCGATCAGTGGGGAATGGACATAGTGGGACCCTTCCCGGTCGCATCAGCGCAGAAGAAGTTCCTACTGGTAGCGGTAGACTATTTTTCCAAATGGATTGAGGCGGAGGCGCTGGCGCACATCACCGAGCTAGCGGTGATCAAATTGTTAGTGATATGAGAGAAGTGTCCTAAGGCAATCGCCTTAAGGTTGTAAACATTTATTTTAATAAATGAAAATTCACTATTTGAGTATACATGTTAATGTATTTGATTGAGATCTTTAACTCATCTACTGAATGTCCGCAATACAACTCACAGCATAAGAGAATTTGTGATGGGATCACAACTAGTGATTATCTCTAAGTATGCAAATGTGAAGTATTGAAAATATCCCTAGTCAATGAATTGATAAATACGGACACTATCAATTCTGTTGAGACTAGCATGGGTTATTCTCTAATCAAGCTGATTCTCACTGGCTGGTGACATTGGGATATCCGGAGATAAACATGGATGCTAGTTAAGGGAACTAGTTCATTGGAGTGACTAGCTGTAAGACTTCATATGGAATCTATCTATAGAAATGTCAATGAAGTTCTTACTGCGGCTTAAGTGCGATGTTCCTTTGACTTGCGGTGTTCAAGTCATCTTGGTCATGGAGACTTATACTTTAACATCTTAAGCAAGCATCTCCAAGGAGGTGTGGACCCAGGATGATTGGGTATAAGCCAAAGTGCCCGAAGATGTTTGAACAACCTACAAAGGATTCACCACTCCTTGCGAGGAGTTGTATACCCAGGCCTATCGTCGGATTGTTACTCAAAATCTCTGGCCAGAGTATATCATGTTTAGAGTACGAGTCTCTAAAATACATGAGAGTAATTAGAAATCCTAAGGACGAGAAAGAAACTACTTGGGCTAGGTGTGACATAGTCAGCCTAGTGGGGACTGACACCATAGACCGTGCCCTGAACCAAGTGAGTATAAGGTGGTGAAGGGAATGAGGCACGATTCATTAGAGCTGCTGAAGGGTTTCAGAATAATTTCTTCTGGGGTCAAACCGTTGATCTTTCGATTAATTGGGGATCATGATGTACTACTAGGTGCCACTCATGATCGTTCTATAATTAATGGGTTGATTATAGACGGCCAACATAAATCGAAAGCCTATTTAGTCACACGCACTAGAGTAATCCGAGGGATTTAAAACGAGTTGAAAATTGGATTTTCCGATCAAAAGAAATAAGTCGAATCTGAGTTAATCAGAGGCGCAATGGAAGCTAAAAATGGCTAAGTCTTTTGAAGGCTTTTTGGGCGAATTAAATGGGTTTAATTCGCGACCGGTTCGGGTTGGTTTGGACGGCCAAAGAAGGTGCTAAACCCTCCTTGGATGGCCGGCCACATTGAAGGGAGAAACCAATTAATTTTGGTTTAATTAATAAATTAAATCTAGCGTGATTTATTTTATAAATTATGAATAAATAAATTTGTATAAAGAAATTTATATAAATAAGATTTATAGAAATTTATTCTTTTATGAATGATTAAAATAATCCATAAAATGGTTTATTTTAATTTTATAAAATTAATTATGAATTGATTTTTTCATAAGAGAAAATTTATAAATTTCTTATAAAAATTTATTCCATAATTTAAAAGAGAAGAGGAATTAGTTTTATTATAAATTAGTTATAATAAAATTTGGTTTAAACAGAATTATCTATAAGAGAATTTATAGAATAAATTTCTTATAACTAATTCCGTTTAAAGGGAGACTTAGCAAAGAAGTTGCTACTATATAAAGGAACCAAGGCTAGCCCTTTTTCCTAAGCAATTAATCAAGAGATTAATTATTCTCTCCCTCTCTCTCTTACTCTCCTCCTTCTCTTCTTCTTTCCTTAGGGCCGGCGCACCCTAGCTCTCTAGGGCCGGCGCACCCTAGTTCCTCTAGGGCCGGCGCCCAATCACAACACCAAGGAGGTGTTGCCGTGAGCCACTAGAAGAAGAAGAACCCGAACATGAAGAAGAAGAAGCGGATAGCGACTCCTCTCTCTTCTCGGAAATCAATTCCGTTACTCCGTTGGTTAGTTTCCTAATTTTTCTCTTGTTCTTCTAGTTGTGCCTTCCGAGAATCTAGTAGTTCTCGTCGGCACAAAACTCGTGACTTCGCGAAGTCATCCCGAAGAGAACTCGGCGTGGACGCAAATAGAGGCGGAGCTTCCAAGGGACGCTACAGTTGGATCTCGTCCCTTTCTTCGAGTTACGCGAGGTATAAAAGTAAATTAGTTTACTTTTCCGCAAAGTTTTATTTTATGATTATGTCAACACACCATAAGATTGCATGCTAGATACGAAGTTAAAATAATTTGAGAAATTATTTTATGCTAATTCTTCCACTGCACGTAATTATTTGAAAATTACTGTAATTATTTGAACAATTACGAACTCGTATCCTTGTCGACATGCACCCGGTCCCAACACAAATTTCTGTGGCAAAATATCTTGTGCAGATATGGGATCCCTCACAGGCTAGTTTCCGATAACGGCCGACAATTCCAGGGTAAAAGGATACAAGAATGGTGCAAGGCATACGACATCCAGCAGTCCTTCACATCGGTGGCTTACCCACAGAGCAACGGACAGGCGGAGGTTGCCAACCGGGAGATAATAAGAGGGCTGAAGACCAAGCTAGACCACACAGGAATCACTTGGGTTGAGGAGCTGCCGGGCGTCCTATGGGCCAATAGGACCACCCCGAAAGAGGGAACCGGACATACGCCGTTCCAACTCGTTTATGGCACCGAGGCAGTAGTGCACGTTGAGGTCGGATGTGAATCCGATTGGCGTCGAATATACGATGAAGGGAATGAAGGGAGGAGGCGCCTGGAGCTGGACCTAGAAGAGGAAATACGGGACAAAGTAGCCGCTCGGATGTTCGCATACCGGCAGCGGATGAAACAAAGATACAACCAGAAGGTGCGGCCGCGAATTTTTCAGGTTGGGGACCTCGTATGGAAGAGCATCAAACCCGTCGGTAACGTTAGCAAACTGCAACCTCAGTGGGATGGGCCTTTTAAAGTAATAAGGAAATTAGCCGCGGGAGCTTACTATTTAGAAAATGATAAAGGAAAAAGGCTCGATAGGCCCTAGGGTGCGATCCATTTGTAGCCCTACCAGGTGTCAGGAGAAGTAGCAAGCATCCCAATGTAATGAAGGACCAAAGAAAGGTTGGAATGAATGTATCAATTGGCCCGCTCTTAGCAATCTCACAGTACCGGGTCTGGATTTCCGATCGGATGCGTTGCGATCCACGCTCCTAAAAGATCAAATCCACCGGAAGCCCAGTTGGGTCCCCCGACCGGACGCGTAGCGGCCCACGCTCCAGTAAAGGGCGGAACCCCTGGAAGCCCGGCTTGATTCCCCGATCGGACGCGTGGCGGCCCACGCTCCAATCCATCGAATCAACCGGATGACTACACGCTTCTTAGCAATCTCACAGTACCCGGTCTGGATTTCCGATCGGATGCGTGGCGATCCACGCTCCCAAAAGATCAAATCCACTGGAAGCCCAGTTGGGTCCCCCGACCGGACGCGTGGCGGCCCACGCTCCCGTAAAGGGCGGAACCCCTGGAAGCCCGGCTTGATTCCTCGACTGGACGCGTGGCGGCCCACGCTCCAATCCATCAAATCAATCGGATGACTACATGCTTCTTAGCAATCTCACAGTACCCAGTCTGGATTTCCGATCGGATGCGTGGCGATCCACGCTCCTAAAAGATCAAATCCACCGGGAGCCCAGTTGGGTCCCCCAACCAGACGCGTGGCGGTCCACGCTCCAGTAAAGGGTGGAACCCCTGGAAGCCCGGCTTGGTCCTCCGACCGGACGCGTGGCGGCCCACGCTCCAGTAAAGGGGCGGAACCCCTGGAAGCCCGGCTTGATTTCCGATCGAACGCGTGGCGGCCCACGCTCGGATCCGCAGGAAAATAATCTTGTGAAAGAAGGGGGGAATTATTAAAGGATGATTCCCCGATTGAGCTTCGTTCGCACCAAGCTCGGGAAGAATTGGCCCGGCCAGGTGTCAGTTACCCGGTTCCTCTTTCGAATGACTTGCGTTAAGGCTACCTTGCATCATTTGCATCCGGTCCCGGACGAGGGTGCTTAAGTGTAAGTTTTATTTAACAGTGAGGGTTTTTTCAAAGCAAAGGCAAAGTCGCAGCAGAAGTAGACCACAGAATTCCAAAAATAAGTAAGAGATGAGAACATGATCGAGAGGCGAGAAGTAATTGTCATTAAAATAAAAGGATTACAAAGGGAACAGATCCCCGAACTACGAAAAACATAAGGAAAGACCGAATTCTACTTGAAGGGGCCTTGAAGCTCCGCAGGCAGCTGCCTCGTCAGGCCCGAGAGCTTCACCGTGCTAGCTGGCAAGTCGGCAGGAAGCTGCCCCCCTTGCTTCAATTGATCGAAGGTACTAGTCAACTGAAGCTTCAGAAGAGGGTTTATCCGGCCGGCAAGCTGCTTGTTGAATTCAACAGAATTGATATACACCAGCCGGTGAGTATCCAACCGGGCTGGCTCGTCTGCCTTGTACGCTCGCAGCTCTTCCAGTTCTTCTTGAGCAGACTCCCATTGGGCCTTTTGAGAACGGAGGCTGGAGATCTCGGCGGCTTGATAATTTAGTTCCCGATCCCGAGCAGTAAGCTGCGAAGCCAGCGATTCTAGTTGACCTCGGCAGGCGGTCAGCTCTTCATCCTTTTCAGCCAAGGCCGCTTGCGTCGAGCAAGCGGAGGCAGCTAAACCAAGAAGCTCGGCGTGGGATTGACGCAACTCTCCTGAGCGCGGTCATAAAAGACCCAGGCCTTCTGCTCAGCGTATTCCAGATTGGAAACACGACCAAGGGCCTGGGCCACGGCTTCGTCAGTACCAGCCAGCTGCGTCTGAGCCAACTCCAGCCGATCGCGCGCGTCGCTCAGCTAGCCTTGGAGGTCAATGACCTCCTCCCGGAGATCGTTTAGCACGGGCTTGGAAGAGACTAGCGGGGCGTGCCTCAGACGAGTCTCCAATTCGACGATTCATCGCTCGGCGCGCACCCGGGCCTCACCGTGGGTCACCAAGGACAAGGCGGCAATATGACAAGCACCCCAGAGCTGACAGAAACAACGGGAGTTAGGGAACCAAAGTAAGCAATACACAAATCAAAAACAAAGGGGAAAACTTACCCGAGTGGCATCCTCAAATAGGTTGTTGGCCCTGACCGAGGGGCCACGGTAGTAGAGATCCCTCACCCCTTGGCGGAAGCAAGCGCCCAAAGAGCCGTATAAGCGAAGCCCTTGGGCGGGCTCGGTTTCCTCTCCCGAGGGTGGCAGCTCCAATCGGGGATCGGCCCGTGAGGGCAGTTCCACGTGAAGTGGGGGGGGTCGGGATGAGGTTAGGGTTTTCGAGCGGGGAGGCTGGCAAGTCTGATGACAGATCCGCAGGCGGCGCACTATAAGATGAGCCCCCGCCCGGGGTAGCCGATCGGACCGATTCTTCAATTCGGGGCCTTTTGCCCTTAGCTTTCTCCCGGCGATCCTTTTTTCGTGTTTCTTTTTCTTTGCGGTGGGCAGAAGAAGAGGAAGTCCGGACGGGAACGGGGGAGGGTTGGACCGCCGGGCTAGGGCGGGGCGTCTCGCGGGGTCGCCGGATCAACGACACCTCATCTTCCTCCGGCTTATCGATGTCAATAGGCGCGGCCGGTCGGACGGATAGAGGGGTGACGAGGGGAGCCGGGTCTACTAGACTGGACTCGAGTTGTTGGACCACCCGGGTTTCCAACTCCTCGTCATCCATTCCGAAGCCCTCCTCCAAGGCTGCGGCAAGCATGGTGCTAGCTGCAAGAAAGATAAACCTAGTTAGAAAATAAATACAGAAGGAAGAAGCCTCAGAACTCACCAAGTGCGCCAGGTCGGCGGAGGGTCGCCTGACTCACGCCGAAGGGGCTAAGATGATAAACATACAAAATCTTTTCGTCCAGCAGACGAAGGCCGTGGAAATGCCGACCGCTGAGTGTAGAGATAGCTAGTTGATATGGGGGGGAAGAGCGGTAATCTTTGGGTAGGAGAGGGGGAGCAGGAAGGTCGGTTACCCACTCGGTGGGCCAGTTAGGAGCGGGAGTGGTGTTAATAAAGAAGAACCTGTCCTTCCAACCCTTGTTAGAAGTCGGAAGTTTGGTCAAGAAGGAGGTTTTAGCTCGGGCTTGAAAGAAGAAGTCGCCCGACTCCTGTTGCTTAGGATAATAGAAAAAGTGGAAGGTTTCAGATCGGAGAGGAGCTCATACAAGGAAAAAATGATGGTAGATCCGCAAATCTGTCGGATAGCAGTGGGGGAAAGTTGGGACAAGGGGATCTGAAAGTAACGACATACTTCAGAGATGAAGGGATGAACAGGGAAACGCAGACCGGCTTGGAGGTGGTCGCGGGATAGGGTAATGAAACTTAAAGGGGAAGTGTTGGGGTGGTCGGTGAAGGATGGGAGTATTAAACGATGATCAGAGGGAATATGGTACTCCACTCGGAGTTGGTCGAGATCGCGGGTTCGCAATGTGCTGGAGGCTATGGCATACCATGGGTCGGCGGTCGGGTTAGACGAGGTCGAGGTCGGGGGATCCATAGTATAGATAAGAAGAAGGTGAACTAACCGAGAAAGAAAGGTGGTCGCCGGAAGAAAGAGAGGTCGAGTTCGCCGGTGGCTGAATATGGCCAGAACCCTAGCAGAGCAGAAAGTAACAAGGTAGCGGCGCGGTGAAAATGAAAGGTGAAAGTGAAAGCCACAGATCAGTCTATTTATAGGGTCCTAGGATAAAGCTCAGCCGTCCGATAGCGATTCAGTAAAAAGGCGGGATCAGATCCCTACTGTTGGACGTGCGCAGTAATAGTCCTTGAGGAGCGCGTCATAACTTTGGGCACAAGGTAACTCGCCGCAGTAGCTAGCCACTGGGGCGCCGACAAGTGGCAAATGGTCATACGACCAGAGACTAGTGCCATCCGGGGCTGGATGCGTGTCGGACAATATAAACGAGTGATTTCGCTGATGTGGCTTTGATCGGGTGATGATTCGACAGTCAAATCACAGAATCGGGCAGCAAACGCAGGGATGGGCCAAATTGAAATTATTCTGACACAGATGTGACCCCTGAAAAGACAAGAAATGGCTGAGCGGCGGTAGGATCATATTTTAAAACTCTTGATAGCAAATCGCTGTCCAGTCAGTTGGACTAGACGCCTCCTTCGACTAGACTCGAGGGGGATGCTTATGATCCCGCCCTGGCTTGCGGGTCGCCGGGTCGGCCAGCATGGCAACAGGTGAGATTTGCCCGGGCCTACGCTGGGACAGCGTGGGGGTATACACAATCCCCGTGGGCTGATTGGATAACGTGGGGTGAAGGACTATATTACCTAATCCACTTTTCGGCAACGCTCGGAAATTCAGGTCAGTCTAAGGCACTCTCCCCCGAGCGAGAAAAGAACTATCCCCGATCGGGAGATCCACTCTCCCGACCGGGGGTAATCCCTCATTAATCAAGGAAGCACTCCTCTCGATCGGGAGATGCACTCCCCTCCGATCGGGAAAAGCACTATCCCCCGATCAGGAGATCCACTCTCCCCCGAGCGGGAAAAGCACTATCCCCGATCGGGGGAGATCCATGCTCCCGATCGGGGGTAACCCCTCCTTAATAAAAAGATGCACTCCTCCCAATCGGGAGATGCACTCCCCCCCCCCCCCCCCCCCGATCGGGAAAAGCACTATCCCCGATCGGGAGATCCACTCTCCCCCGAGCGGGACAAGCACTATCCCCCGATCGGGGAGATCCACTCTCCCGACCGGGGGTAATCCCTCCTTAGTCAAGGTTACACTCCTCCCGTTGGGAAATGCACGCTCCCCCGAGAGGGAAAAGCACTATCCCCGATCGGGAGATCCACTCTCCCACCGACTAAGAAGCATTCCTCCTGATCGGGAGAGGCACTCTCCGCCGAGCGGGAAAAGCACTGTCCCCCAATCGGGAGATCCATCATCTCTCTCGAGGTGTTGTTACTTTCAGTACTACATGCCCTCTGCTACTGGGAAAATATGGGAGACGACCAAGTCTGTTTAAACCAACTTCAACTGACACCAAGCGCGTCCAAATCATGAATATCCCACTGACATGATTCTGATTCATGACATACTGATACGCCGTACCTAAGCGCCCCCTGACTGCATCAGAATGGCAGCGCCGGTCGGCTAACGGACGGCCTACTCTGACACCGTCCCCGCATAAGACAAAATCCGGTACTGCCACTAGCAGTTACTGTCGCTTCCCCCCGGCTATATAAGCCCCTCCTCACCTCCAACGCAGGTATGCGAGTTTTATTGTTCAGCTACAGTTCTCATTGCTGTTTCCCTGCTTCACCGGAGAACTAACTTGACCGTCGGAGGTCCTTCCCGGGAAGACTTCCCAGCGGGTTACTAACGATCCTTTCCTTCTCAGGCTAGTAGACAGCTGGTGGTCGGAAGAGCCTCGTCAGCCTCCACGTGGGCCACATCGCATCGCCAACCGGTCGGATCTCCACCTCACTCGTCGACAGGATCATTTATGAAAGGCTCTTCTTCCTTCCTTCGATCTCTAGTTTCCTGAAGGTCCATGTTCCTATTAACCATCCATATGTGGATAGTCTCATCCTTCTTTCAACTGCTTTCCTTGATTTATCCTTGAGGTTGTGTTCTTCCTTCTGTGGGAAAGAAATTGATGTACAAGATGAGATCAGTGACCTAAAAAGTCTAGAGGTAATCACAGGCAACTAGGAGAGCTTGCCACATTGCTAATTAATTATTTACAAGCAAAAAAAAATGAAAAATAAATTAAACAAGAGGCATTTTCATTAATATGTGCTAGCTACTTTGACTCCCTTCTTCGCGCACGGTCTCGTTCAAGCAACCCCTTCAGCACGACCATCTTCTTGTACTCCTTTGAGTTCGAGCCGATGATCTCTTCATCTTCTCTTCTTTTTCAATGACGACGTTTTTCCTTTGTGTTGGAGCCATCAGTCGAGGGAAGAGATAGAGCCAAGCGCACACGCACGTAATCAAGGCGATCCTACTAACGTCCAGCAGCAACGCCAGCACTATGGCAATGAGCATCAATGGCTCACGAACCCCATGGCGGCTCAGCTCTTGACAGTCAGATGCTCGCAGTGTTCGAATTTAGTAGGTGAAAGGGCATCCCTTCACCTTCATCTTCCTCGTTTAATGATGGAATGGGAAGGGATACCCATTCACCTTCCTCCATCAATGGAAGTAGAGGAAGGGACTCCCTCCTCTTATAAATAACGTCCAAGTGCAAGATGATGAGTTCATCGCTAGCATCGCAAGCAAGGGTTCATCGCGAGAAGAGAACAGAGGAATTTGGTTTGTGAATTCGTCGAGAAGTGTTCGCGCCGTAACTTTCTTGCCGACGACAACTTCTGCAGTTTCTTCCCAACCAATCACTGTGAGTGTTTGTGATTGTTTTGTATTTCATGCTATAGATCTAACAATGGTATTAGAGCACGTTAGATTGTAAAAGCATGATTTGATAAAAAAAAGCCCCCATAAAGGATCGAACAGAAAACCTTCGTGAGGAATGCCAAAGCTTTACCACTCAGCTGTCACGATAGTCTCTTTGTTTTTTGATTTGGTTCAATTAATTTGAATTAATCTATGTAATTAGACTTGGTTACCATTAGTTGGTTTAATTAGATTAGGTTGGTTCAATCAAACCGGATTTTGTTCAAACCATCTGTTGGTTTAACCAGATCAATTTGGTCCAAACAGGTTGGGTCTGATTTATACCACTGATTGATTTAACCTGACCAATTTGGCCTAAATTATAACCAGTCTAATTGGTTTGATCAATAAGTTTGACTTAAACTTAAATAAGTTTAAAATTAAATAATAACAATAAGATATCCAATTAAATCAGTTCTAATGAGGACAAAGGAATAAGCTAATACTTGATATCTAATTTCCAAATAGACCAGTCCAATGTGTTAGTCAACTGGAGTTCCTCAAAAAAAAAAAATTATTTTTCTTATTTGCTTATGATTCTGTATGTTCTATGCATATATATGTGAATTGAAATGAACCAGTTTTATTACTGGATTGCCAGTTTTGTACTGACAATAATATTTTTCAATTCCACATGCCAAGGATGATATACATGATGTCCTGTCTTGATGTGTGATAGAATGAGCTGAGGGAGGCGATTGAAGAGATAGAGCAAAGTCTAACATAAAATGAATTATGTTAACAACTGTACTAGTGTTTGTCCTAGTGACAATGACATTAGCTTATTTAATTTATTAAAGTTTTGTTATTATTATTGTCGTTATGTACGAACAGTATTGGCTCATTTAGTTTATGAAAGTCATGTGGTTAGACTGTTGTTTTGTACAAATAGTAATATTTTGTGAAAAAAGGTACTGTTATATGTTAACAAATCTTACAAATGATTAGTTCATTTTTACAAATGATTAATTCATTCTTACACATGATTAGTTCATTTAATTATTAGTTCATTCTCACAAATGATTAGTTCATATAATGATTAGTTTATTCTTACAAATGATTAGTTCATTTAGTGATTAATTCATATTATGATTTGTTCATTAATATAAATGATTAGTTCATTTGATGGGATGTATGTAATAGAATTGATAAATGTTGATTAGATTTGATTATACGATGATGAGTGGAAACGTAGTTGTCACTTGATTTTGTAAACCAATTCCAATTTACAACGAGTCAATCATAAATTACATGCATATAAATTACATTAAGTCAATAAATAATATGTTTATTTATTCTAGATCATGGCAACTAAGAACATCATAGCTGAACTGAATAGAGAGAGATTATATGGGGATAACTCTAAAATATGGCATCTCAAGATATAATATATTCTTGAGGAACAGGAAGTTCTAGAGACTGTGAATTAGTTCATGGAAGAACATATTAATGGTTCAATAGCACAGCATAACCTAATCTTGATGTCTATAGGGCATGGAAAAAAAAGACTCCACTACTAAGGACATATTGATTAGTTCAATGGTAGACGACCTAGTATTTGAGTATGAGTCATTACCATCTGCTTATGCCATCTAGGTAGCTCTTAAAGAGAAATACCGTGAAGTTAGAATGAGGAAGCTTCATCAACTGACAATTAAGTTTGACAGTTGTAAAAAGTGCTCGAATGTTATCATGGCCCAACATCTGAGGGTATTAGGGAATATAAGCTAAAGGGTGCTGGTCATAAGTTGATCGATGAACAACAGGTTCAAGCAGTTATTCGTTCTCTTCTTGATTCTTGAGAAACGATGAAACAGAATCATACTCACAGTAAGAGTATCAAAACTCTCACTGATGTCTCACGCCAGTTGAATTGGAGGCGAAGAAAATAGAATCCATAAGGATTTCTAAATAAACTTTTGTAGCTGAAGGTTCTGGATCCAAGAATAAGAAAAGATAATTCAAGAAAGGAAAGGGAAAAGAAGCTATTGCTGTTGCTAGGCAAAACCCAAACAAGAATAAGTTTCATGAGCATTATGTTGCTAGTTCAGTGTCGTTAGTTGATACTTATCCTATGTGGATTACATCTTTAGGAGCAACGAACCATGTAGCTCGTGATAGACCTAAATACGTGGAGTACCGTCGGGTACTAGTTGGCAATAAATGAATATATGTGGGAAACAATGCAAGAATTGAAGTAAAAGGAATTGACATTTACAAACTCAACATTCGTGGTAAACATACCTTATTTCTGCATAATATCCTGTATGCTCCTGAGATTCGACGAAATTTGATTTTCGTTAATTGTCTTCTTGAATTGGGTTATTGTATGAACTTTTATAGTCGTTGTATGGAACTGAAAATTAACTCTGTGTTAATTGGATATGATTATGTATCAAACGGTTTCATGGTTCTTGATGCAGAACCAGATGTTAATTGTAAAAATAATGGTTGTTTTTCAAACATTGCTCTTACTAGCGATGTTGATGTTAATGATGAAGTTTGGCATGCTAGATTGGGACATATAGGACAGGAAAGAATGAATAGATTAGCAAGAGAGGGTCTGCTCAGCACTCGTGTTAAAGTTGACTTGTCTATATATGAGCATTGTCTTGCTGGAAAAGCAATTAAGAAAGTATTTGGTAAGGCTATTATGGTTGAATCACCATTGTAATTTATTCATTCAGATATTTATGGTCCAATGAACATGAAGGCTAGACATGACAGTTCTTATTCCATTACATTTATTGATGACTTCACGCGTTTTGGTCATGTGTATTTGATTTCTCATAAATCTAAAGCATTGGATTGCTTTAGTCATTATTTGAACGAAGTTGAGAATCAATTTGTTGGGTCCGGATGCATGCCGACGTGGATACGAAGTTATTTATGGTAAGTTTTATACGCAGCGGAAGTATAAACATGGACATAATTCCAAAAATAACTCTATCACATATCCTAGTATGCATGGTTTTGATCATGTGTCCGTATACTTGCATATTAAAATTTTGCAAATAAGGAAATTATTTTAAGAATTACCTTACGTAACTCGAAAGAAAGGGACGAGATCCAACCGTAGCGTCCCTCGGAAGCTCCGCCTCTATTCTCGTACACGCCGAGTTTGTCGGGATGACTTCGCAAAGTCACGAGTTTCGTATCGACAAGAACTACTAGATTCTTTGCCGACACGACAAGAAAACCAAAAGAGATTTGGAAGACTAACCACTAATATGGTAGATGCCCTTCTTGCTCCACAAGAAGAAGGGAAGAAGAAGAAGAGCTCGTCGCTTCTTGCTTGCTCCACACCAAGAGGAAGAAGAAGAGAAGAAAGCTTGCTCCTTGCTTTGCTCCACGCCAAGAGGGAGAGAGGAAGAGGGGCGGCCACCAAGGAGAGGGAGAGAGCACCAAGGCAAGAAAAGAATTGGATGATCATTGAAGCCTAGCCTTGGGTCCTTTATATAGTCCCCAACCATGGCCTATTCATGGAAATTTACTCCATGAATCAATCAATCAATTAGTTTATGGAATAATTTATTCCATCATGCCTTGTTTGATTTTTACTACATGATTAAAATCTTATTTTAATTCATGATTAAAATCAATCAATGTCTCTTCTTATTTATGGAATAAATTTTGTATCATGGAAAAATCAATTCATGATTGATTTATACATATAAAATTTATTACATAAATTTATAAAATAAACCACACTTGATTTAATTTATAAATTGAACCAAAATTTGGTTCCCCTTTCAAGGTTGTGGTCGGCCAATCCAAAGAGGAGGAGGCCCTCTTTGGCCGGCCCAATTAGCCTCTCTTGGATCAAATTAAATCAATTTAATTTATCCATTAAGTCTTCAAAAGACTTAGCCTTTTAATGCTTCCAATGCGCCTCTAAAATATTTAGATTCGACTTATCATTTGGCTCTACCAAACTTAATCTCTTTTGATAGGAGAATCTAATTCTCAACTCGTTTTAAATCCTTCGGATTACTCGTTGTGCGTGTGACCAAATAGGCTTTCGATTTATGTTGGCCGTCTATAATTAATCAATTAATTATAGAACGATCATGAGTGGCACCTAGTAGTACATCATGATCCCCAATTAATCGAAAGATCAACGGTTGACCTCAGATTCAATTCTGAAACCTTTCAGCGACTAGAATTAATACGTGCCCATTCCCTTCACCATCTTATACCCACTTGGTTCAGGACATGGTCTATTTGTGTCAATCCCCACTAGGCTGACTACGTCACACCTAGCCCAAGTAACATTTCCTCGTCATACGGATTCTAATTACTTTACATGTATTTAAGAGTCCCATACTCTAAACATGTCTTACTCTGGCCAGAGATTCGAAGTAATAATCCGACGAGAGGTATACGGACACATGATATTGGCATACTTTACAACCTTACGTAACTCGGAAATTATTCTAAGAATTACCTTACGTAACTCGAAAGAAAGGGACGAGATCCAACCGTAGCGTCCCTCGGAATATTACTTCGAATATCAAGAGTCCCATACTTTACAACCTTAGTGGCAGAATCCGTTATAATGTCTTCCTTGGAACCATTTCCAACTTATTGCGCCCTCTTATTCAAGGTGAATATGTACCCAGACTCAGACCTGGAATCATCCTTGTCTATCTGGATATTGGCATCCGTATACCCATGTATCACCATGTCACCTTCTCCACATATTAGGAACACATCCTTAGTTCTTCTCAAGTACTTAAGGATTGTCTGATCAGCCGCCCAATGATCCATACCTGGATCAGATTGGTATCTGCTAGTGACACTCAAAGCATATGATACATCAGGCCTAGTACATAATATAGCATACATGATAGATCCTATTGCGGATGCATAAGGAAACTTACTCATGTTAATCCTCTCGTCTTCTGTGCGCGGACACATAGACTTCGAAAGGTGGATCCCATGCCTGATGGGGAGGTAACCTTTCTTGGATTCCGACATGCTAAACCTTCTTAGCACTCGGTCTATATATATGTAGACTGCGAAAGACCAAGCAACCGTTTTAACCTATCTTTATAGATCCTAATCCCAAGGATGTAAGTTGCTTCTTTTAGGTCTTTCATGGAGAAAGTTTTGGACAACCAAATTTTAATTGACTGTAAGACTGATATATCGTCTCCTATAAGTAATATGTCATCGACATATAATACTAGGAATACGACTGCACTCCCACTAACCCTCTTGTACACACAAGGTTCGTCAGGAATTTGTGAGAAATCAAACTTTTGATTGTCTCATCAAAACGGATGTTCCAGCTCCTGGATGCTTGCTTCAGTCCATATATGGACTGCTGAAGCTTGCATACCTTGGTTTTCTCAACCGATTGTGAAATACTCAGGCTGTATCATCTATACGTCCTCGAGTAGGTTTCCATTAAGGAAAGCTGTTTTCACATCCATCTGCTATATCTCATAATCATAATGAGCTGCTATGGCCAGGAGCATCCGAATGGATTTAAGCATAGCTACTGGCGAATAGGATTCGTCATAATCAATTCCTTGTTTCTGACGATATCCTTTTGCCACTAATCTAGCCTTAAAGGTAACAACATTACCTTCCATGTCGATTTTCTTCTTGAAAACCCACTTGCACCCTATGGGTTTAATCCCTTCAGGTGGGTTGACCAAGTCCCATACATGGTTTTCGTACATGGAATCCATTTCTGACTTCATGGCTTCAAGCCATTTATCCCTTTCTGAATTTTTCAGAACATCTTCATAACTGGTAGGCTTCTCATCGTCAATGAGTAACACGTCGTTCGATTCGCTTATGAGAAATCCATATTTCTCTGGAATATTGCGTGTCCTACCAAATCTACGAAGATGTGGTGTAACATTAGGTTCAACCGATAGCTCATCACTATGAGTTATTGGTTGTGGGACTAGACTAGGTGTCTCTGTAATGTCTATTGGAGTTTCTTGAACTTCTTCAAGTTCAATGTTACTCCCACTGTTTTCTTGTAAAAGAAATTCTTTTTCTAGAAATACAGCATGCCTTGAAACAAACACCTTTTGTTCCAAGGGATGATAGAATTGGTAACCCTTAGTTTCCTTAGGGTATCCAATAAATAGACATTTGTCAGACTTAGCATCCAATTTGTCTGATACAGTCCGCTTCACATAAGCAGGACAACCCCATATCTTCAAGTAAGATAAGTGAGGTTTCTTACTATTCCATATTTCATATGGAGTAGTAGAGACAACTTTAGTCGGGACTCTGTTTAGCAAGTAAACATCTGTCATAAGTGCATAGCCCCAAAAGGATTTTGGAAGAGTTGCATGATTCATCTTTGACCTAACCATGCCCATCATGGTTTGGTTTCGCCTCTCAGATATACCATTATCCTGTGGTGTATATGGCGGAGTCCATTGAGACAATATACCATTGTCCCTTAGATAATCTTGAAACTCTTGACTCAAGTATTCACCACCCCGATCGGATCGAAGTATCTTAATGCTTTTGTCAAGCTGTTTCTCTACTTCACTTTTGAACTCTTTGAATTTCTCAAAAGCTTCAGATTTGTGTTTCATCAAGAACACATACCCAAATCGTGAGTGATCATCGATAAAGGTAATGAAGTAGCTATAGCCTCCTTGTGCATGGGTTGACATTGGTCCACATACATCGGTATGTATTAGACCTAGTAACTCTCCCACTGGTTCACCTTTTCCGGAAAAAGGTAACTTGGTCATCTTGCCTTTTAAGCATGATTCGCATGTATCAAATGAACCGGGTTCAAATGATTCCAAAATTCCACATCGATGTAATTTGGTCATGCGTTTCTTACTTACATGGCCAAGACGACAATGCCACGTGAAGGAGTCTATGTGATTATCTATTCGAGCACGTTTGTTGCTAACTTCGATATTAAAAAGGTCACCGGATAAATCTAACGTGTAGATACCATTGCATAAAGTTCCGGTCCCATAAAGAACACCATTTAAAGTTATGTAACAACAATTGTTACTAAAAGTTAAATGATAACCTTTTTCATTCAAGCATGAAATAGATACAATATTCTTTATTAACGAAGGAACAAAATAACAATTATCCAATTCTAAGACTAGTCCAGTAGGAAGCTTCAGCAAATATGTTCCGATGGCAACAGCAGCAATCTTTGCTCCATTTCCAACTCGCAAATCTGCTTCTCCCTTGACGAGTCTTCTTCTATTCCTTAGCCCCTGTATGTCATTACATATGTGTGAGCTACACCCAGTATCAAGTACCCAGGAGGATGAGGAAATAGAGTGACATTCAATAACGAAGATACCTGAAGAGGATGGGGCATCGGATGCCTTCTTCTTCATGGACTCAAGATAAACCTTGCAGTTTCTTCGCCAGTGGCCCTCCTTGCCGCAGTGATGGCAAGTGCCTTTTGGTGTCTTTTCAGTCTTTTCAGTCTTTTTGGCCTTTTTCTTCTTCCCTTTGTTCTGTTCTTTGGACTTCCTCTTAGAGCCTTTTTTCGAGGAACCAACTAACAGTACTGACTTCTGATCCAGCTTTACAGAAGGCTCTACAGTCTTCAGCAGGTTGAGTAGCTCAGGAATGGTAGTCTCCAGCTTGTTCATCCGATAGTTCATCACAAACTGTGAATAACTTTTGGGCAAACAATGCAGAATTAAGTCAATACTTAATTCGTGATCCATTGCAAATCCGAGTGAGCCTAGTCGCTCAATGTACCCCAACATCTTTAACACAAACTGTGAAACAGAAGTGCCTTCCTGCATCTTAGTGGTGAAGAGGAGTTTGGAGACCTCGAACCTTTCGGATCTCGCCTGCTCGTCAAACAACTCATGAAGATGGAAGATGATGGTATAAGCATCCATATGCTCATGCTGCTTTTGCAGCTCAGGTACCATGGCGGCCAGCATGATGCAACTCGCAAGTTCAGAATCGGCCACATGTTTCTGATAGGCCACTAACTGGTCTGGAGTTGCATCTTCAGAAGGATGGTTGGGAAGTTGTTCTTCAAGGACATAAGCAAGCTTTTCTACCTTGAGGACAATCCTCAGGTTTCGAAGCCAGTCCATGAAGTTAGGCCCGGTTAGTTTATTGGTGTCCAAAATGGAACGCAAATTCAGAGAAGACATTATCAGGTGATTATCCTAGAAATACAAATTGAACATATGTGAGAAGAATGATAAAAATGTATCAAAATACATTAATAGAATCCTATTCATTTTTCAAATTGAATAGCCCTTATTTTCAATTCGGGAGATCGTAGGGACATCTCCAAATAGGTTGATATCCAACCATAGATAAGAACAACCATGGCTGTGGCCATCAAGTCATTCTTAGCTATGAAGGTAGGTAATTATACCGATTACATCTCGTATGTAACTATCACATTATGCTATCAACTGATTGAATGTTTGCATAAAACATTGGGTTGTTAACTCATTAACAAGTATGCAACAATATACATAGCACCCAACTGCACCTCTCTTTACATCGACCTTGGCTGTGGCACAACAAATCGATGCTCCAAGCTTAAGGCTGACCCATTAATCAAGAAATAGTTTTAATATGGTTGGAGCTCATTCAACCGATTAGCCAGGCTTGGATGTGTCCAACAACCAAAACTAAGGATTGACCTCTGACTCCAACTATATTAGTCATAAACTAATTCCATGGTTCGAACATGTTGAGGTTCAAGCCGGGCATGGATGTGTCCATCAACCCAAACGAGAAACAAAACTCCGGTTCTAACATATTAATGGAAGGTGTAGGCCTTAATATTTTAGTAAGGGGTTTTAGGTCTCATCCTTTTTCTTTTGTGCACTAACATATCATATTATTATGACATGTTCTAACGTCTTCCTTAATAAAGTATGTATGTGACTTAATTTATCAAGTCTCATGAATTATATTAGGAACCGGATTTCCTAATTATAATTTCACACTTTATTAAAGGAATTGTTTTGGGAAATAATTTCCTAAATTGTCATAATCAATTTCGGAAATAATATGTTTAAGACTTTGATTCCACAAATCAAATCTTATTAAATTAAGAGATTAATTCCCTTAATTCAATCACATATTATTTTATGAAATTCTATTTAAGGAATTAATTTTGGAGACAATAATATGTTGAGCATCACCTCATAAATCAAATAAGGAAATTATCGTTTGAGAATCACCTCAAAATTTCCAAGACTTGATTACATATTTTATTTATGGACTAATTAATTACAACAAATAATTTTCTTTGGGTGGCTCCCCGAGGCTCAGATACCCAAAGAAAAGGAATTTGTCGTAAATCTAATTTGGCCCGCTCCCCGAGGCGTAGCCAAATCAAACTTGACAATTCTTATTCAAAATAGGAAATTAAATTATAACAACTAACTTTAATTTGGGTGGCTCCCCGAGGCACAGATACCCAAAGAAAAGAATTTTGTTAGTAATTTAAAAATCAATTCGAATTTAATTGTCAATTAATGTTCCATAAATTTGTCTAGACTTTCTTGAAAGAAAGTGCCCAAAATTACAAGCTTCCCAAAATTGAAAAGTTTCCAAAAATGGAAAATTTCCAAAAATGGAAAGTTTCCAAAAATAAAATTTTCATATTAGTTGTAAACTTTTGGTACAAGAAAGTTTACGATATTTCCAGATTTGAAAGTTTCCAAAAATGGAAAGTTTCCAAAAATGGAAAGTTTCCAAAAAATGGAAAATTCTCACAATTATGATAAGATTTTAAAAATAAAGATATTTCTAAAGTTTGCGAAATTTCATGACGATTTCCAAACTTAGAAACTCTTTAAATTAAAATTTATCATAACTTGAAAATTTCCATAATTGGAAATTTTTTCCAAAATTAGATCATGACAAAGTTTTCCGCAAAACAATATGCAATATAGTCGAACACTACCGGCTCTGATACCACTGTTGGGTCCGGATGCATGCCGACGTGGATACGAAGTTATTTATGGTAAGTTTTATACGCAGCGGAAGTATAAACATGGACATAATTCCAAAAATAACTCTATCACATATCCTATTATGCATGGTTTTGATCATGTGTCCGTATACTTGCATATTAAAATTTTGCAAATAAGGAAATTATTCTAAGAATTACCTTACGTAACTCGAAAGAAAGGGACGAGATCCAACCGTAGCGTCCCTCGGAAGCTCCGCCTCTATTCTCGTACACGCCGAGTTCGTCGGGATGACTTCGCAAAGTCACGAGTTTCGTATCGACAAGAACTACTAGATTCTTTGCCGACACGACAAGAAAACCAAAAGAGATTTGGAAGACTAACCACTAATATGGTAGATGCCCTTCTTGCTCCACAAGAAGAAGGGAAGAAGAAGAAGAGCTCGTCGCTTCTTGCTTGCTCCACACCAAGAGGAAGAAGAAGAGAAGAAAGCTTGCTCCTTGCTTTGCTCCACGCCAAGAGGGAGAGAGGAAGAGGGGCCGGCCACCAAGGAGAGGGAGAGAGCACCAAGGCAAGAAAAGAATTGGATGATCATTGAAGCCTAGCCTTGGGTCCTTTATATAGTCCCCAACCATGGCCTATTCATGGAAATTTACTCCATGAATCAATCAATCAATTAGTTTATGGAATAATTTATTCCATCATGCCTTGTTTGATTTTTACTACATGATTAAAATCTTATTTTAATTCATGATTAAAATCAATCAATGTCTCTTCTTATTTATGGAATAAATTTTGTATCATGCAAAAATCAATTCATGATTGATTTATACATATAAAATTTATTACATAAATTTATAAAATAAACCACACTTGATTTAATTTATAAATTGAACCAAAATTTGGTTCCCCTTTCAAGGATGTGGCCGGCCAATCCAAAGAGGAGGAGGCCCTCTTTGGCCGGCCCAATTAGCCTCTCTTGGATCAAATTAAATCAATTTAATTTATCCATTAAGTCTTCAAAAGACTTAGCCTTTTAATGCTTCCAATGCGCCTCTAAAATATTTAGATTCGACTTATCGTTTGGCTCTACCAAACTTAATCTCTTTTGATAGGAGAATCTAATTCTCAACTCGTTTTAAATCCTTCGGATTACTCGTTGTGCGTGTGACCAAATAGGCTTTCGATTTATGTTGGCCGTCTATAATTAATCAATTAATTATAGAACGATCATGAGTGGCACCTAGTAGTACATCATGATCCCCAATTAATCGAAAGATCAACGGTTGACCTCAGATTCAATTCTGAAACCCTTCAGCGACTAGAATTAATACGTGCCCATTCCCTTCACCATCTTATACCCACTTGGTTCAGGACATGGTCTATTTGTGTCAATCCCCACTAGGCTGACTACGTCACACCTAGCCCAAGTAACATTTCCTCGTCATACGGATTCTAATTACTTTACATGTATTTAAGAGTCCCATACTCTAAACATGTCTTACTCTGGCCAGAGATTCGAAGTAATAATCCGACGAGAGGCCTTGGATATACATCTCCTCGCAAGGAGTGGTGAATCCTTTGTAGGCTATTCAAACATCTTCGGGCACTTCAGCTTATACCCAATCATCCCGGGTCCACACCTCCTCGGAGATGCTTGCTTAAGATGTCAAAGTATAAGGTTCCATGACCAAGATGACTTGAACACCGCAAGTCAAAGGAATATCGCACTTAAGTCGCAATAAGATCTTCATTGACATTATATAAATGTAAATAACCACATGAAGTCTTATAGCTAGTCACTCCAATGAACTAGTTCCCTTAACTAGCATCCACGTTTATCTCCGGACATCACAATGTCTCCAGCCAGTGAGAAACAGCTGCTTGGAGAATAACCCGTGCTAGTCTTAACAGAATTGATAGTGTCCGTATTTATCAATTCATCGACTAGGGACAATTTCAATACTACACAATTGCACATGTAGAGATAATCACTAGTTGTAAATCCATCACAAATTCTCTCATGCTGTGTATTGTATTGCGGACATTCAGTAAATGAGTTTAAGATCTCAATCAAATACATAAGAAATATGTATACTCAAATAGTGAATTATCATTTATTTAATAAATGATATAGTCGAAAGGCGATTGCCTTAGGACACTTCTCACATGTAACTAACACAATTAGAACGTAAGGTTAAAACCTTTCGCACTGACTATGGAGGTGAATATTTGTCTGATCAGTTCAAGATAATATGTAATGAGAAAGAGATTATTAGATAGCTAACTATCCCCGGAACTGCACAGTAAAATGGAGTTGCTGAAAGAAGAAATTAAACTCTTCTTGAAATAGTTAGGTCGACGATGGCTAAAGCTAATTTATCTATTTCCTATTGGGGATATGCATTATTAGCTACATTCTATATACTTAACCGAGTGCCTTTTAAATCTGTTCCATCTACTCCATATGAACTTTGGACAGGCAGAAAACCAGATTTGAGTACTCTGAGACCGTGGGGTCAGCTGCTTAAATTCATGACAAAACTCACAAATATGAAAAATTAGGACAGACGGGTAGAAAGTGAATCTTTGTAAGATATTCTGATACCTCTAAAAGTAATGTTTTTATTAGTGAGCAACAAGATGGAATCATCTCTGAAATAGAGTCAAGAGATGCTACTTTTCTCGAACTGAGTTCCCAACAATAGGTGAAGTTGATAAATCAACTCTTCTATTTGCAATAGAGGAGGAGGATATTGTTCCTCTATCAACGAATCAGGAATCACAGGGGATACCTGAATCTAGTCAACCTAGTGAGAGTAAATGATCTATAAATGAGTCAGTTTCTCACCAGTCTAACCTACGAAGAAGTAATCGTCAGATTATTCCTCAGAGAAGGTTTGACATTGAGAATGAGGCATTAATGATTCTCCCAGTTGATGATGAAGAACCTCGAATGGTTGAGAAAACATTGAAATGCTCAGTTAAGGAGAAATGGAAAGTTGCAATGGATGAGGAAATAGAGTTCATGAGAAAAAAATCAAGTTTGGGATTTAGTTGATCTTCCTCCGGGCCGAAGGGCTATTGGGAATAAGTGGATTCTCAAAATTAAGAGGAAAGCGGATGGGTCGATTAATCGATATAAAGCTCGTTTGGTTGTAAAAGGATATACTCAAATGGAGGGTATTGATTTTGAAGAGACATTCTCCCCAGTTATGAAGTTTGTATCAATACGAGTCATCCTAGCTATAGTAGCACATTTTGACTTAAAATTACATCAAATGGATGTAAAGACGACTTTCCTTAATGGTAATCTTGACGAAGAAATCTATATGGTACAACCAAAAGATTATATAGCTGAGGGTCAAGAGAATAAAGTACGTAGACTTGAGAAGTCTATGTATGGGCTAAAGCAGGCGTTAAGATAATGGAACATAAGATTCAATGATGTCATTTTGTCTTATGGTTTCGGAATGATCAATGAGGATCATTGTGTTTACCTAAGGAAGGATAAAGGAATGTTTGTCAATTTATCATTATATGTTGATGATATGCTAATAGATGAAAGTGACCTAAAATTTGTGATTGAAGTCAAGTCTTGGCTTTCATCACAATTTGGCATAATAGATATGGGAGAAACTAGTACATCTTAGGAGTACAAATCATTCGTGATCGATCAAAAAGGCTTTTGGGTTTGTCCCAAGAAGCTTATATCACTAAGATGCTACAACATTTCAATATGTTAGATTACAACATTGAACAAACGCCTACAGTGAAAGGTATTTTTCTGAGCTAAAGTATGTCTCCCAAGTCTCCTGAAGAGATAACCGATATGAAAAAAAAATCATATGCTAGTGTCATTGGTAGTTTGATGTACACTATGTTGTGTACTCCTCCTGATAGAAGCTATGTTGTCGGCTTAGTTAGTCGTTTCCAGTTAAATCTAGGATCAAGACGCTGGAAAGCAGTGAAAAGAATCAAAGCTGAGTCAGAAGGGCTCTACAGATGCATATTGGGCAAGGGACCTTGATAACAGAAAATCCATATCTAGCTATATCTTCTTGCTGAATGGTGGCGTCATTTCTTGGAATGGCAAGAAACAGGCTTGTGTAGTGCTGTCGAAATAGGCTTGTGTAGCCCTGTTAAAATAGGCTTGTGTACCCCTGTCAAAACAGGCTTATGTAGTATTGTCGACAATGAAAGCTGAGTATGTGGTTCGTGCAGTTGTTGCACAAAAAGTTATCTGGTTAAGAAGGTTCTTGATGCATTTGAGGATTGCTAACGATAGTGGGAGTCCTGTTACAGTGTACTGTGATAATCAAGCTACTATAATTTTTTCTAAGGATCTCAAATATCACAGTAAAGGCAAGCATAAGGGATATTGTTGACAAGAAAAAGATAATTCTTGAGTATATCCCTATACGTGTTATGCTTGTAGATCCTTTTACTAAGTCATTGACTAAAGAGTCATTTCAAGGACATGTGAAGTCTTTGGGACTTCGAAAAATATAACACAATTGGTTATATATGAAATGCCAAATATATTCAGTGTAAATATATTTGTTACATTTGGATAAAAGTCTCGATGAGCATGTTGGCAAGATGAGATTGGTCAACTCATATGGACAATTATCTCTATTTGTTGAGTATAAATAGAAGTGAGACCATTACTTATGAGATAACTTGTATAGTTGTAAATAAAGACATACTCATCAGTTGGGAGTCGTCTTGATTTTTGTATCAAGATGAGATCATTTATGTAATGATCGAATTAAATGCACCCACCATTTACTAAACCTGTTAAAGACCAGATTGGAATTCATAAGTTGAATTCGGATTAGGCATTAGGTATGTCTAGATCGAAATCTGTACGATGTTAAAAATTTGAGAAAAACATGCACTCTTTTGGTAAAGAGAATAACATCGTAGCATGTGATTCATACCACATGTGCTATAGCGACAATAAAGGTAGTAGAAGTATGGATCCCTGCTTCTCTACTATGTGAGACCCTTGAGATTATAAGTTAATCTTAATCTTACCCTAAATGACTATTTAGCTGTTTACTTGAAGTTCTAATCAGTGTTTGCTACTTTAGTGTGTATCTTATTGGCTATGGATGATTCGGTCTATGGAGCATAACTAGGAAAGCGACTAATTAGAATGAATAGATTCTAGTTAAAAAGGAAGATTAAAATTGATTTACATCTGTAATACTTATTCACTGGTCGACCAATTATATTTTTGTTGAGTACTTAAAAATGTAATTGTAAATAAATATATTGAATGGAGATGTTGAACATGCTCTTGACATAGTAGTCAAATGAGGGATTAGAGATGTTCATATTGATTTAAATATTTAATCTGGGATAAAGACAAGTTATTGATGTCTCAGATTCGTTCTATAGAGTAGCTAAGTTAAGTGTAACAACTTTCTTAGCAGTAATTGCTCAGTGTGCTTACTGTCGCACGAACCATTTTTCCTTAAGTGTGAATTGAATGTTCTTATATGGTCTTTGTGACTAGATGACCTTTATGGATTGACTTGGACGAGTGGGAGATGTTGAAATTTAGTAGGTGAAAGGGCATCCCTTCACCTTCATCTTCCTCATTCAATGGTGGAATGGAAAGGGATACCCATTCACCTTCCTCCATCAATGGAGGTAGAGGAAGGGACTCCCTCCTCTTATAAATAGTGTCCAAGTGCAAGATGATGAGTTCATCGCTAGCATCGCAAGCAAGGGTTCATCACGAGAAGAGAACAGAGGAATTTGATTTGTGGATTCGTCGAGAAGTGTTCGTGTCGTAACTTTCTTGCCGACGGCAACTTCTGCAGTTTCTTCCCAACCAATCACTGTGAGTGTTTGCGGTTGTTTTGTATTTCATGCTATAGATCAAACACGCATAACTATAGCGGTGGCGAAGTGAGAGCTGAGTCCAAGGGAGGCTGCAGGACGAAGCCAATAAACCAGCTGTGCGGGTTCAATTCGTGTCTTATACTCGAAAGCCACTTGGTGCACCTGTGAATTCCGAACCTGAGATTTCACTTGGCTTCCTACGGCTGCTGGTCGAAGATCGTAACGGCTCTAGTCAATCGAGATTTCGCCTTTATTTTTCTTCTCGCGCCGCCAGAATGATGAACAAACATGTTTCACAATCCATGCTAAGTTTCGTTTGCCCTTTTTTTGGTTGCATCTAATCACAACATTATTTACTTGTCTAATTTCAATGACCACACATAAACATATCCCAGACATTCAAAAACCTATACAAAGTGAAATTTCTTTGATCTGTTTGAAAATGTATATAATGCAGTACTCTTACCTTGAGGAACAAACAAAGGAAACTTCTCTTCGTAGGCTTGAAAACCTCCTCCTTAGACTGGATGTTGGCGGTTGCAGCCGTTGTGACGGCTGTGTTCTCCGGCATGGTCTCGCCTTTTGGCCTGAACTTACGCGACTTGGAGGCCTCCGGTGAGGCTGTGAAGCCAAAGTAGGCGAGGGAATTGCAAAGAGAACAGCTTCTCTTCTTTCGATCAATAATTTCCATCGATATAAAAATTGGAAGAATGGTAATTACGGATGCATGATCGATCGATCTCTTTTAGAAAATAATTAAGTCTGATTAAATTGAAGCATACAAGAGAGAAACAACTGCTAATAAATAACCAGAGTACCTTCACAAAAACGTCCTTCTTTATCCGTGAACATCCGGAAAACTTTGATTTGTGGAAATTTCACTTTTGCCTCTTCTCCAAGTTTGCTAACGTTTGCATCATGCATGTTATTCTGATTTTTTTCATGGAAGTCAATAAAAACTTAATAAAATAACTTAACTGATCCGGTCACAGAGCGAGGTGGGGTTCCCGACCAAATGACGGGGAAGAGCGGACGATGCTGGATGCCTCCCGCGTGAGAACCTGTTGACCTGGCCAAGAAAACGGCAGTTTGCAATCCGCCAGGAATACGTCCCGGCAAGTCAGTATTCCGGCGGCTAATAGAACAAAGCTATGGTGGAGCACTGAAGGGAGGAGATTTGCGCATACCCGCGTATGAAGGGTGGAGGGGCTTATATAGCCGGGGGAGCTGACCACTGAGGCCCCCGTACGGTATGGGAGACAAGGCCCTTGTCAGAACTGGTCATGCCTAGGTTACTTAAGTCATCCCGCGGTTATGGTCAAAGGGATGGAGGAGTACGGGTTTGTCAGCGTTGTCAGAGAGAAGAGGTCTGGTAATGGGCTCCGGTACCCTCGGCATGCCTGGTGTCAGAGACACGTGCCGTGATGGGACCGTGTCAGGTGCGCACACCGGATGTCAGAGGTACATGCTGTGACGGGACTGTGTCAAGTGCGCACGTCGTGATGGGATGCAGTCAACCCCTTCAGCCCGAATGGGCTGACGGTGAGTGTGCCCGGGTGAGCCCAACTGGGCTGAGGGCGAGGGCTGAGGGCGAGTGCGCCCGGGTGAGTCCGACTGGGCTGAGGGCGAGTCCGCCCGGGTGAGCCCGACTGCCCTATACGTGGGCTTGAGCAGGCCCCGCAAGGTGACATGCTGGCTGCTTTGGGCTGCCACTGAGATAGGACGGGATCACAAGCCTCCCCTTCAAGTCTAGTTGAAGGAGGCGCTCAGCCCGACTAACTGGACTGTTGCGTATGAAAGCACGCTATGGCCGATCGGCTCCTTTTGTTATTGGTTACGCCCGAGCGGGCTAAAAACTGCTTCCGGTTATGGAGAGCGTGGGCTGCCACGCGTCTTAATGGATGAGACAGTGCCTTCGTACGGTCTCATGATGTGATCTGCCTCTCGCTATATCTACGCCTTAATTATACGAGCCACGTGTCCCTGTCTGAGGGCCCTGCGGGTCGCTTCGTGATCTTTGGCGACGTGCGGGGGGTAACGGCGGTATGATTTCGAAACCAGTCGAAAAGACTCCAAGCCTTAATTGCGCTTAATTGGCTCAGCCACGTGGCGTCCTCCGGTTGGCGGGCTCAGACGGCGAATCGCCTGCCCACAATTATCCACGCTACATGGCTTTCGCAGACTGGCCGCTCGGACGGCGGGGCGCTTCGACCTCGACACCCATACCTACGCCTGGGACGCGTATTCCCGAGGCCGGTTATGGGCTGCATCACCGCCTCAGATGTGATCTTGCCCATGCACGGGGATTGTCATCGGACGATCCTCCATCCCCCCCTTTCCCCTATATAAAGAAAGGGGGGATGGAGGACCGTCCGATGACACCCCCCTTTCCTCTCTTTTGCTCTCTCTCTCTCCTGTTGCCCTACACCCGCATTTTCTCGCTCCTCACGTTCGACCGACAACCCTGTTCTTCCTTTTGCCCAACAACCCGACCGGTAAGCCCATTTTTCCTTCCATTCTTTTGCCCTTATCATTTCTTGATGGCTATACCTCTCGGAACCCCGAGTCTGTGGTACACTACTTCAGTGTCCACCTTCAGGAATAGGGATCCCAACTCTCTTAAGTTGGAGTATCATCTGCCCCGGGACTATCGGGTAGTAGTCCCGAGCTCGGATGACCGACCCCACTTGCCCCCGCCCGACCATTTTGCCATTTTTAAGGACCAATTTCTGGCCGACCTGGGATTTCCCCTATATCCTTTCATAGCCGAGCTTTGTAACTACTTCCAGATTCCTCTTTCTCAACTGTCTCCCAACGCCATCCGCATTGTTTGTGGTTCAGTCATCTTATTTACCCTATACCAAGTGCCCCTTCACCCCAATATCTTCCATTTCTTCTATTACCCTAAGAAACAGGAGTCGAGAAATTTTTTTCTTCCAAGCCCGGGCCAAACTATCATTCATAGAAAAAGTGCCTAGCTCTAACAAAGGCTGGAAGACCCACTACTTCTTCATTCGTCCTCCTCTCGCCCCGAGTTGGCCGACCGGCTGGATAGAGGACCTGCCCCCTCAGCCTTACATGAGGAAGGACTACAAGTCTGACCCGGAGTTCGCGCTTGCTTCCACCCGACTCGGCGGTCTTCACTTTCATGGCATGCGCCTCCTTAACGAGGCCATGTTGTATATCTTCGGGCTGTGCCCCACACCTGTGACTTCGCCCGGCACTTTCTGTAAGTATTCCTTTTCTTTAGAATACCTTTTTCTCTGACTCAATGTTTTCTTTCGTTGCAGCCGAGATGATGTGGGAAGCCGCTTTGGACGAAACACTCGGCTTGGACGATGCCGAGTTAGATGCTAGGGTGGCCGCCCAGTTGGAGAAGAGGACGGCTCCTTCGACCGGCGATACCTCCCGGATCGGGGAGGATCTCCCCTCCACTCCGCCGGCTCCTACCATGGCACCCGAGCCTGCCGAGGCCACGACCAAGCCGGCTGATACACCGGTAATGCCGGCAGTCTCTCCGGCGGTGCCACTTCGGAGAAGGGTGAAACACCGAGCAACCAAAAGCCGGCCGCCTCCCCGTACTTCCTTGGAGGAGGAGCTGGTGCGCGAGGCGGCCGTTTCTCCCCCCAGTCAGTCGGACGAACCTCGCCCTCAGAAACAGCAGCGGACGACCGAGCCCAGTCCGCAACCCCGGTCGGCGCACATCCCTGAGCCTTCCTCCTTCCAACCGCAGGCGGGAGCTTCCCCTGACCCTGCTCCGGCTAAGCGACTGACGAGCCATATGATCCTCCCTTCGGGGAGCCCAAGTTCTTCTACCGAGCCCGGGCAGCGAGTTGTCCTCCATGGGGAGCTGGCGGAGTGCTGGGACCAGGGCATCTTGGTCGGGCAGTCTAGGGCCCCAGTCAAGCTAGCTACCAGTTCTTCATGGACGCCACTCAGGTAAACTTGATTTTGGTACCTTTGTTTTTCTGACTGGTAACTAACAATGCTTCATTTCAGTTTTGGGCTTCCTGTTCGGGAGTGGCCCAATCCCTGGTGTATAACGCCCGGGGGCGCCGAGCAGCCGAACGGAGGGTGGAGGAACTGGAGCTTCGCCATTCCCACTCCAAGTTGCCTGCCGTGGATGAAGGGGTTTCCATCTTGCATGTGGAGATCCTAGAGCTTAGAGAAAAGCTTTCTGACGCCCATGAGCGCTTGGGGGAGGAGACACAACGTGTCGAGGCGGCCGAGCGAGGGGTGGCCCGATCTGCGGGGGTAACCGAGGCCCTAGATAAAGAAAGGAAGAAGGCCTTAGCCCGCCAAGCCCGAGCCCGAGCGGACTTGGACAAGAAGACCGCGGAGGCCAAGGCGCTAAAGGTCCAGCTGAAGGAAGTAACTGAGACCATGAGCAAGCTTCGGCTGGACCTGGCCGACAAGGAGCAGGCGCTCGCCACCCGGGAATCGGAACTCACGACCAAGGAGGTCGAACTGGACACCAGGGGGGACGAGTTGAATCTGGCGAATGGCCTGCTGGCTTCAAAGGTATCGAAACTGGAGAGTTGGGAAGCAGAGCTGACCGACCTGCGGGCGGAACTGGATAGCCTCAAGGCTTATCAGGATGAGGAGCCCGCTCGGCTGGAGGCACACCGGCTGGCGAGCATCAATTCCGAAGTCTTTGGTCAGCAACTGGCTAGGCGGACCGCCGACATGTTCAAGGCGGGGATTGACAGCGCCATCTTACAGTTAAAGGAAAGCGGTCACCTGCCGCAAGATTTACCTCCGAACGCTGTTAAGCTCAGCCGAGTCAAGGAAATCCTTCCTCCCGACTTCTTCCGTCCGTTTATTTAATTTTTGTTTTTTCTCCCTGTCGAGTCCTGTTTATTTTGTCAAGGTGATCTTGTAACTCCTTTTGATGGATCAATGATAAATCTTCTTCCCGTTTTTCCTTAGCGAAATTTTTGCCTACGAGTTCGACCGGGGATCTATTTATAACTTACAAACCTGACCGGACTCGAGTCGATTCGGCTCATGGCGGCGTCGTTCTCATCACACGCTAAGTTATGAAGCAGCCAGGGCCGAGTAAATGTGCAGGGGAAGATCCCTTCACAAATTAGATAAAGAATCCGAGTTTGAACATCCAATCGATTCGATCTTTTCAGGGCGGGAGCCGCTATGCGTAAGGTCGGGGGATTGAACCTGGCTTCCGGTTGGGCCGTTCCTTAGCGAGGGCAGCCACGCGTCCGGTCAGGGAACCATACCAGGCTTCCGGTTGGGTCGTTCCTTAGCGTGGGCAGCCACGCGTCCGGTCGAGGAACCATACCAGGCTTCCGGTTGGGCCGTTCCTTAGCGTGGGCAGCCACGCATCCGGTCGGGGAACCATACCAGGCTTCCGGTTGAGCCGTTCCTTAGCGTGGGCAGCCACGCGTCTGGTCGGGGAACCATACCAGGTAGAGTCGTGAGAACACGCTCACATGTAACTCGCTACCGCAAGTCCGGACGCCGTCCTGAGTAGTGAGCAGCCCGGGTCTTTACTATGCTATTGTAGGTCGGTCTTACATTGAAAAATTACATGTTCTGAGGCTCCCGATAGGGCTGCAAATGAATAGCATTCCATGGTCGATCCAGCTGTTGGAGCAATCGGCCCTAAGATGGTCTGGTATGACCATAGGTTTTGATGTTTGGACAAAGAGTTTAAGTTAGGTTTACCCTGTGTATTTGATATGCGTATGTTGAGTGTGCAGGTTGTATAGGTACGCATATGGACTTGACTGGACGGCCTCGGTTTGGTGAAGGATGGCATGGAGGCTAGCTGGAGGCTGGCGTGCGCATCTGAGGGACCATGGAGTGCAGAGACGATGAGCTGATGGGCGCGGACTTCGAGGTGTACGTGAAGGGTGGCATGGATGCAAGCTGGAGGCTTGCGTGCGCATCCGAGGGATGAGGGCCGAAGATGAAGAGGGCGCGAAGGCAATAGTCGAGACTGCGGAGGAGGAGTCAGTCGAGTCGTGAGGGTACGAGTGCTGTGTGAATGTACTCGGGAAGTCCTAGGGGTCGAGTGCGGAGAGAAATGTACTCGGGAAGGGTAACCTAGGCTTGTGGGTGAAGGGCAGTCGACTGCCAGGATGGGCAGTCGACTGTTGACCAAACAGAGAATCGGGTCGACCCAGGGAGGGTCGACCAGTCGACTGCCAGTCGACTGGAGGTGGTTCCAGTCGACTGGACCCAGTCGACTGGTTCTGTACCAGTCGACTAGAGGTCGACCGTTGCGAAGGCGGCTGAGGCTATTTTGTAGCCGTTGGAGGCTACCAGTCGACTGGTACGTGAGCAGTCGAATGGAGCGCGGGTTTCAGCCCCGAGTCCTATTTAAAGGAGCTCGGTTTGGGGCTAGGGTTCTTGACGAAACTTGCTTGGATAGGGCAAGTTAGTAGTCTTGTGTGCTCAGGAGCTTGTAGAAGATTGTGGAGAGGTTTCTCCACCCACAAGGAGCAACACGTGATAGCCGGAGGGAATCCGGGGAGCGATCCGCCGAAGGATCAAGGGATCGTCCACCTCACGGACTGTCGTGGAGTAGGAGCTTCATCTCCGAACCACGTAAATCGGTAGTGTTAGCGTTGTTTACTTGTTAGTCTCTTTTATTATTGTTTCCGTTGCGCAAACTAACAACGTAGGTGAAAGAAAACGCCGAAACGCTATTCACCCCCCTCTAGCTAGGGCAAATATCCCAACAAGTGGTATCAGAGCGAGGACCGCTCTTATTGGACTAATCGCCAAGGGAGCACGCGCTAGAGGGAAAAAATCATGGAAGACAAGCTTGGGGATGACATATACACTCCACCGGCCTACGACCATGAAGACTTCGGGCGTTGGAAGTCAAGAATGGAGACGTGGCTAGTGATGGAGTGGGAGTGCATGATGATGGTTGAGGAACCATTCGAAATCCCTAGAGACAAGCATGGGAAGAAGCTTCGCCCAAGATATTGGACTCAAGAACAACAAGATTACTCTAGGGCAAACGAGAAGGTAATGAATATTTTAATAAATGTTTTGCCTAACAATATCTTGAGGTGTGTAGGGAAATATCAAAATGCATATGAATTATGGAGCAAAGTGAAAGAGTTCCATGAAAACCCTACACATGGTCCAATGGTGGAAGAGCCCAAGGAAATGGGCTCAATAGCTCAAGAAGAGGAAGAAGTGTCAACTTCTTCAAGTGAGGAGAAAGAATTGAGTGAGAGGTCATCTACCTCATCTAGAGAAGAGGAAGAGGAAGTGTCGAGCTCAAAGAGTGAGGGGGAGAATAGACCTTCATCAATTCGGGATCAAGAGAAAACTTCCACATCTTCCAAGGTTGAAGAAATAGTCAACCTAGCCTCCACCTCCACCAAAGCAAGCAACAAAGACCACATCATTTGCTTTGGATGCAATGAAAAGGTGCACTATAAGGACAAGTGTCCGAAAGGTAAAAGGGAGGTAAAATCTAAACCCATTTCAATTTCGATTAAATCTAACATGGGTTGTAGGAATAAAGAAGCTCAAGCTAAGAAGAAGAACATTAGATGCTTCACGTGTGGGGAGCTAGGACACTACCACACAAGATGCCCAATGAGTGGAAAGCTCAAGAAGATGGAGCATCTAAGAAGATGGGAGAAAGAAGAAAAGAAGAAGCAAAGAGCACATCAAAGAGGAACTACAAGGGTAAGGGAGGTAATTCCTAACCCTAGATTAAATTGTCATTCACATTTAAGTTCCTCCATGAATGCTAAGAATCATGCCAATTACCCATCCATGAATATTAGAAATAATGCAAATCATCCATCCATGCATGCTAAAATTAATGAACAATGTTTAATGGTGCATAATTTTGGATTTAGATATAATGATAGGAATAGGAATAACAAGGTAGATCATCATTCTAGAAAAAGCATGCATCATGATAGACCTACGACTTATGCACCTAAGGATCAAGGCATTAACCCCAAGAAGGGGAGACACATGCCTAGAAGGAAGGGTAGGTCTATGAATGTCCAAGGTGGACATGTGGACACTAAGGTCAAGAAATTAGAAAGGGAAAATCAAGCCTTGAGGGCAAGGCTTGATACATTAGAAAAAACCCTAGAAAGATTCAAGGTTGGATCTAAGGGTCTAGACCTAGTATTGAGTAGCCTAAAACCTAACTGTGATAGATCGGGTTTGGGCTACCAAGCTAAGACCTCCAAGGCCAACGAAAAGAAATGTGTTGGTAAAGCACATAAATATGGCAAGGAGGGTAAGTCCATGGATGGCAAGAAGATGTCATCCAAAGGGAAAAATAAGGACATAACCAAGGACAAGGGGTCTAAGGTTAAGAGAGTCTGTGTTGTAGGCCAAGAGTCACCGGTGGTACACCGGTGTGGCCTAATGTGGGTTGAGTCACCTAGGGAGGTGGCTAAGGCTAAGAGCTCAAGGGGGAGCTCTAGGAGCCTTTGGGGTCCATGGTAAATGGATCTCAAAAGTTTCCCCTTAGGAAATTAGGTGTAATGTGCCAAAAAGGGTTAGAAGACTTGGGTAAGTCTTCATCCTAGGTTATGGCACACTAAAAAGGGGTTTAGGGAGAAAAAGAGTGAAAATGATAGTATAATTGGAAGAAATTGGATCTAATGTGAAAATACCATGTAACTTGATGCTACTAATGGATTATGGATGAGTATGAGAAGAAGCATCAATGTGAGGTCGAAATTAGAACTTTGAGCTAAGGTTTTAATGATACACTTTAGGATAAGTGGAGTTTGGCACATTAAAAGGAGAAGTTAGGGAGAAAAAGATGAAAAAGGAGGATTAATTGATGAAATTGAGGTTTAATGGTGGAATACCATATATTTCAATAATAGGAATGTGTTTGAATCAAGGATAAAAGGATAAGTTGAAGAGAAGTGAGAATTAGGATTTTTGGGAAGAGATTAATTGATACATTTTAGAAGAAGTGGAGTTTCGTGCCAATCTTGGGATTTGGAGTACATTTATTTGGAAACATATTTTTCCCAAGTAGACATTGGCTTCACAAATCTCTCCACAAAATTTCAGAATTTTTGGAGACTTATAGAATTTCTACGACATTTCTGAAATTCACCAAAGAGGGCTGAAATTCAGCCACCAGTCGACTGGCTCAGATACCAGTCGACTGGTGGCAGTCGACTGGAGGTCGACCAGAGGTCGACCAGGATTTCTGTACACAAGAAAAACTGGATCCAGTCGACTGGGACCATCCCAGTCGACTGGCCCGTAAACTAAATGGTGAATGAAAGTAAATTTGGCAAATCAGAAATTGCAAATTTGATTATGGGATGTGGTTTAGGACTAAAGTTCTTGGTATTGATTTCATATTCTTTGAATAAAATGTTATCCCATGATTTGATAAGAATTTATTGGATTTTATGGAAATCAAGAAGGATTGGTGAGTCTCCCTAGGAATCTAAGATTTAGAGGTTAAACAGGGAATATTGAGGACAATTCCATGTGTCGAATTATGATGGGTAGATTTGACAAACACATGGAATTAGAAACGAATTTGAAGGTTGATACTTAATGCAAAAATTCTTAAGAAACTTAGATGTGTACCAAAAGTCAAGCACACTTGATATTTCCATGATATCATATTTTTCTAGGATAGGGTATATCCTAGCAAGTGTGCTTGCAAACCTTTAAAGTGTTTAGATTGGTGTGAGTTCATTTTGGCACTAAGGGAAAGGTTGCGTGGGAGCAAGCCTTAATGGTGTCCAAAGGGGAAGAACTCGAATGTTGGGTGGGGATAACTCAACATGGTTTTAGGAGGTTAAGTTGGGTAGAACTTGACCAGGGAAAAATGAAAATTGGGAGAAGGCATGGGTTAAGGGGGAGTTTGCCTCCTAATTGCCTTGATTTTCATTTTGAAACTTTTGGGTTTTGTGCCAAACTTGGGAATGGTGATAGATACATGGGTAGATGTATTTTTCCCAGGTAGGTATAGGTAACACAAAGTTGTCCACAAAGTTTGGAATTTTTTTGGAAATTTGTGGAATTTCTGGTGTATTACTGAAAATGGCCAGAAAACATTGAAATCAGAATACCAGTCGACTGCCACTGTGGGCAGTCGACTGGCCAAGGCTGGTTTGGGTATCAAGCAGCTGTTTTGGGTTCCAATGGTGAGAAACAAGTGTATGGGGGTCTAGTACACTGTGTTTAGAGTCATTGAGGAATTGAAAGAACCAATGATTGGGATATTATTGGTGTCTTTTTGATGTATGGCAAAGGGGGAGAGATGTTGGGTTTAAGTAGGAAACCAAACATACCTGTGCTAGAAACCCTAGGTTTAGGGGGAGTTGAGATTGAGGGGGAGCATGGTTGCTCCATTCTTGGCGTAAGGGGAACCTTGGAGAGGTTCTTAAAAAGTCTTTGTAAGACCAATGTTCGGGGAGCTTGGGAGAAGCTTTAAAAAGCCCGGGTTGTGTAAAAATCCTAGCTTGGAGGGCTAGGTGAGGGAAAATCCTAACTTGGAGGGTTAGGTGGTAAAAATCCTAGCTTGGAGAGCTAGATGGGAAAATTCCTAACTTGGAGAGTTAGGTGTGGGATGCCTTGGGATAGGATCCATTCATGCATGACATATGCATTCATTTAGCATGGTTTTTGCTATTTACTACTATCTTGCTTTCCTAACTTAAATGGATTGCCAAACATCAAAAAGGGGGAGATTGTTGGAGCAGCCCGGGTCTTTACTATGCTATTGTAGGTCGGTCTTACATTGAAAAATTACATGTTCTGAGGCTCCCGATAGGGCTGCAAATGAATAGCATTCCATGGTCGATCCAGCTGTTGGAGCAATCGGCCCTAAGATGGTCTGGTATGACCATAGGTTTTGATGTTTGGGCAAAGAGTTTAAGTTAGGTTTACCCTGTGTATTTGATATGCGTATGTTGAGTGTGCAGGTTGTACAGGTACGCATATGGACTTGACTGGACGGCCTCGGTTTGGTGAAGGATGGCATGGAGGCTAGCTGGAGGCTGGCGTTCACATCTGAGGGACCATGGAGTGCAGAGACGATGAGCTGATGGGCGCGGACTTCGAGGCGTACGTGAAGGGTGGCATGGATGCAAGCTGGAGGCTTGCGTGCGCATCCGAGGGACGAGGGCCGAAGATGAAGAGGGCGCGAAGGCAATAGTCGAGACTGCGGAGGAGGAGTCAGTCGAGTCGTGAGGGTACGAGTGCTGTGTGAATGTACTCGGGAAGTCCTAGGGGTCGAGTGCGGAGAGAAATGTACTCGGGAAGGGTAACCTAGGCTTGTGGGTGAAGGGCAGTCGACTGCCAGGATGGGCAGTCGACTGTTGACCAAACAGAGAATCGGGTCGACCCAGGGAGGGTCGACCAGTCGACTGCCAGTCGACTGGAGGTGGTTCCAGTCGACTGGACCCAGTCGACTGGTCCTGTACCAGTCGACTGGAGGTCGACCGTTGCGAAGGCGGCTGAGACTATTTTGTAGCCGTTGGAGCCTACCAGTCGACTGGTAAGTGAGCAGTCGACTGGAGCGCGGGTTTCAGCCCCGAGTCCTATTTAAAGGAGCTCGGTTTGGGGCTAGGGTTCTTGACGAAACTTGCTTGGATAGGGCAAGTTAGTAGTCTTGTGTGCTCAGGAGCTTGTAGAAGATTGTGGAGAGGTTTCTCCACCCACAAGGAGCAACACGTGATAGCCGGAGGGAATCCGGGGAGCGATCCGCCGAAGGATCAAGGGATCGTCCACCTCACGGACTGTCGTGGAGTAGGAGCTTCATCTCCGAACCACGTAAATCGGTAGTGTTAGCGTTGTTTACTTGTTAGTCTCTTTTATTATTGTTTCCGCTGCGCAAACTAACAACGTAGGTGAAAGAAAACGCCGAAACGCTATTCACCCCCCTCTAGCTAGGGCAAATATCCCAACACCAGCCTCTTGCCTTGTTCATCCTCCAGGTAATAGGCGCCCGACTGCAGGTTTCGGACAACCTTGAACGGTCCTCCCCATTGGGGCTGTAGCTTGCCAACATCGCCGACTGGTTTGATGCGCTTCCAGACGAGGTCCCCCACCTGAAAGATTCGGGGCAGCACCCTCTGGTTGTACCTTTGCTTCATTCGTTGTCTATATGCAAACATCCGAGCGGCTGCTTTATCTCTGATCTCTTCCACCAAATCGAGCTCCAAACACCTTCTTTCTTCATTTCCCTCGTCGTATATCTTCCGCCGATCGGACTCACATCCTACCTCAACCGGCACCACCGCTTCACAACCATAGACTAGTTGAAAAGGAGTTTGTCCGGTCCCTTCTCGGGGAGTGGTTCTGTGCGCCCACAGAACACTCGGCAACTCGTCTACCCAGGTTCCTCCGGCATGATCCAACTTTGTCTTTAGCCCCCGGAGTATTTCTCTATTGGCTACCTCGGCTTGCCCATTGCTTTGAGGGTATGCTACAGAGGTGAAGGCCTGCCGGATACCATACATTGAACACCAATCTTGGATCTTCTTACCTTGAAATTGTCGACCATTGTCAGAGACTAACTTGTGCGGGATCCCGTATCGGCAGAGTATGTTTTTCCACAGGAATTTAATCACTGCCTGCTCAGTGATTCGGGCCAATGCCTCGGCTTCGACCGACTTAGAGAAGTAGTCGACTGCCACCAACAAGAATTTCTTCTGGGCCGGGGCAATAGGGAATGACCCGACTATATCCATTCCCCACTGGTCGAACGGGCAGGAGACCACAGTTGCCTTCATGATTTCTGCCGGCCGGTGTGAAAGGCTATGATGTTTTTGACAAGATAGACAAGTGGCTGCTAGCTGCTCGGCATCCTTCCTCAGGTCTGGCCAGTAGTACCCCATAAGGAGCGCCTTCCGCATCATCGCCCTACCTCCCGAGTGGCTGCCGCAAACTCCCATATGTATCTCCCTCAGCACGTAGTCTGCGTCTTCCTTATTTAGACATTTGAGCAGCGGTCGAGAGTATGCTCTTTTGTACAGGGCGTCTCCCACCATGGTGTACTGAGTCGCCCGTTTCCGTAGGATTCGTGCCTGCTCCTGGTCGGGAGGAAGGGTACCTTGCGTCAAAAAATCGGCCAGGGGTGTCCTCCAGTCATCGTCCAATTCTAACTCAGCCTGTTGCTCTATCTGCAGAACCATCATCATGTGGCTGGCCGGCCGGGGAATGGACCAAGAACCGACTGTGTTGGCTAGCTTTGCCAACTCGTCCGCCCGGAAATTGCTTTCCCTCGGGATCTTACGCAACTGCACTTCCAGGAACTCCGCCTTCAACTTCTCGTACATGTCTATGTACTCTTGGAGCCTTTCACTATTGACCTCAAACTGGCCTGCTAACTGCTGCACGGCCAACTGTGAGTCTGAATGAAGAATTACCCGAGTGGCGCCCACTTGCCGAGCCGCCTGTAGTCCCGCGATAAGAGCTTCATACTCGGCTTCATTGTTGGTTGTCTTGTACTCAAGTCGAACAGATAGGTGCATTTGCACTTCTTCGGGCGAAATCATCAGGATTCCTATCCCGCTGCCTGTCCGAGCGAATGCCCCGTCTACATAAATCTTCCAGGCCCCCTCGGCTTCATCCGGATGTCATTCAGTGAGGAAATCGGCTAGGGCCTGCGCTTTGATAGCTGATCGAGGCTTGTACTGGATATCATACTCACTTAGCTCCGTGGTCCATTTGATTAGGCGTCCGGATGCTTCTGGGTTCGTGAGCACTCGTCCCAAGCTACTGTTGGTAAGGACGACAATTGGATGCGCCAGGAAGTAGGGTTGGAGTCGCCGGGCCGCCAAAAATAGTACATAAGCCAATTTTTCGAGTGTCGTGTAATGGCCCTCGGCTCCTTTAAATAAATAAGCAAAGAAGTACACCAGCCGTTGCTCCCCCTCGGCCTGCCTGATCAGGACCATGCTAGCTGAATCGGCTGAGGCCGCTAAGTATACAAAAAGAGGATCGCCGAGCTCGGGTCGAGCCAAGACGGGCAGCTCGGATAGATAAACTTTTAATTCCTCGAAGGCTCTGTCACATTCAGCATCCCATTGGAACTTGGCAGCCCGACGCAGTGTCTTGAAGAAGGGTAGCCCCCGTTCAGCCGATCGGGAAATGAATCGTGATAGAGCGATGATTCTTTCTGTCAACCGTTGTGCTTCTCTCAGATTTCTCGGGGGCGGCATGTCTAATATTTCTTGGACTTTGCTGGGGTTGACCTCGATTCCTCTTTCAGTCACTATGTACCCGAGGAATTTTCCGCGCCTAGCTCCGAACAAACACTTGGCAGGATTCAGCTTCACTCCGTATCCCCGCAAGGTACAACAAGTCTCTTCTATGTCCTTGATCAGTTCATCCACTCGGCCGGTCTTGATCAGGATGTCATCAACATAGACTTCCACATTGCGCCCGATCTGTTTCCGAAAAACTTTGTTCATTAGGCGCTGATAGGTAGCTCCAGCGTTCTTGAGGCCGAATGGCATGACGGTGTAGCAATACGTGCCGTCAGCCGTAATGAAACTGACTTTCTCCTGGTCAGCTACCGCCAGCGGTACTTGATAGTAGCCTTGGTAGGCGTCAAGTAGGGAGATAAACTCGCTGCCGGTCGTTGAGTCCACCATTTGATCAATTCTGGGCAGGGGTAGCAGTCCTTCGGGCATGCTCGGTTGAGGTCCCGAAAGTCAATGCAGACCCGCCATTTATCATTCGGCTTGGACACTAGTACCACATTGGCAAGCCAAGCTGGGAATTGGACTTCCCGGATGTGCCCTGCCTCAAGTAGCATTTCAACCTCCGCCCGGATGATTTTGTTTTGGGCCGTGCTGAAGTCCCTTTTCCTCTGTTTGACAGGGCGAGCGTCTGGGTAAACATGTAGGTGGTGCTCGGCAACCTCCGGTCGAACACCTTTTAGATCCTTCGCCGATCAGGTGAAGACATCTTGATTTCTGGCAAGGCAATTCAGCAACGGCTGCCTTAATTCGCCCGGAACTCCGGCTGCTATTTGCACCTTTGTCTCTTCTCGCTCGGGGAGCAGCTGTACCTCTTCCCTGTCGTCTGGCAACTCAGCCCAAGGGGATGCTTGGACCATGTTGCAATCATCTTGAGTTCGTCTGGACTTCTGTCCTCCCGACCGGACGTCGTTCACATAGCACCTCCGGGCGACCGTCTGGTTACCTTTTACTTCTCCGACTTTCTCTCCGTCCGGGAATTTGACTTTGAGGTAGAAAGTGGAGACTACCGCCCGAAACTCGTCGAGCGCCGGTCGGCCCAATATGGCATTGTAGGCTGACGGTGCGTCCACGATCAAGAAGGTAGTCCACCTTGTCCTCTTCAGGGGCTCCTCACCCAGGGAGACGGCCAGCCGGATCTGCCCGATCGGCTGCATCTCGTTCCCTGTGAACCCGAACAAGGGTGTGGCCACCAGTTCCAACTGCGACAGCTCGATCTGCAATTGATCAAAAGTGCTCTTATATAGGATATTTACCGAGCTACCAGTGTCGATGATGGTGCGGTGTATCTCGTAATTGGCTATGACGGCGGTGATGACCAAGGCATCATCATGAGGTACTTCTACCCCTTTCAGGTCCTGGGGCCCGAATCCAATTTGGGGTCCTTGTGCTTTAGCGGCGCTGGTCCCTACTTCATGTATCTCCAATCGGCGAACCTGGGATTTGCGTGCCTGGTTTGAATCCCCTCCAGTCGGTCCACCAGAAATCACGTTAACGCCTCCTCGGACGGCGTTTTGGCGGTTGACCCGTTCTTCCTCCAATTCTCCTGCTTCATCTTGGTCGGGTTGGGGGAACAGTTGACGAGCTGCGGGCGAGTCCCGTCCGGGTCCTTCTTGACTAGCCGTCATGGGTCCTTGACCCCTTCTGTGGCCCTGGGGCGCCTGACGCCCCCGACCTCTCCCCGGTGGGGTTTGAACCCTTCTGGCTTGTCGGCATTCCTCAGTGCCGTGGGTGTTGCTCTGATGAAAGGTACAATAAGGTCTCCATCGAGCCGGCCAGTATCCTTGTGCTACCTTCTGCACATGCCGGGGCTCCACTCCAGTCCGGTCGGCTGCTCCTCTAGGGCTACGAATAGGCCCTCCAGGCGATCGCATATATGGTGTGGGACCAGGCTGTGGAGCCACAGGTGCTTCCTTCCTCCGAGCGGCCTGCGCTTCCTCCATATTAATGTATTTTACACCTTCCCGAGGAGGCTGTCGAAATCCTTCGGAGGCTTTCGAATCAGAGAACGGAAGAAATCGCCTTCTTGTAATCCTTGGGAAAAAGCAGTGACCAAGACTTCAGGGGTGGCATTTGGCATATCAATGGCCACCCCATTGAATTTTTTATGTAAGCTCGGAGAGACTCCTTTGGCCCTTGTTTCAGTGTAAACAGGTTGAGACTGGTCTTATGATGCCTTCGACTGCTTGCGAAATGCTGCAAGAACAGCCGCTTAAGTTCTCCGAAGCTTGGTATTGACCCACCCGGGAGCCAGTCGAACCATCGCTAGGCAGGCCCGGAGAGAGTGGTCAAGAAGGCACGACATTTGACGCCTTCGGGATACTGATGTAGTAGGGCGGCGCTCTCGAACTTCATCACATGCTCCTCAGGGTCGCTAGCTCCCGAGTATTCGGGCATGGTGAAGAAACGCAGATACTTTGGAACAGGTTCTTCAAGAACCTGTTGGGAGAAAGGGCTTTGGGTCGGGAAAGCTAAGATAGGGTCGGCTAACCCCTTCCCTTTGTCCGGCCGCGGCTGGTGTGCCAGGCTGGAGGCGGAGATCTCGGCTGGTGCTAAGTGGGCCTCGTTGCGGAATAGCGCTCGAGGGTAAGGGGTCGGAAAGGCTTCAGCTGGAACGACCATCCCTTCGCCCGAGTTACCCTGAGCGGGGGGTCCAGGAGGTCGAACAGCTTGGCTGCCGATCGGCGGATAAGACTGCTAGGCCTTCTGTGTTCGAGAGGCCATCAACATCTCATACTCCTTAGGAGTGAGGGTAACCGTCAAAGGGTTAGGATCCTCCATCTTCTGCTCTCGATCAGGTGCACTGCCCTCCTTCTAGCGCCAAATTGATCCTGTCGCAGAGCGAGGTGGGGTTCCCGGCCGGATGACGGGGAAGAGCGGACGATGCTGGATGCCTCCCGCGTGAGAACTTGTTGACCTGGCCAAGGAAACGATCGTTAGCAACCCGCCGGGAATACGTCCCGGCAGGGCCCTCCGACGGTCAAGCCAGTATTCCGACGGCTAACAGAACAAAGCTATGGTGGAGCACTGAAGGGAGGAGATTTGCGCATACCTGCGTATGAAGGGTGGAGGGGCTTATATAGCCGGGGGAGCTGACCACTGAGGCCCCCGTACGGTATGGGAGACAAGGCCCTTGTCAGAACTGGCCATGCCTAGGTTACTTAAGTCATCCCGCGGTTATGGTCAAAGGGATGGAGGAGTACGGGTTTGTAAGCGTTGTCAGAGAGAAGAGGTCTGGTAATGGGCTCCGGTACCCTCGGCATGCCTGGTGTCAGAGACACGTGCCGTGATGGGACCGTGTCAGGTGCGCACACCAGATGTCAGAGGTACATGCTGTGACGGGACTGTGTCAAGTGCGTACGTCGTGATGGGATGCAGTCAACCCCTTCAGCCCGAATGGGCTGAGGGCGAGTGCGCCCTGGTGAGCCCGACTGGGCCGAGGGCGAGTGCACCCGGGTGAGCTCGACTGGGCTGAGGGCGAGTGCGCTCGGGTGAGCCCGACTGTCCTATACGTGGGCTTGAGCAGGCCTCGCAAAATAACATACTGACTGCTTTGGGCTGTCACTGAGATAGGACGGGATCATTAACGTATCTTTAATTGAATTATATGATATATAAAAACGTGTCGTCTTTAATTTTATCATGTTCAATATTGTCAATTTATAATAAATTGTATGCTTTGAATTTCATGGGGGCATATCAGTTTAGTCACTCACTTGATCCCTTAGGTTAATATCATTGGCTCAAGATGACCGTCAATGTCGAAATCATAGCATTTTATTTAAGTGATCAATTTATTGGCAGTGACGAGTATCCTAAACTAATGATTAATTTAAGATTATCAAATATTAAAATTAACTCGAAGCAAGCAAAGCAACCGGCCCTCAAATTTGTGATGTATGCATATGAAAATTTTAAATACGTAAGATTGATTAAATTAAATTTTAGTCGTTATCATCGGCTCGTATTAATAGACTTCGATGGTAATAGAATTCTTTTTTTATTTAATTTACAGAGTAATTTTAAGGTTAATTAGAAAAGAGAAGTGATTAAAAATTATTAATAATAGGTTAATTAATTATAATTAATTTAGGTTTGGTTTAGGTCAATTTGCTTTTGGCTTTGCCGACTTAAATGATTTATTTAGTTAGATTTGTTATTTATTTAATTAGATTTGCTTGCATAGTACTGCATTGAAAAAAATGGTTCTACTTGGATCAATCAGCTCTCCTCACACGCTAACTATAATATCTAGACTAATAGTTTCTGTGATTTATCTTCTTCATATTGATTCTAGGATGGATTGATGGAGACGCTAAGGACGAGTGAATCATTTTTTGCCATTACTTGATCAATCAAATTGATGAGACGACTTAGATTATATCTCTCACTTAGTCCATCAGTTTCCTTAGGTCTCGTTGGAACAACTTAGATGGCCTTGAATCAATCAATTAACCTCAAACTAACTCACCCAAATTAATTAAACTGACTGATCCAATTTAAAAAATCACATCACTTGATCTGCCTTACTTTTTTTCATCACTGCCTAGTCTAGATCACCAACAAGTCAGTCTACCTAGCAAGCCTTAAATTAATAAGTTGTATTTAACCAATATGTTTTGATGATTAATTTGATTAAGTCCTTTTGCATGCATTTGATCATTTGCTTTTAATTAAGTGCGTAAAGTAAAAATTAGTAATAGAGCCTTAAGGAACTTTCAACTCTTAATGATTATCCAGCTTAACAGAAGGATTTAAGGGTTATGGGACACGATATATTGTATTGATTGTTGTAATTTTTGGTAATAATTAAATTACTTATAAATAAAATTGTAATCCAGTACTTACCATATTTTTGTTTTTGGGGTATAGTTATTTTTTTTATCATACCGAAGTCTAAAATTTTTTAAACGATTTTCTTTTATATATATATATATATATATATATATATATATGAGTTTACTATGTTACGGATTCTGTATCACGCGGTGTTGTAGAGAGACAAATTTATTTTTATTAATCTTTTTTTAATTTAGGATGTTTTTAGAATTTAAGATTTTAAAATTAAAAAGTTGAGTTATAACAGATTTAAATTAATAAGATTTTTTTAAGGTTCAATAGTCTGAGTTATAGTGTTCAAAATAAAAAAATTTAGATTTTCACAAAGTATGTTATAAATATTTGATATTTAAAATTTTAGAATTTAAGGTTTAATTACAGTGAATTTAAGTCAGTAAGAATTTTGTATAAGATTCATTCGTTCCTTTTAAGTTATAGTATTTAAAAAAAAATTAAATACTCATAAGATATATTATAAGATTAATAATTATTTTAAAAAATAATTTATTAATAAAATTAAAAAAAATCAGAGCATGTAATTCATATAGGCGCCCGTATATAAACGCAATGGAGTCTGAATATCTCTAATCATGCATCATACAATTATTTATATAAAATTTCATACATGGATCACTAATTCATATATGCATGCCCTAATTAATTATAACCAGCTAATAACTAAAAAGGCGAACAAGGCATCTGCTGGTTAGCCAAGAAGTAGTGAAGAAGCTGCCGCGCTTGTCTCGGCGCTAACGTCGGCACCTGGTGGCCGGCGCCGCGGACGGTCACGAAAGTGAGCCCTCTGTCGTACACAATCCTCCACCCACCAACCTGCGCGCGTATATTAATTAATTAATTAATTAACCGATCATCACAATCATACTATATATATTTTTCATCATTTATTTAATTACTTAATACTACTTAATTTTGTTTTATATATATATATATATAATATTTATGCTGTGGAAATAAAATTTTCTCCTACGCTAGCTGCTACGCACCTGTTGGCGATCGTACCACGGCGTCCACTCTTGCACCGTTTTCAGGCCGAGCTTTCTCAGTGTGTATCTCGTGGATGTCACCGGAATTCTCCCATCAGCATCACCACTGAGGAACATGTTGTAAAAAGTAACAATAAGTAACATGCACCAAAACAGTAAGTAGACAATAAAATATTAGATGCAGGGTTTAGAAATCGTTATTCGGTTGAAGCGCCGATGTGCCGACTGCCCTTAGAGAATTGATTGCCGCCCTATGGTGCAAAGGCTCCTGGCAAAACCCTCCCAAGATCTGACAACCTCGCGACGTTCGTAGGTGCACTCCAAGACGAACGCTGCCTTCGGACTCAACCTCAGATCGCACTAGACGAAGCCTCAAGACCAACCGACCGAAAACCGAAGAAGCCGAAGAGAAATGCTCAGAAAAAAGCAGAGGATCTCGCTCAAAGAACAGAGCAGAAGAGAAGAGAGAAGTGAGTGTGTTGCTCTGCCTTCTTTCTCTCCTTTTATAGATCTGAAGAGGCAATACATTGCCTCTTCGTGCTGAGGAATCGCGACCACGCGAAGCGTCGCGTCGAGCGCGATTTCTCTCCTGCGCACGCCTGTTTCGCAGCACCTGATCGGTCACCGGACCGATCAGGATACGTCCTGATCGGTCACCGTGACCGATCAGGATACTTCCTGATCGGTCACCGTGACCAATCAGGATACTTCCTGATCGGTCCCTGTGACCGATCAGGCTATTCTGTGGGTGCGTGGTTCTTTCCAAAAACATATATTGAAATTCAAAAATCAACAATCCCCCACAAATTTCAAAATATTTTTTGGAAAAATAAAAAAAACAGGTCCTGAGGCTTTGTTGTAACGAGCTTTCAGTGAAAATACCTTCCGGTTTGAATTTTCACCTAAGTAAACCAATTTTATTCACACAGGTTTGAAGTGAACTAAGTCTTGAACTTAAACCTTTGATGTGTGAAAATCAACTGGCAACAACTCATCACAGGCGACGGTTGAATCCTTCTGGGTTGGTGCATTACGGCCATGCCACCGAATCTTATTTCATAAGTGTTAAGGAGAGTTGCCCAGACCCCCCACACTGCGGCCCCACAGTTACACTTACATAGGTGAATTCTCCAAGGATGTACTGCAAGCATCCTGTCATAAAGACCTTGAACTCATTAAGAGCCTTAAGCTCATCCTTACTAGCAGTCAAGCATCTATCCAGGGAAGAGACTTTGAGATTATATCTCAATCAATTGATGCTTATGGTTCACCCTTATAGCTTGTTTATACCACATTGAACCTACTTCTTGGGATCTCCAATCAGATAGGTTGGGTTGCCGCTATAGATGACACCAGAATAGGCCTCAATCCCATTCCCTTACTGGATCTCTTGATTTTCTCAGAATCAAGTCCTTTTGTGAGTGGATCAGCAATATTATCCTTTGAACTTACAAAGTCCAAAGACACCACTCCTTGAGACACTAACTCACGAACAGACTTCAATCTTATTCGTACATGTCTCTTCTGTTTCTGGTTATACTTGGAGCTTCTAATCTGAGCTATTGTTGTTTGGTTATCACAGTTCACTGAAATAGGAGGTATTGGCTTCATAATCAAGGGAATCTCAGTGAGAAGACCCTTAAGCCAATCAGCTTCAGTTACTGTGGTATCCAAAGCACACAATTCTGCCTCAAATGTAGAACGGGATATGATCGTCTGTTTAACAGACCTCCAAGCAATCGCACCGCCTCCAAGTGTAAAAACATAGCCAGTAACGCCTTTACACTCAGCAGTGTCAGCTATCCAGCTGGCATCACTATATCCCTCCAGGACTTCAGGGAACCTCCCATAATACAAGCCCAAGGATATAGTACCCTTTAGGTATCTGAGTACTCTGTCTAATGCTTCCCAATGTGTTCTGTCAAATCGCGCTCGACGCGACGCTTCGCGTGGTCGCGATTCCTCAGCACGAAGAGGCAATGTATTGCCTCTTCGGATCTATAAAAGGAGAGAAAGAAGGCAGAGCAACACACTCACTTCTCTCTTCTCTTCTGCTCTGTTCTTTGAGCGAGATCCTCTGCTTTTTTCTGAGCATTTCTCTTCGGCTTCTTCGGTTTTCGGCCGGTTGGTCTTGAGGCTTCGTCTAGTGCGATCTGAGGTTGAGTCCGAAGGCAGCGTTCGTCTTGGAGTGCACCTACGAACGTCGCGAGGTTGTCGGATCTTGGGAGGGTTTTGAGCAGGATACGTCTGCGCACGCCTGTTTCGCAGCACCTGATCGGTCACCGGACCGATCAGGATACGTCCTGATCGATCACCGTGACCGATCAGTGACCGATCAGGAAGTATCCTGATCGGTCCCTGTGACCGATCAGGCTATTCTGCGGGTGCGTGATTCTTTTCAAAAATATATATTGAAATTCAAAAATCAACAGAACAAACAAACAGAATTAATTAACATATATTTCCGAGAGTTAAAACAATGCAGACATAATCAAAATCGATAATATATATCATAATTAAATTCACCTGAAAACCCAAATCCTGATCCCTCCCTCGATGAGTTTGTGAATGATCGGAAGAATAGACGCAGGAGAATCGGTCCATTTGGTAGCCACTTCACTGCATGCCATGTATAGGAACTTAATTGATATATCAATATATATATAAACAAATCCATTGAATTACGAGGAAGCCAGCAAATATCGCCTGCAGTGCGTCCATCTGTAAGCAATATTCCCAGTCACGTTGGCATGCAGAGCGTCCTGCACGTCTCTCCTGTTCAAGTACACCGCAGTGTTAGACGACAAGCAAGGATCAGACCCTGCAGTAGTTGGCTGCTGATGCCATGCACTCTGCATGCGAACCAGAGAATCAAAATCACATATTAATCACGATATTGATCGATCGATCGATCATATATGTGATGACGTTTCTAATGATATATTTTTACGTGTCTGGAAGCATGTTTAGGGGCGATTCCGCTGATGAAGTGGCGTTTCTTGGCGTGATTAATCTCTGAGATGTTGCAGACTGGAGCGTACAAACTGTACATGTTGATGATCTTGTAAACTGCAAAGTACTCGTCCAGAGCCGCGTCGCAAGCAGCCGAATTCGGGTTTTCAAGCTCGCTGAAGTTGCAGTTCCTTTTCACGTCGGCGTAGACGCGGTCGGATATCACTGCGTGGTCCCAGGCGTAGTCGATCATGCCTGTTTGGTCTGTCTCGTCGTCCAACAAGGCGTTCCCAATCTGAACATGCATGCAGTTGCTTATCAAGCATTAGTCGATCGATCGATCGATCGATCGATCTCATGTTTGTAGTTAAATTTTTTCAGAGAATTAAGGACTACGTCTAACCATGAAGCCCTTCAGGTTGATGTATTGATTCTCCTCCGAAACGACGTGTTTGTTTTCGTCCAAGATTTTCTCCGAGAGTTGCGGTACGTAGTGCCCTGATTGAATTATATTGGACAGTTTAGATCATATATTGACAAGCACAAGACAGGGTACGTGGTAAATTAAGGCAAATGTGGCTGACCTCCATAACTTTCTCCAGCAATGTAAAAGTCATGAGATTTGAACTGTGGGAATCTCTTGAACCAATTTACGAGAAAAATGTATGAATCTTCAGCTGTAACATTATTTGCCAAAGAATGTACGAACCCAATTAAGAATAATAATATTAATTAAATACAAGAAATTAATTAACTGGAAATTAAAACTTGGTGGTGTAATTAATTAATTAATTAATTTACCAGTGATCTTATCTCCGAGATTGTTCAAGTCAGAAGTTGTGTTAGTGTAAGAAAAACCTACTCCGACAGGGGACTCAACGAAGAGCAAGTTGGCCTCTGAAATCGTTTAAAAAAAAAACTTTTATTTCATAAAATCTAATTTTTCCCGCTATTCCTTTCCAACTCTATTCCTTCCAACTCTATTCCTTTCCCAATTCTATTCCTATTTTATTTCATAAACTTTTATTTCATAAACTTTTATTGTCCTTCCAACTCTATTCCTTTCCCAATTCCAGTTCTTTTAATTTCTTGTGTTCCACCATGTGAAGGGTTGATTTTGATATGGCAATAGGCTTCCAGAATTATGGAGTTAGGCCCCCTGGTTATGATACAGCGGTAGGATGACTAATTACTAACTCAGATATATTTTATAAAAATTTTTCCTCCAAATGAGATGCGAATTCTGAGACGTCGATCTTCTAGACCATCTATCACGAGTACTTTTCGATTTATCTTATTGATCGATAAATTTTTTTTATAGAATCGAATCCATCGTTTCAAATTTAATTTGTCTGATACTAGTTAAAATCAAAAAGTAGCCTCTGCTGATGTCAATTAAACTATTAAATTATTTCATTTTATTTTATTTTATATAAAAAAAACTGCACTGCTTTTCATAGATGCCATGGGCTTCTTTTTATTATTATTATTTTTTTTTTATTTTCCAATTTTCAACAGAATTGTCCTACCAACCTAATAAGTGGTTGGTGTCGAATTATTGTGTGCCATGTCTCTAAATTAAGAATGAGAAAGTTATTGTAGATCTAGAAAAATAAAACAATATTTATTTTTATTTCAATAGTTGTAGCTAGCTAGCTTTGTCCATGGGCTTGTAGCAATGAATTAATCTAACTCAAATCCTGGTTCCGTGTCACTAATTCCATTCTATATTTGGTAGTTATTATTAGCGATTTTAATTTTCAAGAGTTGTATATTCTAGTATTTTTGATTGAATTGAGTTCGGTCTTTCAATGCTTCAATAGGGTTAATTACAGAGTTTGATCATTTACCTTTAACAATGTTAGGTTAAAAGAGAGAGTCGATATAATGATATTGTCCCTACTAAAATAGGAAAAGCCATAAACGCGTTTTATTCGAGAGTAAGAGGAGAGTTACTCAAGTTAATTTCTAAAAGAAACAACGGCGATGAATTTATTATTAGCACCATAAATACCTTAATATTATAACTGTGAATTTCCAAAGGTAAAATTTAATTTACATAACTGAAAATTTTAAAAAAAAATACGGTAAGCGTGAACGGACTTATTTTCACGGATTGCTACGGACCGCCCTCGTGGCTCAGTCCACGTCATTTTTTTTCTTTTTTATTTCTTTAATTAATACTTTTTCTCATTAACGCTTTTCTTCCCCGTCCTCCCTCGCTCGACGCCTCCCTCGCCACGACGACCCTCGCCTGCCCTCCCTCAGCGAGACGAGCCCCGTGCCTCCCTCCTCGCCGCCCCTCCCTCGCCGCGACGGTCTCTTCCTCTCGTCGTTCTCCTATTTCGGTCATCTAGTTCTTCGGTGAGAGTACGCTTCTTTTGGTAGGATACTTCTTCTTCTTGTCTTCTGCATCGCAGTTCTTGCTCGAGTTTATTTCGTGTTGATAGTTAGGATAACATGATGTCCTTTAGCTTTCAAAGTAGATATAATGTAAGATTTTTGACGAGGAGTCAAGCTTCGTTCAGTAGCAGCCACGATGACAAGAACAATTTGTTGTAATTGATACAAAATAAATACCCACGAAAACTAAAATTAAATTTATGCTAACAAGGGATTTGATATAGAGATCTCTCCTACTCCATGGATATATTTGTCCAGCCTCCATTGATTTAACGTGACCTCTCCTCTCTTGCTCCAAAACATGTCCATTTGAGTAATGAATTGGTGGCTAGCAAGGGAAAACTTACCTTGTCACGGCAAGGGAGGGACGTGAGGGAAAAACATAGCTTCGTCACGGCGGGGGAGGGAGGCTGCGATGAGGGAAAACATGTACCGATGTGGCGAGAGCGTTTCGGAGAGGAGAACGACGGGAGGAAGAGACCGTCGCGGCGAGGTAGGGAGGCACGGGGCTCGTCTCGCTGAGGGAGGGCAGGCGAGGGTCGTCATGGCGAGGGAGGACGGGGAAGAAAAGCGTTAACGAGAAAAAGTATTAATTAAAGAAATAAAAAAGAAAAAAATGACGTGGACTGAGCCACGATAGCAATCCAATAGCAATCCATGAAAATAAGTCTGTATCCTATCAACTCTGTGTGTGTGTATATATATATATATATATAATTTTGATCTGCTGCAGATCGTGTCCGGACAATGTACGTGGCGCGCCTGATCGGTATCCAATGCCGACGGGTTCACCGCTACTTGACTGGTTCACCGTACCCGACGGGTTCACCGTACCCCCTAGAATTACAATTTTGTTTAGGAGCGGCGGCCGAAAGCTGTTCGGCCGCCGATGGTGTCCGATCGTCGATCGGCCACCATCCGCGCTCTGCGTGACCGATCAGGCAGTTACCTGATCGGTCTGGCACTGTGGTCTACACGCGATCCGCAGCAAATCAGAACTATATATATATATATATGTGTGTGTGTGTGTGTGTGTGTTGTGTGGATCGTCTGTTGTGCCTACGCACCACTAGCCTAGGTGCCTGGATTTGACGGTTGGGTCATTTTTTTTCTTTTTGTATTTTTTTAATAAATAATTTATCAATCTTATAATATACTCCGTTAGTATCTAAAATTGTTTATCTTGAACAGTATAATTCGAGAGGAAAATTTGAACCCTAGGAGGAAAAGTTTATTAATTTAAACTCACTATCACTCTATACTTAAATCCTAAAAATTTAAACGCTGAATACATATAATATATCCCTTGAGCATCTGTTTTAATTATCTTGAACACTATAACTCAAGAGAGAAGTCTGAACCCTAGAGAAAATATCTTATTAATTTAATCCACTACAACTTAATCTCTAAATCTTAAAATCTTAAACCCTAAATATACCTAAAAACCCTCCGAGTGAATCCAAAGCACCTTGGATGATTGATCCAGGCGCTCCGAGTCCGCATAGGTGCGCTGCAAATAGTCCTAGAATATCAATTTTTTGTGTGTGTATAGTTTTGTTACCTTAAAAACTTTATCTCATACACTCCTTGTACACCTTAAATATTTTTTCGATTTGAAGGCAAAATTTTATTGGCATAACTAGAGCTTAAAAAATATATATATATAAATAAAAAAGAAAGAAAAAATATTGTTGTGAGAGACGTGGATGAGGTTCACACCATCTAATTTGCAACATAACCTTTAACCCTAAAGCTAAAATAAATGACTAAATCCTAAACTAAAAAAAAATGATGCACACTGCGTAATCACACATAGGCACCCATTGCGCAGTGCACAACATATCATTAGTGTATGTATATATACACACACTCCGCACTGTACAATGCACAACTATGTGCGCGTAACATATCAACTTCATTTTTTTTAATTTTTTTTTAAACATTGGGTAAAAAAAATAAACACCCTAAATATTATATCCTAAACCCAAAGCTTAAATAGTATATCTTAAACCTTAAAATACTATACCCTAACCTAAACCTAAAATTTAAATACTATACCCTAACCTAAACCTAAAATTTAAATACTATACCTTAAATCTTAAACACAAAATCTAAAACTTCAATACTATACCTTAAATTCTAAACTCAAAACTTAAATATTATTCTTAAATCCAATGTTTAAATATTTTACTGCTCTCTCTCTCTAAATATATATATTTTATTTTACTTTTATATGTCGCATCTCTTTTGTCGTATACTTCATGAGCATCCTAATTTTTTTATTTTTTTATTTTTTGATTAAGACTATATCTCAACTCTAAAATCATAAACACAAAATATGATTGGCATAACTGAGAGCTCAATGTCAATGTCTGACATATATATATATATATTGTTAGGATCCTGGGATGGCTAGAGAGGGGGGTGTGAATAGTCACCCACCAAAAACTCGTTTCTTTTCTTTCTGCATTCAGGTTAGCAGCGAAAAAAATAAAATTCAACAGAAACAAAAAGATAACAGAGACTGACACAGGATTTACAAGGTTCTGGGATAACTTGCCCCTAATCCTTGGCGTGCTCGTGAGGTGGGCGATCCCTTAATCATTGACAGATCAGACCCCGGAGTGAATCCGGCTAAAGGCTTCTCCTTTTCGATGGAGTAACCTCTCCACAAGCGTCTCGGAAATATACAGATGAAGCACAGGAGACTCGAGAAGGAAGCTCACACAACAGATGAGTAGTAAGCAGAAAGTTATGCAAGAAGAAACAATGCAAAGAGCACAACAACAGAACAACACCACAGCAAACCCTTTGCTTAGTTCTCAGTTCCTTCCTTGTGCTCCTCTGCTTCACCAGCTTCTTCTTAAACTTTTCTTCTGCACCACACTTACAGGCTCCGTCACTCACTGACCCACGGCGTCGTCGCCCACTGACTCACTGACCCCTTCTGAGCTCACTGAAGTCATCCTCTTCAGCTGCAGCTTCAGATCAGACGCCGTTGAAATCGACAAATGCGTATCAAACAAAATAGCACAGGTAAAAGCCACCCTGGACTCTTCTTCTTGCTCCTCCATTTGACTTTCACAGCTCTATATCATCTGCACACTCACAGAGTTATTAGCAAAGCAAATCAGAATCTGACAACCATTTGAATTAAAGTTCTGAGGTGTTGATCGGTCACCTGGACCGATCGGACAACCTCCTAACCAATTAGATTCTATTCTGATCGATCTAGTGATTTTATGATCGATCTCACTGACCGGTCAGAGCCCAGGGGATCGGTCATCAGACTGATCCTTGAATCCACTAGAAATTCAGCTTAAGTCACCTGATCGGTCAAGGTAGCCGATCAAGCAACCTCCTGATCGGTCAAGGTGACCGATCAAGAGGATGTTGGACCGATCAGGACCCATCCTGATCGGTTCAAAACTGACTGATCGGTCAAGATGACCAATCAGGGTCTTTCTGTGAACATTCTGATCATTTTCTGATTGATCACCAAACTGTTCAGAAGGTCCTCTGATTCCTCAGAAGCTTTCTGGATCGATCAATAGACCGATCAGACATCCTGGATCAGTCCTGTGACCGATCTACTATCGAGAGAGTTCGTGCCAACTCCCTGATCGAACTTCAGACCGATCCAGCCAATCATTTCGACCCTGAGTCCAGAGAACAGGCTCCCTAGCCTTCTCTGACTCAGTCTGGTCCCGGAGAACGAGCTACCGAGCCCTCCTCGACTTGTCTTGGTCCTGAGAACAAGCTACCTAACCCTCTCTGACCTAAGTCAGGAGAACAAGTTACCGAACCCTCTCCAACTCATCTCGGTCCTGAGAACGAGCTACCTAGCCCTCTCTGACCTAAGTCCGGAGAACGAGCTATCGAGCCCTCTCCGACTCATCTCGGTCCTGAGAACGAGCTACCTAGCCCTCTCTGACTTAAATCCGGAGAATGAGCTACCGAGCCTTCTCCGACTCATCACACTTAATCCGAACTTAACTATCGGATCTTAATTCTCACTCAACCGAACTTAAATCGGAGTCAACATCAAAATAACAATCAGGTCATATATATATATATATACCCAACACATCCAATGGTACATATCTTGTGAGCATCAAAGTGTATTTAATTTAACCTAAAAAAATTTTAGGCGTGGAAGGGATTTAGAGTTTTGATATCTCTCATACCTTATGCAACACACCCCATGAGTACCTTAAACAAAGGACCACAACCCCCTCTCAAGAGAAAAATCTTTCTATTTAACATTTAATTCTCAACCAACTAGGACTTTCTGCCCTTCGGTCTACCCGACCTACTAGGACTTCATCACCTAGCCACAACTACGACTTCTCTATCTGGTGTCTGGTCCTCTTGATCAAGATACGGGAGCACACACTTCCTTTGTTCAAGACTTAACTCACACGGTTAGATCTGGATCATACCTCTAGCTCATGCTTCTTCTGGCTGTTAGTCCGATAAAGAGCAACCTGACACTGATACCAATTGTTATGACCAAAAAAATTTAGATATTTCTACAATGGTATGATATTTTCCACTTTGGGTCTAAGCCGTCATAATTTTGATCTTGGGCTCTCCCCAAAAGGTTTCATATCAATGGAGATATCTTTTCTTTATAAGCCTATGATCTTTCTTATGTGTTTTTAATATGAGACTATGTTTGTAACTTTACAACCCTAACACTTAATATATAATCTTACTTTTAAATCCTAAATGTAAAATCTTAAATGATTTAACTACAAGCCAAAAAAAAAAGGATTGTCGCTTGCCATGAGTATGCAGGATATATATATAATTCGTTGCAGAACTAAGAGTATAATATTTTTTATTTATTTCTTTGAATAATTTTTTATCTTACGGGTATATTATTTAGGGGTTTCACTTTTAAATTTTAAGGTTGAGTTAGAATAATACGTATAAAAAAATTTCCAAATAATTTTTTTTAAATGCATACGGGGTATACAACTTAAGATACGTAGGTGAAACTAAATGAGTTCCTTCTCTTTATCTTCGTTGCAAAACAAATAGTTAATTCGTGTTAGTCCTGGGATATGTTGATGAGGATGCTAGGATGAATGAATCGTCTTTTAGTACCAAAATAAATAGAGATAAAATAAATAGAGATAGTTGCCAAATTACTTTTTGCTCCTTTTCTCTCGGTGGGGAATAGAACCGGTTCGTGGTGAAAAAGATCGAGTTCAATCAGCTCGCTTTATTGGGTCGGGATCTACTTTGTAGTTTCTTTTATCATAATAATTTTGATTTTTATTTTAAATTGCCACTAGTATCTAAGATTAAGGCCTTGCTGATTCGAATCGGTGTAGTTCCATAAAAAGTTTTCATTGACCATTTAATAAATTGGAGAAGCATACGTTCGTGATGATTTATTTTGACGGTTAATGTCTTCGGGGGTTATGGTACTGTGATAAGATGATTAATCGTTATTTCAGATATCCACGGTTTAATCCCCAGTTACGACGTATTTGTAAGAATTTTTTCTTCAAATAGGACGCGAACCTTGGGACGCTAGGCTTCTAAATAATCCACCGCGAGTGCTTTCCGATTTATCCCGATGTCTGGTGGAAAACTTTCGTGGGACTGAATCGGTAACCTCAAATTTATCTACTACCTGGTCCAACATTTTTTTTTATTTTAACGGCTAACATTTTCGATTTCACTATCTATCGAAAAGAAAATCTTTCACAATATTTAGGGAGTGTTTGGGAGAGTTCTGCTAGCTGCTTTTTAGATTCTAGCGATGCAGAAGTGCTTTTGAGTATTTGTGAATATCAGATTCTGTTTTAACTTCTGCAACTTTTACTCAAAAGCTGGAAGTAAAAATTTGATGCTTTTTTCTGCTTCTGCTTTTTTGCTTATGGTGTAGAATTAAAAGTTGACATTTATACCCATAATAAATTTATTATTTTACATAATTACCATCATATTTTTAAATAAAATTTTATATTTTTATATAATTTATATTTTCAAAATTTTTTATACATATTTGTATACATTTATATAAATTTTATTATTGTTTTATATTTTTATTAACTTTATATTTTTTTTAAACATATATATTATTAAAAAATAATTTTGATATAATATTTAAAATATAATATTAAATATATAAAATATTATTGATCATGTATCAAAATTATATTTAGATAATTGAAAACATAATAATTTATATAGTTTAAGGATATTAATGTCATTTAACTAAAAATTAAGCTTAAAAGTAATTATTTATCAAACACTTAAACTTTATCTTGTATCAGCTTTTGGCTTGTATTTTCAAACACTACATGTTATAGCTTCTTACTAACTTTAAGATAATCACTACAAAAATCACTTTTCAAGAAGTAAAAGCTCTCCCAAACACTCCCTTAATCTACCGTTGGAAGATCTAATCACGGTATTCAACCTCGAAGCAATAATTTCAAATTTTAAAATATACGTTGAAGAGGTATTTCTGGCTATCTTTCTTTTACTATAATAATTTTAAATTTAAAATCATACTTTTTTTATAATATAGATATCTAACTCTTTGCATTAATTAATTTTGAAAATGATCTATCTAGTCTTATAGAATTTTTTTATCGATCATCAGAATAACTAAGAGAAGTATACGTGCAAACTTATTCTGATTTGCAGGATAAATATCATTTCTATAAAAAGTCAACTTAGTTGACTTTGGATCAAAGGGTGACTTTGACTTTGACTAGGGGCCTGAGTGCAGACGGCGGGTGAATAAGCTGGCGAGACGATCAGACTTATGTGGCGAGTGCTGAGTAGATGATCCACGACGACACTCGGGCATCTGAGTCAAGATAAGCTTTGACTGCACAGCGGATAGAGCATTCGCCCGATACGCTACGACTAGGGCGCCTGAATGTAGGGGCGTAGTCAGGATTTAAAGTTAGACGGGGTTGATCAATTATAATTAATACAATAAAATAATTAATTTAAAAATATAAATATAAATAAAAATATATATGAATGCTATGTTTTAAAAATATAAAATAAAAATATTTAAGATTCAATATATTCTATTAAAAATATACACTAACATATTATTATAATCATCTTGAAATCAAACTCATTAATATTACATTAATAATTTTTTTTCAACTAATAAATGCTCTTCCTCCATCTTATTAAAAAATATTATTATACCAAATTTTATAGTTGAAAAAATTTATTAAATTATTACTATAAAAACAAAAAGCGATTATATGGATAAGGATATCAGATATACATTTTTTTGAAATATTACAAGATTTGTTAAGTATTTATTAAAAAAATAAAATATAAATAAATCAACTCATTTAATATAAAATTAGGATGTTAAATTAAAATCAATATGCATGTACATGTTAAAATAAGAATTATTTTAATTTAAATAAAAATTAATTTATATTTATTTTAATCAAATTTTAGTTGAATAAAATGATAAGCTAAATCTTCACTTTAAAATAACTTAAAATATATTTTAAAAAAAACTTCTCTTACCTATTCCACTTCTTATTTATGAACATGCAACGGGTGGGAACATGTCCATATAATACGTTTTCTTTTTATTCGTTTTTGTTTTTTCTCTTTCATTATTTTTTTTTCACATGCAGCCACAGTCTCTTCTTCTCAGCCTGCTCCCCTCCTTAATTTTTAGTAAATTAAGAAGTTAGGTGGGGCTGGAGCCCACCCTAATCTAAGGGTGGCTCCATGGCCTTTCAGGCGCCTGAATTAGTATTATATAAAGGTTTTGAGAGTAATAGTCTAATTAACTATTCTAATAACTCTTGTGTAATTTCTCTAAGTTTGTGCAATATCTATAAAGGCTTCTCCGTCATGAGGAGCATTTTTAGTTGAGCTTCATTGACTTGGAAGTAATCTTCCAGTTGCAACCAAGTAAAATCCAATGACTTTTGTTTCGATTTTAAATTCGTCAATTCATCCTCCTCTTGCCGTTCCACCTTGATCCAACAAAAATTTATTTTGATAATCAATCATTTCAATAATATACTGTAAGTAAATTTCAAATTTTAGATCTTAAGGGAGATTAGAGGGCTTAATCATGAAATCCTACTCTTGGGGTGGGGACATTTGCATTCGTTAGGGATTATACATGCTTGTTAATTCTGATATTTTCCAATAAAATCAATAAAATCAATATAAAACTAAATAAATAGAATAATAACTAAAAACCGTTCGAACAGATTAGGACAAAGTAGTTACGTTCTTGACGCAGCAATCTTGGTTACTCCATTGACCCAACCACTTCGGTGGGAAATGGAACCGGTTCGTGGTGAAAAAGATCGGGGTTCAATCAGCTTGCTTTATTGGGTCGGGATCTACTTTGTAGTTTCTTTTATCACAATAATTTTGTTTTTTTTTGAAATTGTCACTAGTATCTAAGACTTAGGCCTTACTGATTCGAATCGGTGTAGTTCCATAAAAAATTTTTATTGATCATCTAATAAATTAGAGAAGCATACATACGTGATGTTTTATTTCGACGGTTAACATTTTCGATTTCATTATTATTGAAGAAAAAATCTTTCACAATATTTAATTTACGATTGGAAGGTCTAATCACGATATTCTACCTCGAAGCAAAAATTTCAAATTTTAAAATATATCTCGAAGAGGTACTTCTAGCCATCTTTCTTTTACGATAATAATTCTAATCTTAGATATGATCAATTTAATCTTACAGATATTTTCTATCGACTATCGGGATAAATTAAAGAAGTACACGTAGAGACTTATTATGATAGCTACGTGTGCATATATTCGTATTATCGACTATCGGGATAATATTCGTATTCGTTATCCATTATCCGTTATCCGTTAAAAAGAATAAGCATATATTGATGGAGAGGGGAGATGAAAGGTTTGAGGTTTGCTAAAAAAAATTGTAACTAATCCTTTGGTTTAATTTCATATATGAAATATTTAATTAAATGATCTTGATCTCGTAATTATGCAGTTAACTGTATGTGTTTTTATCAAATGAATATGATAATACGTTGCAAAATTTAAAATTGATTGATATCTGTATACCGTCTACTATTCGGTTCCAGAGAAGTGAAAACTGACCACGTGTGCATTTATTGAGCGCTTCATCCGTGAATGGATTTAAACGTGAGACCATTTTTAGACATTCATCACAGTATAGATGATTAAGAAGCAACTTGGGAATCGGGAAACGAAAAAAAGTAAGTTTACTTAACCCTAACTAACTAACTAACTAACTAACTAATAAATTTAGAGGGCCGCCCCCGTCTAGATCTTCTCCTCCATTCATTTCCACGCCAATGGCCTCCTTCATCTCCGCCGCACTACTCCTCTTCGGCGTTGCCGCTTTATTGTCAAATTTCGCAGCCGCCAAGTCTGGAGTGCCCTTCGACGCTACGCCTTCGAAGAACGGCCACTCCTGCCCCTCCAACGCAACGCCTTGGAAGAAGGGCCACTCCTGGCCCTCCAACGCAACGCTTTCGAAGAAGGGCCACTCCGCCGTGCCTGTTCTTTTGCAGTATGTCGTCGGGTATGCCGGCATCTTGGGTTACGCCTACGCCTGGTACCACTTCTTGAAAGCCTTCCTAAACGATCTCTGCAAGCCCTTCTTCAAAGATCGCGAGGACGATTCTTTGACAATCATTTGTTCTTCGATCTGAGAAAACGGAATCTGCCCCTGCCATGCACAGTCCTATGATGAAACTTAATTAGTGTTTGGGCCGCTGAATAAACACTTAATATTGGTAAAATAAATAGCTTCTCTCCTAAAATTTGTATGATGCTATTATGATCTTGGATATATTATTTATGCTTAAAAATCAGACTTTTGCTTGCTTAGGAAACATTTAGAGAAACAGTTAGCTAGCGCATTATTTGTTTTTTCTTTGTTTTCTTCTCACGCTTAAAAATCAGCCTTTAGTTTTCTTCTCGCGTTGCTAAAATGATCGATCGATGAATACGTACACTTGTTTTAATTTACAATCCATGCCAAGTCTTGTTTGGCTTTTCTTTTGGTTGCATCCAGTTACAAGGGACCAAATATGGCTTAATTATGCTAGTCTAATTCCATTGAACACGACAAAAACTTATATAAAACATTCAAAAATAAATCTGCAATTATACAAAGTGAAAAAATTTTTGATCGGTTTGAAAAAGTGCAGATGTACGTGTTGACGTTCTCTTCTTTCATGGTTACGGTTTCATGGTTGATCCCTTTAGAAAATGATTAAGTTCGTTTCATTAAATTGATTAAGTTTGGGGTTGCTCTTTATCCGTGAATATTTCTTCATTTTTCGTAGGAATTCTTTGATTTGAGAAAATTTCACTTTTGCCCCTTCTCAAAGTTTGCCAACGTTAATTTGCATAATATTCATTGGAAATTATTACATGCATGTTAATTGTGATTGTTTTTTTCACATTAAAGTCAATATAAAACTAAATAGAATAACTTGGCAAATCTTTAATTGTTATTTTGATTAACCTTTGTTAAATTTTATCATGTTTAATATCGCCAATTTATAAATTGTAGATATATTTTATAGATCGTGTCAAAAAAAAAAAGGATCAGTGTAATAGATAGATAAGTTGTTGAGTTAATATAATTTATAATTTTTTATTAATTATTAATTTACGTGTTGAGTAAAATGCTTGATTATATAATAGAGTAGACTCTGTGTCATATCATTTAGCAAGAAAAGACAATGATTTTCACAGGATCAACCTATCAGTCCATTCTTTCAAGAGTTGCCAAGAGAACGGCTTCTCTTCTTTCCACGATCAAAAACTTCCATCGATATAAAAATTGGAAGAATGGTTACGGATGCATGATGGATATCGATCGATCTCTTCGGGAAAATGATTAAGTTTGATTAAATTGAAGCATACGAAGAGGGAAACAACTGCTAATTACTAACCAGAGAACCTTCACAAAAACGTCCTTCATTATCCGTTAACGTTCACTTTTGCCCCTTCTCCAAGTTTGCTAACGTTTGCATCATGCATGTTATTGTGTTTTTTTCCATGGAAGTCAATAAAAAAACTTAACATATGCTTAATTGAATTATATGATATATAAAAACGTGTCGTTTTAAATTTTATCATGTTCAATATTGTCAATTTATAATAAAGTGTATGCTTTGAATTTCATGGAGTCATATCAGTTTAATTAGTTACTCACTTGATCCCTTAGATTAATATCATTGGCTCAAGATGACCGTCAATGTCAAAATCATAGCATTTTATTTAAGTGATAATTTATTGGCAGTGACGAGTATCCTTAACTAATGATTAATTTAAGATTATGAAATATTAAAATTAACTCGAAGCGAGCAAATTAAGCAACCGGCCGGCGCTCAAATTTGTGATGTATGCATATGATTTTATTTTTTTTTAAAAAACTTAAGATTGATTAAATTAAATTTTAGTCGTTTTCATCGGCTCATATTAATCGACTTCGATGGCAATAGAATTCTTTTTTAATTAATTTTCAGGGTAATTTTAAGGTTAATTAGAAAAGAGAAGTGATTAAAAATAGGTTAATTAATTAAAATTAATTTAGGGTTGGTTTAGGTCAATTTGCTTCTGCGACTCTGTCCAATCAAAATAACTCTTTTGATTTGACTAATTCGATCGCCTAGTCTAACCAATTCGCGTTAGTCGAGTAGATTATCCAATTTGATTGGCTTTGCCGACTTAAATGATTTATTTAGTTAGATTTGTTATTTATTTAATTAGATTTGCTTGCATAGTACTACATTGAAAAAAATGGTTCTATTTGGACCAATCAGCTCTCCTCACGCGCTAACTACAATATCTGAACTAGTAACTCTTATGATTTATCTCCTCCGTATCACTTAGTCCATCAATTTTCTTAGGTCTAATTGGAACAACTTATATATATGAGTTTGCTATGCTACGGATTCCGCATCATGCGACGTTGCGGACAGACAAATTTATTTTTATTATTCTTTTTTTAATTTTAGGATGTATTTAGAATTTAAGATTTAAAAGTAGGGTTATAGTGAGTTTAAATTAATAAAATTTTCTCTTAGGGTTCAGTAGTCTCTCTCGAGTTATAGTGCTCAAAATAAAAAGATTTAAATTCTCATAGAGTATGTTATAAGTATTTGACGTTTAAAATTTTAGGATTTAAGAGTTACATCACAGTGTATTTAAGTTAGTAAGAATTTTTCATAGAATTTAATAGATCCTTTTAAATTATAGTATTCAAGTAAAAAAAATTTAGATACATATAGGATGTATTATAAAATTAATAATTAATTTAAAAAATATTTATCAATAAAATAAAAAAAAATCGTAGCAGGTACGTATATAAACACTAGGGAGTCTGAATCTCTCTAATCATGCATCATGCAATTATTTATATAAAATTAAAATTCCATACATCGATCACTAATTCATATATGCATGCCCTAATTATAATCAGAAAAATAATATACAATGTAAAAAAAATAACGTGAAACTCAATTGTATCAATCATCGACGAATTCATCGTGCCCCAGATTATAATTTGGTTCGGAACGAATCGGACCCTCCACTGTCCAAGCGACAATCGAACGTGTATACGAAAAATATTACATCATTCATATTAAATTTCACACTGAAATTTCACGCACTCTATCCTAGCTCTTATAATCAGTTAATTATTACTAAAAAGGCGAACAAGGCATCTGCTGGTTAGCCAAGAAGTAGTGAAGAAGCTGCCGCGCTTGTCTCGGCGCTAACGTCGCCACCTGGTGGCCGGCGCCGCGGACGGTCACGAGAGTGACCCCTCTGTCGTACACAATCCTCCACCCACCAACCTGTTGGCGATCGTACCACGGCGTCCACTCTTGCACTGTTTTCAGGCCGAGCTTTCTCAGTGTGTATCTCGTGGATGTCACCGGAATTCTCCCATCAGCATCACCGCTGAAGAACGAACAAACAAACAAACAGAATTAATTAATATATATTTCCGAGAGTTAAAACAATACAGAAATCAAAACATACATATATAACTCGATGATATATATATATATCATAATTAAATTCACCTGAAAACCCAAATCCTGATCCCTCCCTCGATGAGTTTGTGAATGATCGGAAGAATAGACGCAGGAGAATCGTTCCATTTGGTAGCCACTTCACTGCATGCCATGTATATATAGGAACTTAATTGATAAATACGTAAAAAAAAATAAATCCCTTAAATTACCTGCAGTGCGTCCATCTGTAAGCAATATTCCCAGACACGTTGGCATGCAGAGCGTCCTGCACGTCTCTCCTGTTCAAGTACGCCGCAGTGTCAGACGACAAGCAAGGATCAGACCCCGCCGTAGTTGGCTGCCGATGCCATGCACTCTAGGCATGCATGCGAACCAGAGAATAATCAAAATCACATATTAATCACGATATTGATCGATCAATCATATATGTGATGACGTAATTTCTAATGATTTTTACGTGTCTGGAAGCATGTTTAGGGGCGATTCCGCTGATGAAGTGGCGTTTCTTGGTGTGATTGATCTCTGAGATGTTGCAGACTGGAGCGTACAAACTGTACATGTTGATGATCTCGTAGACTGCGAAGTACTCGTCCAGAGCCGCGTCGCAGGCGACCGTGGTCGCGTTTTCCAGCTCGCTGAAGTTGCAGTTCCTTTTCACGTCGGCGTAGACGCGGTCGGATATCACGGCGTGGTCCCAGGCGTAGTCGATCATGCCTGTTTGGTCGGTCTCGTCGTCCAACAAGGCGTTCCCAATCTGAACATGCATGCAGTTTCTTATCAAGCATTAGTCGATCGATCGATCGATCGATCGAAGGTTTGTAGTTAGTTTTTCAGAGAATTAAGGACTACGTCGTCTAACCATCAAGCCCTTCAGGTTGATGTATTGATTCTCCTCCGAAACGACGTGTTTGTTTTCGCCCAAGATTTTCTCGGAGAGTTGCGGCACGTAGTGCCCTGATCGAATTAATTGGATAGTTTAGATCATCTATTGACAAGCACAAGACAGGGTGCGTGGTAAATTAAGCCAACTGTGGCTGACCTCCGTAACTTTCTCCAGCAATGTAAAAGTCGTGAGATTTGAACTGTGGGAATCTCTTGAACCAATTTACGAGAAAAATGTATGAATCTTCAGCTGTAATAATATTAATTAAATATAAGAAATTAATTAACTGGAAATTAAAACTTTGTGGTGTAATTAATTAATTAATTAATTAATTTACCAGTGATCTTATCTCCGAGATTGTTCAAGTCAGAAGTTGTGTTAGTGTAAGAAAAACCTACTCCGACAGGGGACTCGACGAAGAGCAAGTTGGCCTCTGAAATCGTTTTTTTTTTAAAAAACTTTTATTTCATAAAAGCTAATTTTTCCCACTAAAAAAATAAGTAAATAATTGCCTTTGTTCCAGGAATGCCTGTTGAATCTGAGCTCTGGCACACCCTTCTGCGTGAGAAAGGGCCCCAATTCCTCTGCCTCTCCTAAGCCAATAGAAGAACAACCAGGTCCTGAAAGAACAAGAGTCGAAATCGTGTGTGTATATATGGAATTATTGTTAATGCCTAACAAACAAGGGAAACAGTCATATATATGAATTAATCAGAACAACAGAGAATATATTGTTTCAATCTAAATGCAATTATTTCAGACAAGAACAGAGTTTAAATTGAAGAGCATATATATATATATATACCTCCATTGAGCCAGAGGAGGAGCGGCTTGCCGGAGGCGTTGTGCGTGGCCTCGAAGAACCAGTAGAAGAGCGCCCTTCCGTGGCTCTCGTTCACAGTAACATAGCCGGCGAACTGCCGGAACCCCACCGGCGGTTGGCCAGGGAGCCGCACCACCCGGTCGGCCTGCTGCTGCTTCAGAGTCACCTCCTCAGCTTCCAATCCTCGCCCCGAGTTACAAGAACATGACAAGAAGAAGAGGACGAGGAGAAGTAACAGAGGAGACGAAGGAAAAGAATCCATGGGGCAAGCAAATGAAGATCGAAGTGCAAGATAACACAACAAGTGTCGAGATTTATAGCGTTTGAGAGAATTAAGTAATATTTTTTCTTGAATTATTAATCATTTATTATCTGAAAATTTGAGAAGAAGACAAGCACAAGCGATCATTCATATATTCATCATCCAAATAACAAATTAGCAGGTCTCGAACACTTGGCGGATGGCAATACATTTGATAGATTCCATGAGCATTGATTTGCCAAATTTAACAGCCCAAGCAAGCCCAATTTAACATAAGCAAGCCCGCATCAAAAGATTGGGCCGAAATGGGTATTATTTTGTCTTATTTCGATATATAACATGTAAGTTATATATATATATATTTTCTTTTTCACACATTTCCAATGTAAGTTTCTCTAGGGAATATCTAATTTTGAAAAAGGCAAGGGGGGAAAAAATGTAGAGCCATGTGGCCCAATTAAAAAGGTGCATGATTTGTCTAAAATCATGAATGTTGAGTTGACACGCCAACCTCAATTGCGCCTAACGCCAAGCATCGGACCTAAATTGGTTCGACGACACTTGCCTTGTTATCGATCATGTGTTTTACCTAATCGATCAATTCAATTGCAAACCGACACGAGTCACTTTCAATTTACAATAAAGTTTACCAAAATGGATGCACGGATTCGATTAGATCGATCAAAATCAGAACAACTGTGATAGTTGACATTTTTTTTGTTGGTTTATTGTCACCACTAGCAAGTATCGACACACACTCTGTTGCATTATTGGCTTGTGGTATGGGTTTTCTTTCTTTTTCACTTTCTTCTTTCTCTTCCCTTAATTCCCTTACCTGCCTTTTTCAATTATTTAGCTCATTTGCCAACGCATGGTACACCACCTTTTTTGTTTTTCTTTTTTTTCTAAGCCATTAAAATATTTTCATTCCATAGATAAAAAATTTCCATACAAGTTAAGGCGTTTGACTATTGCCAAAAAATTATTATCTGAATAAGAAGAAGATAGAGATGGAAAACGAGAATAGAAAATGATGATGTTCCTCTAGTGCCATATATATAAACTAACCCTCTTAATTATTGCCACAAGTAAACAAGCTTTTATCATAATATTTTCACGAAAAATGATATACAGTATGAATTTGTAGCATGAAACCCAACAAGAATAACATGTCATTCTAATTATAACGATCTCCGACGGGTTTATGCATCTCCCAGGGTATAATTTGGTTCGGGGCAGCGGCCGGAGACCGCCGTTGATGTCCAAGTGGCAATCGGATGCGTATATAAAAAATGTCGCTTTATTCTTATTGGATTTCATGCTACAAATTCTTGCTGTGTATCATTACTCTATTTTCACCCAACTAAAAAGTTTATAAATCATTCACTGAGCTAATTATGGACACCAAACATAATAAATTAATGAACTTACATACGTCTTTGTCAAAATACTACAACTCATCTAAATTCAATGCAACTATTAAATGTTTTATTATAATTGTTAACTTATTGTCCTTCAAGAATTATGGAGCCAGACTTCACATCAAAAAGTAGCCTCTGCCGCTGTCAATTAAACTATTAAATTATTTCATTTTTTTTATTTGATAAAAAAACTGCACTGTTTTTCAAAGATGCCATGGCTTTTTTTTTATTATTATTATTATTTTTTATTTAGATTTCAATTTTCAATAGAATTGTCCTACCGACCTAATAAGTGGTTGGTGCCAAATTATTGTGTGCCATGCCATGTCTCTAAATTAAGGATGAGAACGTTATTGTAGATCTAGAAAAATAAAACAATATTTATTTTTGTTTTCAATAGTTGTAGCTAGCTTCTTCCATGGGCTATTAGCAATGAATTAATCTAACTCAAATCCTGGTTCCGTGTCACTAATTCCATTCCATATTTGGTAGTTATTATTAGCGATTTTAATTTTCAAGAGTTGTATATTCTAGTATTTTTGATTGAATTGAGTTCGATCTTTTAATGCTTTAATAGGGTTAATTACAGAGTTTAATCCTTTACTTTAACATTAATTGTTAGGTTAAAAGAGAGAGTCAATATAATGGTATGGTCCCTATTAAAATAGGAAAAGCGATAAACGCGTTTAATTTATTCGAGAGTAAGAGGAGAGTTATTCAAGTTTGTAAAAGAAACAAGCGCGATGAATTTATTATTAGCACCATAAATATCTTAATATAAGAACTCAACATTGAAATTCTACCGACAAAATTTAATTAACATAATCAAAAATTTAAAAACTAAAAAAAAAAAAAGGCACGGCAGGCGTGGACACGGACTCGTCTGCAGAGTAATTTTTTTTTTATCTTAAATATTATAATTCAAAATAAAAATTTGAACCATAAAAAAAAATTTATTGATTTTAAATTTACTATAACTTCATCCCTAAATTCTAAAATTTTAAATGCTAAATACATATAATATATCCCATGTGCATCTAAATTTTTTTATCTTAAGCAATATAATCTAAGAGGGAAGCCAGAATCCTAGAGAAATTATTTTTATTAGTTTAACCCACTGTAATCTAACCCTTAAATCCTAAACTATTAAACCCTAAATATACCTAAAAATAAAAAACCTCGGATTGTATCCAAAGCATCTTGGATGATTGATCCATGCGCCCTGAGTTCGCATGAGTACGCGTCAAATAGTCCCGAAATAGTAAATTTGTGTGTGTGTATAGTTTTGTTACCTTAAAAGATTTATCGCGTCCGTTTGAAAATTTTTGTACTTAATACTATAATTCAATCCTTAAATTTTAAAGATAAAATTTTATTAGCATAACTAGGAGCTTAAAAATGTAAATAAAAAAAGAACGACAATTTACCAAAGGGCGTATCCAACTATTCGTAATTACCAAAAGGCGTACCATGGATTCATTGTTACCAAAGGGCGCACCTATTTTAGTGAACTTCCGTTTATACCCCTTCCGCAAAAAAAAATCTTTCCTTTCTCTTTCTCTTTCTCTTTCTCTTTCTCAGAAAACAAATCCCGAGACAACAGAATCTGCTTTTCAGATTTGTCATTTTAAAATAATACATTTAGGAATCGGCTAAAAAATGTTAGATAAAGAAAGAAAAATTAAATCCATTAACGAAAGTTATCTTCCAAATGATTTTAAAATTTTAAAATGATGAATTTTTATATTTGATTAATATAAATTAATATATTAAATAATATTTAATAAATATATTAATATATAATAAAGTTTTAAAATTTAAAAAAGTTTGAAATTTTTTATTTCAGATCAAGCGTGGGCCTGAAATCAAAAGATTTCAGGCCCACGTTGGGCCTGAAATAAAAGATTTCAGGCCCACGTTGGGCCTGAAATAAAAATATTTCAGGCCCAGCGTGGGCCTGAAACAAAAGATTCAGGTCCTGTGTCGGCTTAAAATCATGTGTTATGATAGGGTTTTTTACGTAGACCTAAAACATAAACAAACATCTTTTTATATTTTTGAAATCACAATAAAAATTACTGAGAAAGATTACTTTAGGTGAGAAATTCGAATTAATATAAAACGTTACATATATTAAAAACTAACTTTTATATATATATATATAAATATATAAAATAAAATCAACTTATGTACAAGGCCTGAAATCTTGATTTCAGGCCCTGCTCGAGTTCAAAAGATTTAATAAATCTTTTTCTGTATATTAATATGTTAATATATAACAAAGATTTAACAAAGGGGCCCTGAGTTCAAAAGATTTAACAATGATTAATATATAACAAAGATTTTAAAAGATTTAATAAATATATTAATATATAAAAAAGATTTCAGGCCCACGTTGGGCCTGAAATAAAAATATTTCAGGCCCAGCGTGGGCCTGAAACAAAAGATTCAGGTCCTGTGTCGGCTTAAAATCATGTGTTATGATAGGATTTTTTACGTAGACCTAAAACATAAACAAACATCTTTTTATATTTTTGAAATCATAATAAAAATTACTGAGAAAGATTACTGAAATACCCACTGATGGACCTCCCATATATGGATTTCTGAAATATCATTATCAGTAGTTAGGGTTGAGGTTGGAGAAAGTATTTTAGGTGTCCATAACCTGAAATTTCAATTTTTTGCAAAGCTATAGGTGTAGTTTAGTTCCATCAGTGGGTTTTGATCAAAACCCACTGATGGACCTCCCATATATGGATTTCTGAAATACCATTATCAGTAGTTAGGGTTGAGGTTGGAGAAAGTATTTTAGGTGTCCATAACCTGAAATTTCTATTTTTTGCAAAGCTATAGGTGTAGTTTAGTTTCATCAGTGAGTTTTAATCAAAACCCACTGATGGACCTCCCATATCTGGATTTCTGAAATACCATTATCAGTAGTTTGGGATGAGGTTGGAGAAAGTATTTTAGGTGTCCATAACCTAAAATTTCTATTTTTTACAAAGCTATAGGTGTAGTTTAGTTCCATCAGTGGGTTTTGATCAAAACCCACTGGTAGACCTCCCATATATGAATTTCTGAAATACCATTATCAGTAGTTGGGGTTGAGGTTGGAGAAAGTATTTTAGGTGTCCAAAACCTCAAATTAATATTTTTTGCAAAGTTATAGGTGTAGTTTAGTTCATCAGTGGGTTTTGATCAAAACCCACTGATGGACCTCCCATATATGGATTTCTGAAATACCATTATCAGTAGTTAGGGTTGAGGTTGGAGAAAGTATTTTAGGTGTCCATAACCTGAAATTTCGATTTTTTGCAAAGCTATAGGTGTAGTTTAGTTCCATCAGTGGGTTTTGATCAAAACCCATTGATGGACCTCCCATATATGGATTTCTAAAATACGATTATCAGTAGTTAGGGTTTAGGTTGGAGAAAGTATTTTAGGTGTCCAATACCTCAAATTAATATTTTTTGCAAAGCTATAGGTGTAGTTTAGTTCATCAGTGGGTTTTGATCAAAACCCACTGAAGGACCTCCCATATCTGGATTTCTGAAATACCATTATCAGTAGTTTGGGATGAGGTTGGAGAAAGTATTTTAGGTGTCCATAACCTGAAATTTCGATTTTTTGCAAAGCTATAGGTGTAGTTTAGTTCCATCAGTGGGTTTTGATCAAAACCCACTGATGGACCTCCCATATATGGATTTCTGAAATATCATTATCAGTAGTTAGGGTTGAGGTTGGAGAAAGTATTTTAGGTGTCCAAAACCTCAAATTAATATTTTTTGCAAAGCTATAGGTGTAGTTTAGTTCATCAGTGGGTTTTGATCAAAACCCACTGATGGACCTCCCATATATGGATTTCTGAAATACCATTATCAGTAGTTAGGGTTGAGGTTGGAGAAAGTATTTTAGGTGTCCATAACCTGAAATTTCTATACTGTATCAGTTGGCACAAAACGATATAACAATAATGTAGAATCATAACTTATTTTAATAAATTATCCTTATATCTTTAATTTTACCAATCAATAAATATTATTATACCTATTAATTATTTTTTTTATATTTATTAATATTATATAATCAAGGAGGGCCTGAAATAATTTGATTTCAGGCCTTGTACATAAGTTGATTTTATTATATATATATATATATATAAAAGTTAGTTTTTAATATATGTAACGTTTTATATTAATTCGAATTTCTCACATAAAGTAATCTTTCTCAGTAATTTTTATTGTGATTTCAAAAATATAAAAAGATGTTTGTTTATGTTTTAGGTCTACGTAAAAAACCATATCATAACACATGATTTTAAGCCGACACAGGACCTGAATCTTTTGTTTCAGGCCCACGCTGGGCCTGAAATATTTTTATTTCAGGCCCAACGTGGGCCTGAAATATTTCTATTTCAGGCCCAACGTGGGCCTGAAATCTTTTGATTTCAGGCCCACGCTTAATCTGAAATAAAAAATTTCATTAAATCTTTTGATTTCAGGCCCACGCTTGATCTGAAATAAAAAATTTCATTAAATCTTTTTTATATATTAATATATTTATTAAATCTTTTGAAATCTTTGTTATATATTAATCATTGTTAAATCTTTTGAACTCAGGGCCCCTTTGTTAAATCTTTATTATATATTAATATACATAAATCTCTGCTCAGGGCCTGAAATCAAGATTTCAGGCTCTGCTCAGGGCCTGAAATCAATTAATTTCAGGCCCTGTACATATTTTATTTTATATATATATATATATATATATATATATATATATATATATATATATATAAAAGTTAGTTTTTAATATATGTAACGTTTTATATTAATTCGAATTTCTCACATAAAGTAATCCTTCTCAGTAATTTTTATTGTGATTTCAAAAATATAAAAAGATGTTTGTTTATGTTTTAGGTCTACGTAAAAAACCCTATCATAACACATGATTTTAAGCCGACACAGGACCTGAATCTTTTGTTTCAGGCCCACGCTGGGCCTGAAATCTTTTATTTCAGGCCCAACGTGGGCCTGAAATCTTTTATTTCAGGCCCAACGTGGGCCTGAAATCTTTTTATTTCAGGCCCACGCTTGATCTGAAATAAAAAATTTTTAAACTTTTTTAAATTTTAAATCTTTATTATATATTAATATATTTTTAAATATTATTTAATATATTAATTTATATTAATCAAATATAAAAATTCATCATTTTAAAATTTTAAAATCAGTTGGAAGATAACTTTCGTTAACGGATTTAATTTTTCTTTCTTTATCTTACGTTTTTTAGCGGATTCCTAAATGTATTATTTTAAAATGACAAATCTGAAAAGCAGATTCTGTTGCCTCGGGATTTGTTTTCTGAGAAAGAGAAAGAGAAAGAGAAAGAGAAAGAAAATATTTTTTTTGGCGGAAGGGGTATAAACGGAAGTTCACTAAAATAGGTGCGCCCTTTGGTAACAATGAATCCATGATACGCCTTTTGGTAATTACGAATAGTTGGATACGCCCTTTGGTAAATTGCCGAAAAAAGAAAGAAAAATGTTGTTGTGAGAGGCGTGGACGAGGTCCACACCATCTAGCCTGCAACATAACCTTTAACACCTAAAGCTAAAATAAATGGCTAAATCCCAAGCTAAAAAAATAAAACAAAACAAAAAAATGATTTGCATCACGTAATCACACATTTGCGCGCACTGTATGGTGTGCAACATATCATTAGTATGTGTATATATACACACTACGCACTGTATTATACATAACTGTGCGCGCGCAACATATCAACTTTGTTTTATTAAGATTTGGGTTAAAAAAATAAACACCCTAAATATTATATCCTAAATCCAAAGCTTAAATAGTATATCTTTATCTAAACTCAAAACTTGAATGCTATATATCCTAACCTAAACCTAAAATTTAAATACTATACCTTAAATCTTAAACTCAAAACCTAAAACTTAAATACTATACCTTAAATTCTAAACTCAAAATTTAAATATTATACCTTAAATCCAAAGTTTAAATATTATACTGCTCTCTCTCTCTATATTTTATGTTTTTTTATATGTCGCACCTCTTATGTTGCATTCATCGTGCGGATCTAAAAAATTTTTTATTTAAAAATTAGTTTTTTTTACTTAATACTATAACTTAACTGTTAAATCGCAAACATAAAATATGATTGACATACCTGAGAGCTCAATGTCGATGCCCAACGTGTGTGCATATATACATACAATGTTAGCCTACAACTCCAATGGTAGGTACCTTATGAGCATCAAGTGTATTTAATTTTTTTAGAGTTTAGAATTTAGATTGTAATAGGTAAGTTATAAAAATTTAAAACAAATTATGTGCTGTGCTCTCTAGGTGTACACCATTGGGCATGTAGGATAACAATCTCCTTAATCTCTCTATATATATTAATTTTTTTTATGTTGCAGATCTTCTATCCGGACTTGTGCTACTAACTTGTGCGGTGGTATTTATTTTTAGATTTTTTTGTTATTTTTTTAGATTGCGATTATACCATTTAGTATTTTATCTTTAGATTTAGAGATTGAATTATAGTATTAAGAAAAAAAATTAAATCGAAAAAAATTTACGTGTGAAAGGAGTTTAGAGTTTTGATATCTCTCTTACTTTACGCAGTACATCCCGTGAGCATTTCAATATTTTTCCCTTTAAATTTTTTGTGGTTAATAGTATAATCAATCTCTAAATCTTAAATGTAAAATCCTAAATAATTTAACCACAAGCCCAAAAAAAAAAAAAAAATTGGATTGTCGCTTGCCATGAGTGTGCAGGATATAAGCATAGTGTTTTTTATTTCTTTACTTCATTAATTTTTTTATATTATGAGTATATTATTTAGAATTTTATTTTTAAAATTTAGGATTGAATTATAATATTAAATATAAAAAAATTCAAGTCAAATTTATTTTTTTAAATGCACATAGGGTATACAATTTAAGATACGTAGGTGAAACTAAATCACTTCCCCTTCTTTATCTTCGTTCCAAAATAAATAAAGAATTAGTATTGGTCCGGAGATAGATTGAAGAATATTTTACCACCAAATCAAATAGAGAAAGTTACCAAGTTACTTTTTGCTCCTTTTCTCCCCCTAGATAGTAATTTATGTTTGCATTTGCGTAATTAATCTAAATGCTGATCTAAAAGTTACAATTACTAACTTAAATTTAAGTTAAGTAAAACTTTTGTTATAATTAGTTTTGCCTGTAGTTAACAAATCGAACAAATTCACGTCATTAGCGTGTAATCGAGAGGGTCACGCCTTAATTAATTGCTTAATTACGGTATATATTTTATTCGCAATAAATACAAGCAAATGATTGGGAGGGAGGTAATCTCACCGACGTGAAGGATTCCGTTAAAATTAACGGCGGCAGCAAACAGCTCCGGCGGGGGCAGTCTTTTCCTCGGCGGCTTTCCACCGGAAATGGTGATTAAAATCCCTTTTCCGGCCATCGGATGCAGTCGCCGACGGCGTTAGCAAGTCCATCTTCTCTCTGTCCCTCGCTGGCGTGGTCAAAGACACGCATGTGCACTCATGTTACCATTTTTGACCTCTCTCTTTTAGTAATTGACTGGTTACTTTGAAGTCACTTCGGTACGTTGGATCATGGAGTTGTCGAGGGATGAATCGGTCAATCGAGATAGTGGTTAACTCCGTCTTGTTTCGCCCCCGCTATTTTAGTGGCAGACGGTGTTCGTCCGTTTCCTTTTTATGGATGAATTTCCAAAAAGAGTTCGCATTGGAAATAATTTGAACAGAAATATTAGTATATCCACCGAACGAAATTGTTAAAGCTAGAGAAAGGACGGGGTCGGGTGACAGCCACGGGAATTTTATATGGTGGTTAAAAAATATTGGATCAAGCAAGCGATTGCTGGCTTCACAGTCGAGAAAAGACCGGGTTTTGCTCTCGTTTTCCTTCTCATTTCCTTCTGTTTAATCCATTTTTCCTTCTATTTTTTCTGATTCTTTGTTTTTGATGTCCTGAGACCACCAGATCTTTCAATTTGTCTCTTTTCCTCGGATTTGGGAGTGATTCTTGTTTATTTGTTTTTTAAAAATCAAATTTTTGGGGTCCTGTAGCGTGGCGACGTTTTAGGCCAGTAGATCGTTGGTTTGGATCTCTGTATTCTTTTGCTGCTTGTGCTTTCGGGATTATTTTTGGGTTTTAGAAGAGTCTGGCGGACTGTAGTGTTTTTGGGGTTGCTTTTTTCGAGAAAATTGTTTTGGGCGTCTAGATCGGGTTGGGGATGGCGTCGGTGAGAATGTCGTCGCCCAGAACGCGGGAGCCGAAGAAGCCAACCCGGTTGGAGCGGACGAAGGTGAAGCCCCGCCCGCCGGCCCTGCTGCAGTCCGTGAAATCGCTGCCGCTGGATTACAGGTTCACCGGCGGGTCGCCTTCGTCTGCCGAGAGCAAAAAAGGCGAACCTAGATTCGGTAGTCTGAATGAAAAGGAGAAGAAAGAGAAGGCTACGGGGGAAGTAAAGGCGGAGGAGGATTCACCGTACAGTTCCAAATCCAGTTCGCGTGAGCATAGACCTTCAGGAGAAGCTAAGGATCTCGATGATGCGAAAGGGAATGAGGAATCGCCATACAGCTCAAAGACAACTTCTCGTGAGCAGAGAACTGCGGCAGGAGATGAAAGAGAAGTTAGGACGTCGAGTTCTGCAACTTCTAAAATCACGGCGATCTCCTTATCGAGGTCTGATTCGAACTGGGGAGACACCAGTTCTTACGTTGCTAAAAAGGTCAGTCTTTTATTTTTTTCCCCCTCTTAATTAATCCAAACACTCTTCTCGACTCCTAACTGATATTTTTGCATTAAATTTGCTTAATGTTGAGCCAATGAGTAATTTGTTGTATTGATACAATAAATTGGATGACTATTGATTCGTTTTGCAATGCTTTCAAACTCCATGCTTGGATATTCACACTGAAAGTTTCTCTGTGTTCTTTCTGGTGGTTCATGGTTCTTCTCTTCTAACTAAGTACTGGTCAAAAGTTTCTCAAATCTCAGTTTACCATATTCTTAATAAATCTCACTAGTGTATATTTCAATGCTCTCACTACCAAGTTCTGTTTTTTTTTTTGCTAACTTGATGTACTCAATCATCTGATAGACTAAGCAGACAATGATCTTTACATCATTCTACTACTTTTTGGATTGTAGAATAACTTATTAATTTTCATAATTTTCGCTGTGAATTGAGTTTATTATTACACATGCTCACATTTGAGATTTTTATTTTGAGCAGTTATGCATACCATGGTTATTTAATTATCTTATTTGTTGATTACTATAAATTGTGGCATATAATTTTTTTTATATTTAGTCACACTACTGGCATAATTTGCACATTTTTTATAATTAATGTGTCCAATACGCTATCTTTTGAGTGTGAGAATATTTGTCTCCCAGAAACTTCAAGCGTGGTGCCAACTTTCAAATGGTGATTGGGTATTAGGAACAGTAATATCATCTTCTGGATCAGAGTCTGTAATATCTCTTCCTGATGGTGAAGTGAGTGTTTCAAGTTCTCACATGTTTAAATGGAAATATCCATGTACTTGTCCTTTATGTCTGTTAATCGGGAAACATTTTTTTTCTTCAGGTTTTAAGGCTCAACACTGAAAGTTTGTTACCTTCAAATCCTGAAATTCTTGATGGTGTTGATGATCTCATGCAACTTAGTTATCTACATGAACCATCAGTTCTGTACAATCTACAATTTAGGTATTCCAGGGATATGATATATGTGAGTTTATGCACCCATTTCTATATACCTTCCCCAAATAATAAATGCTTCAATGTCTTCTCACTTGTCTTGACCTCTTCAATGTCTTTACTTGTTTGCAAGTTAGACTAGAGCAGGACCAGTTTTAGTTGCTATCAATCCATTCAAAAAAGTACATCTTTATGGAAATGAGTTCATTGAAGCATACAGGAATAAATCTGTATACAGCCCTCATGTTTATGCAATAGCCGATACTGCCATCCGTGAAATGGTACGAGGTATGTGTATAATTTGATTTCAACAATGCAGTTGTTGATTATCTCTCCTGTTTTTGGATTGATAATTTGCTTTCTTTACATGCAGATGAAGTCAATCAATCAATTATTATAAGGTTAGTATATTGTTTCATAATTTGGAGCTTGAAAATCAAGACCTGTGTTATTTTAATTAATAAAAAATTGTATAGAGTGAAATAGGGAATCACAATGCATGAATAATGTTGCAACTAATTTATGTTCTTTTGTTGTAATTTTGCTATGTTTTGCAGACTGTTAACTGAATATATGGTCTTTTATTTGCTTAGTTAGATTATGATGCTCTGAATGTTAGGAGAATGACTAATTTTAATTGGTTCGGTAGTGGTGAAAGTGGAGCTGGGAAGACTGAAACTGCAAAAATAGCAATGCAATATTTGGCTGCTCTCGGAGGAGGTAGTGGCATCGAATATGAAATTCTACAGACAAATCCTATACTTGAAGCCTTTGGGAATGCAAGAACATTAAGAAATGACAATTCCAGTCGCTTTGTAAGAGAATTTATTGATTCCTGGCCTTTGCCTCATGTTTCTCAGATATGTATGCCGAATTTTTTACTGCAACATTTGCTAGAAATTCTAATGATTTAGCAAATGATAAAAAAAGACTATAATTCTCATTCTAGTTCTAGAATATGTACCACTTTCTTCTAAAGCCATGACTTTTGCAAACTCATGGTTTCTTGTCTCAGGGCAAACTGATTGAAATTCATTTTGGTGTGACTGGAAAAATATCTGGTGCCTCAATTCAAACATGTAAGTTTTCCCTAATCATTTTTGGTGAGTTTTTTCTTGTTCCTCCATAATGACTTGAATAACTTCATTTCCTTTATTTTTTATGATGAATGTTGTTTGCGCGAGCAGTTTTACTTGAGAAGGTACTCTGTTTGCCTGATTCTCTTTTTTTTTCCTTTAATTTTTCTTGTCCTCCATTGCTGATATCGAATCATTTCTCGCTTATGCAGTCAAGAGTGGTACAATGCGCGGTTGGTGAGCGATCATACCATATATTTTATTATCTATGCGCTGGTGCTCCCAAATCTCTAAAAGGTATATACTCCAATTTTTTGCCTCAGCTTGTCAGTAAACTTCTATTTCTGCACTCTGTGTCCTTAAGGCTAGTTGTAAACATGACAAAATGCACTATTAAATGTGCATGATACCCTAGGCACATAAAATAGTTGAGTTGCAGTGTTAATTTTTTCCAAAAATAATGTTGCTGATGTTAGCAACAGATCTATTTGCATGATCTGGTTATGAGACTCATCACTAAGCAATATATTTTTGCAAAAGGTCATACGCTAACCGCGAGCGTTCCACACGGTCGACCCCACAACCATTTGTAGAGAAATCGGGAAACCGAACACCGAACACCGAACACCGAACAGGCCACCACATGAGAGGATATTTTCCCCGACTTAGCCAGGAAACAACCCTTGTCAATTTCTGCAAATCTACCATGTGGTGATCAATTCGGCTATGTCCTGGGGGCTCATCACCAAGCAATATAATCAAGGCCAGTAGTGGATTCAGCTGCTGGAGAACTTGGTCCCTTATGTTGATAGTTTTTGAAGTATCTACAATTTAGTCTTCTTAAATTGGCAAGAAATTGGTTGGGTTTGTGCATTTTGGTTGTAAGAATAAGTCTCCTTTTGTCCTTTTCTTTTTTTCCTTGTCCATTTTGGTTTGCAATGAATGATGTCAGTGATTGCCAATGTAACACTTGTGAGATTCTCATCTGTCATTGTTGCCTTATTCATTTATCATTTACTCACTCGCTGTACAGCAGTTGATCCTTTTAGCCCTTTGGAACCACAATCAAGGTTGTGAAGGCTTATAAGTGATGCACTGATGTTAGAGGATGTGTCAATCATCATTGACCCTGTTGGGACAGCTGAAACATAAACTTATCGTTAGTCTGTTAGCTCCTGGACTATTCGTCCAGGGTGCTAAAGTTTGGAATACTCTGTTTATCATTATGATGTGGGTTTGTAACTATACTCCATTAGTTTGTTGAGATAGACCAATGGTATTTAGTTCGTACAGATTATTTTCTATAACTTATGCAACTTATCTAGTGATTGAACAAAGTTATCAGTTTTATTGTATATATCACAAAGTTGTGTTATATGTCAAAGCAAGAGCAATATCTGCATTTGGTGGTACACCAAGGGAGCTGAATCTAATTCTCCAGTAACTTGCATAGAAATGTTATTCATTTCAGATATCAATGCATTTGTTTCAGATATCATGCTCCATTGTTCCTCATTGTTCAACTTCCAATTAGTTAGGTTAGATATTAAACTGCTACTGATTGTTGTTTATATGTGTGCACTCTAACTTCATTCTAATCTTTAGAATTTCATGTTCATTTTAAAAGGATTGTAAACATAGAAGTTTGCAAAATGATGGGCAATTGCATATCATGAAGGCATCTAAAATTCACTAGCCAATGATTCATTTTGATGATTCCTAGATTGATATAGAATGCTAATTATGGATATTTGCCCCGTGAGACCAAATATTTCTTTCATAACTTAGTTGTAAATTTCATTCTATTTTAACTTATATATACACAGACAGACTGTCTTGTTTTTCTTGTTGTCTTTTATGCTTGTTGATGTTAGACATTGTATTATTCAAGCAAACATAAAGTTCATATGTAGTTACCTTGTACTATCATTGTCTTGTTAACTAGCTCTGTCTATATTCAGCAAAACTGAATATGAGGAAAGTGGATGAGTATAAATATTTGAAGCAGAGCAATCATTATACTATTGCTGGGGTTGATGATGCTGAAATGTTCCATCTTGTTACGGTACGTCATCGAAGAGTGCAGAACGCCACCTTGCCATTTTTAAGGAAAAGAAATTCTTGGTTAATACATCATAGATTATTGCAGAAAGCTATGGAGGTTGTCCATATCAGCAAAGAAGATCAAGAGAGTGTATTTGCTATGCTTGCTGCAGTGTTATGGTTGGGTAACATCTCTTTTACAGTGATTGATAATGAAAATCATGTTGACGTTGTTGCAGATGAAGGTATAGTATTCTGATTCAAATGATTGAGTTGTCCAAATGTGTTTTGCTTGTCATTAGTTGATCATGGCACTTTTTATATGTTGATATAGAACTTCAATCTAGCTACTTTTCACGTATATTTTAGTCTGTTAATTTTGGTGCACATGGCAGTTAGTGAGTGCACTTTTGCTCTTGTGCTTTGCATACTGTTTATGAGGAGCTGGCTTGTGAACCACAGCAAGTTTGTTACTAATTGTTGTCAACATAGGTCCACTAATGACCCTTGTCAAGTTTTGATTTGAACATTTCTCCAGTTTGTATTCTTTGTCAATAGATTGATATATTTAACTTTTTTTATTTCTGTGCTGATTGGTCTGAGTAACCATTTAAGGTAGATACATCTGAATAAATAGTTTCTAGCTATCTGTTTATAAGATAGAAGGCTAGTTGAACATATACTACTATATGCTTTGTTCCACTCTAGCCTGCAGTCTTCACATGTTAATCTTTACTCTCAAACTAGTCCCATCTGAGATATGTTTTAGCAACTACAGTGCTTGATACAATAGTCTTTGCTATTAGACCCTGGTTATTTTTTGGATCATTTGTTAGGTTCTACTTAATAATCTATTTCTTTGTAATTTATATTCCATTCCTGAATATCCAATACAATTCAGCTGCACAAACTGTTGCTAAGCTGATCGGGTGCACTATCTCTGCACTCAAGTTATCCCTGTCAACACGCAAGATGAAGGTTGGCAATGATAACATTGTACAGAAACTTACACTTTCTCAGGTTTGTTATTTCTGCCCCTCAAGGTTTAACGTATGAACTATGTAGACGATCTTATTTGTACTTTTTTTCTGTTCCATAGGCAATTGATACAAGAGATGCCTTGGCAAAATCCATATATGCAAGTTTGTTTGAGTGGCTTGTCGAGCAGATTAATAAATCTCTTGGAATAGGCAAACGTCACACTGGTAGATCCATCAACATTCTAGATATCTATGGATTTGAATCTTTCGATGTAATGGTCTTCTAAATCACTTACATCTTCTGCCCGCCGATTTGGCTAAATCATTCTACCTCATGACCGATTTCTTTTCCTTTTTTTTTTCAGAAGAATAGTTTTGAACAATTTTGCATCAACTATGCTAATGAAAGGTTGCAGCAACATTTTAATCGTCACTTGTTCAAGCTGGAGCAAGAGGTACTTCTGATCTGATTGACAACATGCATTTTGTTGTGAAATTTACCTAACTAACATCCAGGTAGCTAATAACCTCGTTTTGTAATTTCAAACAAGAGGTTTCTATCAGATAACAGATTTTTTGTTGTGCATTTTACCTAATTGATATTAAAGTAACCAACAGACTAGTTTGTTCAGTGTTTTCCAATGTTTTGTTGGGTGTAGAGTTTCATGTTCTCTATTTCCCTAATGTACATTTTTGAGTCACCACAGCATTCTCCATGCTAATATTGAGTGCATTAAATAAACAGTGTATAAGACAAGAGGTGCATTGTGGCTGATTCTTGTTAGACTTGTAGGTGGCCATTTAACTTAATGTATAGACCTTGTTGCCATCACCATATTCTGATGGTTCCTCAGATGTAGGTGGGTTGTTTGACTTGCCTAATGGATGAAGGAGCTTAGTTTTTAAGAGATACATTTTCTAATTACTAAACTTGCAGCACATTCAAACATAAGATCTGCTCTTATACCATATCAGATTTGATTTCTTGACTATTTAGCCCAAAATATTAAACCTTTGGAAAGGGCCCAATCAATGTTTCTATATTCATGACATATGCTAGATTGGTATCTACATATCTGAGTTGTGATTCATATAATGCATTTCAATATGTGTTATTTTGTTATGTTGTTGACACAACTGTTGTTGAACTGTATTTTCACAATTCTTATATGTTTAGCATTCTGGAAACTTGATTTGTGATTTATGAACATATATTGTTTTCTCACGATGTCAGGTGTTTAACCTGTTGGTTCTGCTTACACATATTAATGTTGTTACACTTACCAGGAATACGTTCAAGATGGCATAGACTGGGCAAAAGTGGACTTTGAGGATAATCAGGATTGTTTAAATCTTTTTGAGAAAGTATGCAATATCCTTCACTAGATTTTAGATTTATTTCTTTGATTTTGAAATTGGGTGTTCTTCATTTCCTTCTCCAGTAAGTTTTTTTGTCATTTTTTCTCTTGTTATATTTATTTATACACTGTTAGCTGTATAATCTGAAGATAAAATAATCATCAGCATGTGTTGGTCCCAATTATTTGGGGTTAACTTCAAAGGTGCAATGAATGACACTAGTAATATTTATATATCTTAGATCACTTTTGGTGACATGAACCAGAGATTTCTTTGGTCTCCCTTGTCTCTTCTTATCTTCAAGCCTAACCAATTCAACTTGTGCCACTATAAAACATTTTATATTGATTATCTTTGAACATGGCCATACCATCTTAAGTCAGTCTATCATTTTGTGTTAGAGCTACACCTAAATGCCCCCGGATATTTGTATTTTTTGTTTTTATTAATTTTACACATTCCTCAGCATTCTCATCTTTGCTGTATTAACTTTTCTATCCATATTGGTTATACTCTAGTCCTCTAAGCCTTAAGTTGTGTCATAGTCATGAAATTTTCTTGTTTTTCCTAAGGGGCACACAGTTCTAACGCCAGATTCAAGAAGCTCTTCTCATGAAGTGGTTTATGTTAATTAATTTAAAACATCAAGAGGAGGATTGGTCCAAAGCTCCTAAGATGGTGCAGTTTGATGATTCTGAGTAGCCAGATGGTGCAGTATGATGATTCTGAGTAACCTTGAGCACTAAGGATTTTGAATATGATGTTTCTGAATAGGCTTGAAATCTAAGGAACTTGAAAAAAAATTGCTTTTATTGGTCATGCCCTTGAGGTTTTTGGCAGAGTTATATGTTTGAAATTGCATATCAAAACATCTGCACTTTGATTGGTAGAAAAATGAAACATTTGATACTGATTGCGGAATCTTAGGCTAGATAACAATGAGTTCAAATAATAAAGGAGATCCCTATTTTGACTATGGGTTTTCACTTAATTATCTTGTCACTGAATTTTTGTTGCGTCATGTGTGAGTTGTCAATGTTGTTGTAACCCCTTGCTTATAATATTTTTTTGGAGTTATCTGTGGCTGCTGCACTTTAATGTTTTTTTTTTAACATGTATGACCACTAAAATTGCATTTTATAATATAATTTTCTGTTCGAGTTTTCTCCCCATATTATATGGTTTCTTTAACTGTGATGATGGTGCTACACCATTTTTCATATTTTCTAATAAGCTTTTGATATTCCATTGTTGTTAGATTGTAACTTGAACTCATCTTCTTTTATTTTCTTATTTCATATACTTAGAAAGGATTCATTTTAAGATGCTTCTGGTGCAGAAACCACTAGGATTATTATCTCTCTTGGATGAGGAATCCACTTTTCCAAATGGAACTGATCTTACATTTGCAAATAAACTGAAGCAGCACCTTAATTCTCGCCCTTGCTTCAGAGGAGAAAGGGGCAAAGCTTTCACAGTACAACATTATGCTGGGGAGGTTGCTATCTTAGACCTATTTTTTTCTAGTTGACAATCCTGTGTATTTGTTCAAGCTTTTGATTCTGAATGCTTTATTAGGTTGTTTATGATACAACTGGGTTTTTGGAGAAGAACAGAGATTTACTTCACATGGATTCCATTCAACTCCTTGCTTCTTGTACATGCCATCTTCCTCAAGATTTTGCATCAAAGATGTTGTCTCAATCTGAAAACATAGCATGTAATCCATTTAGATCAGGCGTCGCTGATTCCCAGAAGTTGAGTGTCGCTTCAAAGTTTAAGGTAAAACCTTGTTTTGAGTTGATAATTTTCCTACTTTACAAGCATGATTGGTTTAGAGGTCCCTTCTCTGGCATCTACTTGAGTAAAAGAAAATAGCACGCTCAAATCCTCAAAGGTTGCAGCATCAAGTGTTTTATATATGATTATTATCCATCACCTGTTTGATTCTGAATAAACGCTCATTTTATATCTCATTGATCTGATGATCTAAACCATATTTTTAATCTCAATCTTCTTGGCTTAAGACTGTCAATTACTCTTAACCAAGATTTTTGTGAACGCAATTTTAGGGTTAATAATAGGTCTATACTTTTGCTTCAGTCAGCAGTTGGGTGCTTAATGATGTACCATCAGCTTTGTGGATTGAATTTCTTCACTGTTTATTTGGATTACTATTATCTATTTGATATTTCATCATCCCCTCAGTTACATCTATCAATAGCTTCGTTAAATTTGTTTGATAACTTTTCCTAACAATTTTCTCCCCTTATTTTTTATGCATGATTTTATCAAATCATGTTCATCCTTTCTTTGTTTTTTCTTCAGGGGCAACTATTTCAACTGATGCAAAGACTTGGGAATACAACGCCTCATTTCATTCGCTGCGTTAAACCAAACAACTCGCAAAATCCAGAAAAATATGAACAAGGACTTGTTCTGCAGCAGCTTAGGTGCTGTGGCGTTCTAGAAGTTGTTCGTATCTCAAGATCTGGTTATCCTACCAGAATGTCTCACCAAAAGTTTGCCAAAAGGTAAATCTATACTGCTACTTATGCAATTCTGCACTCAGATGCCTTTCTGCAAAAACTTGTTGACGGTTATTTATTTCAGGTATGGTTTTCTTCTTCTTGAGAGCATTGCATCTCAAGATCCTTTAAGTGTCTCAGTGGCAATACTTAAACAGTTCAACATTCATCCGGAGATGTATCAAGTTGGTTATACTAAGTTGTTTTTCCGAACCGGACAGGTGAGAGGAAGATTTAATATCGAAGATGGTTGACTGCAACATTTCATTTGTATTTTGACCGTAACATAAAAAATTATTCTCTTTCAAGCATTTTTAAACCCTGCTTGTTCATTTCCAAAATAGCAAATCCAGTAAGTATGTTGTTGCATAATCCCCATTAAGAAATGGTTTACGAGGAACATCTTGGGAAGATATCTGTATGCAATATCAGAAATCTTGTGTCAAAGGCTGAACATTAATAGTGTCATTAGATAGGGAAAGAGTAAAACATTTATATTCTGCTGTTTGTTTTTTGTTAATCTTTTCAGATTTCTCATATGATGTTTCATTCAATCGATAGATTGGTGTTCTTGAAGAAACAAGAAACCGAACTTTACATGGAATTTTAAGAGTGCAAAGCTGTTTTAGAGGCCATCAAGCTCGTTGCTATGCAAGAGAGCTCAAGAGGGAAATTCTTACGTTGCAATCATGTAATTTCTTCTGCGACTGATTATTTGATATTGTAGGAGATATCAAAGTAATAATTTCATACCATGTGTGTAAGATATGACCAGAACCTTTTTGAATCGGCTTGCAGTTATTCGAGGTGAGAAAACAAGGCGAATGTACTCTGGTTTGCTTGAAAGGCACAGAGCTGCAATAGTGTTGCAGAGGAATATAAAATCACGAGCTGCTCGCAAAAACTTTGCTAGTGCCCGTGGCGCTTCGATTGTAATCCAATCTGGTAACATATTTAGAGATTTAGTTCAGTCTGGTTTCTTCATCTTTGATAATTTACAGTTAACCAATTACCAAATTGAACAGTAATCCGAGGCTGGCTTGTTAGGAGATGTTCTGGTGATCTTGCATTAGTCAATGCAAGAAAATCTTCTGGGGATAAAAAGGTAAATGAATCTTTGTCTGTCCCAAATGGTCAAAATCTGCTTGTATATTTTTCCTCCGGTTAATCTTGTCGCCTCGAATATTTTTTTTTTCAGGGAGGAGAAACGGAACAGGTCATCGTGAAGGCGTCTGTTCTGGCAGAACTACAAAGAAGGATTCTTAAATCTGAAGCAGCACTGAGAGATAAAGAAGAAGAAAATGACATACTCCACCAAAGGCTGCAACAATACGAGAACCGATGGGCGGAGTATGAGCAGAAGATGAAATCCATGGAAGAAGTATGGCAGAAGCAAATGGTATCCTTGCAGTCCAGCCTCTCGGTCGCAAAGAAAAGTCTTGCCATTGATGATACCGAGCGGAATTCTGATGCATCTGTGGACCAAAGTTGGGGCAGCGCAGACAACCCCAGGTCCAGAGGACGCGAGGAGAATGGAACACCACGGTCAGTCTCCCGAACACTCGACAGAGACATGAGTGCCAGCTTGAGTGTCATCAATCGCCTCGCAGAGGAATTTGATCAGCGGACACAGGTGTTTGCCGACGACGCAAAGTTCTTGGTGGAGGTCAAGTCTGGTCAATCAGAGGCTAGCCTGAATCCCGATAAGGAGTTAAGGAGGCTAAAGCAGAATTTTGAGCTGTGGAAAAAGGACTTCAGCACACGGTTACGTGAGACAAAGGTGATTATAAATAAGCTTGGGACCGACGATGCTGGTTCCGACAAGGGGAAGAGGAAATGGTGGGTGAGGTTGAATAGTTCTAGGATACTATGAGCGAATTGACTTGTTTATAGTATCATACGATTTCATTCCGGCCCAGTAAATTTGGATTCATGTTCCACGAAGAGAACTCTGCTGTTGTGTATTGATGCAGAGTTGCAAAGAGCGAATCAAGATGGTGTTAGTAAGCTTGAATAGAGCCATGAAGCACCATGTTTGTTTATGTATGACCATTTTAGATTTGCTCCATCTACCCTTGTTCACCATCTCTGTTTTTAGTTTACTTCTAGGATATAAAATATAATCTGTGGTGAAATATATTATTGTAGTTGATATTATTAGGAGATAATGCATAAGTTGTCTTCTAAAATTGTGTAGAATTCACATGTATGAACTTTCATTGTTGTTATGTTTATAATTATTGTTTTGAATCTTCTAAAACTACTACTTTATCTCTAATTATTTAATCAAAGAAATTCCAAATTTGATTGCTTCTGCAATATTTGCCAAGTTTCCTTTTCTCACCGGCTTGTCTGACACTTTTCCTCTACATTCTTGTTCATTAATTTGGAAGTGCGAGAGAGGTTTGGCTGGTGGCATTGAATTCTCATTCTTTTATTGAGACTGACTCATTATTCTCCAATAAGATCAAGCCAATAGCTTCTTAATCTGCTTGCTATAGAACAGTTCTCATTTTAAGTGCACGGGGGGCAAGCAGCAGAGTGCAGAATTGACTAATTCGATCAAAGAGATCATAATTGATTACTCTGTTCATCCTGCTGCAATCCTATTCACAGCACAGCAAAAGAAAACAGCAATTTTCTTTCTTTTTTCTGCAGAGAGAGTAGAGCAGAGTAGCTGTTGTCTCAGTTGAGTGCGTAGCTGAAAGAGTCGTACTGAAAGCTGCTAAGCTGCCGCTTGTTGTCTCTTCTTCTTCTTCTTCTTCTTCTAAATCTCGTGGTGAGTTTCCTCTCTAGCCTCACCCTCACTCGGCAGTTGAAGCGCCCGAACCTTCTCTTGCCTCCTACGCCAGCTACCTCCAGAGCCGCTGGCGAACGCCATTTCTACCACCTCGCTGAAAAAGAGCGACAGAACCATGAGAGAAGCTAACTGTATTGGTCTACTAACGTAGACTCGAGAAAAGGGAGACAAATAGGACAACAGACTTCTTTCATTTTTTAACCCGACTGATCCCGACCTAGCTCATGTATAAGTCGGGCGATTAGCATGGTGCTTCGTAGAGATTGGTCATTTCCACGGGAGATCGGACATCCCGACGTGGCGCTCGACGCAGCGGGGTATGAAACAGGGTGGATTGTCTTTGGCTCGAATTTCACCCTGATCGGATGTCCTGGTTAGATAGCTGACCGGGTTTAGTTTGAACTAGCCCCATCGGGGTGCCGAATGTGCAACCTAACGGCAGCCTCTCGGCATACTCCTTAGATTATAATTTGGTCTTTCAGAGGACAAGTTGGTCGGTCGATGCCCAAGTACCCCACGGCTCAACCCGTCGCATATGTTCTGACCGGCTGGCCGTTTGTTTCATAGCTTGGTGTTCCTTGATATAGCCAATCGACGCACTCCTTAAGTGCGCTCTAGCTTGGAAGTTATCGTTATTTGCAACAACACCTATCCTCTGACACCACGCAGATAAAGGTAGTACCAAAGTCGGCGCATGCCGGCTTGAGCCTAACACCACTCGTGTTCGAATCGCGGATATCTCGCTGACATAGTACATTCCTGGCAAGCTCTGTCATTGAAACAAGGTTCAAAGGAATCACTCTGAGTCTACAGCAAGAGGTTCAACGAGATGACAATGGACGTACCAACCGCTACAACCAAGGTTCTCATCAGCGCTTTCTCCCAGGGGTTACAAGAAGAAGATTTCTTCCGTTCGCTGATTAGGAAACCTCCAAAGGACTTTGATAGCCTCTTGGGGAAGATTGTCAAGTACATCAATATGGAAGAAACCCAAGCCACTTAGAAAAAGGAAACTGGTGCCGCGCCAGCATATAGTCCATCACAGAACAGTCATGCGCCAGGGGAACCCATTCGCAGCCCTAGAGCGGCGATCGACCGAGTGAGGATGAAGCAAAGGCATGTGCAACAAGTAGCGCAGGGATGTCTGCCGACCCGGTGGAAGCCTTACTGCGCTTTCCACTAAAGCAATACGCATAACACTGAAGAATACCAACAGGTCGGAAGAGGTCGGACCCCAATCGCTCAAGGTCGGGGGCGTCAGGTCTCCCCAAGAAGCGGCCTAGGTTGGGGAGGTCCCACGGCTGTCCCAGCAACAAGAGAACCCATGCGGAACACACCTGCTGCTTGGAACTTATTTCCCCTGGGCGGGCAGGTTGAGCCTGAAGAGGTTAACAATAACTAAGCCAATCAACAGAATGTCGTCTAAGGAGGGGCCCACGTGATCTCAGGCGGATAACCGAGGAGACTCTAATCGAGGTCGAAAAGCCCAGGTACGCCAGTTGGAAATTCACCAGGTGGGGACGAGCACCGCCCAGGCGCAAGACCCTCATATCAGTTTTGGGCCGCAGGATCTGCAAGGATTGGAGGTCCCCCGCGATGATGCCTTGGTTGTTATTGCCGTGATCGCCAACTATCAGGTCTACCACACTATCGTGGACATAGGCAGCTTGGCAAATATACTGTAGAAGAGAGTCTTAGATTAGTTGAAGATTGAGCCGTCCCAGTTGGAATTAGTGACTAGACCATTGAACAATTTAGGGATGCATTATGGTTTGGTATAGACAGATATATCAAGAGGAGGCCAAAACTAAAACTTTAGGTCAAGGTTCTATCAAACCGTTTAGATAATTTTGGGTTTTTTTTGTCAATCTTAGGATCCAAGATATATACATTTTTAACTGTCTTTTTTTCCAAGTAGACACGGGCATCACAAGCCTCTCCATAAAATTTGTGAATTTTTGGAGATTTATGAAATTAGTCGTCCATTTCTGAAATTGTGTCAGAAATGCTGAAATAGATTGATTTAGATTGAGAAGATTATGTGATGAGAAGATTTATTTATCAGGGTCAGAAATGTATGAAATTATTTATCTGGTATCGTCTGAGAAGATTTATGTTTATCTTTTAATTGGTCTATTATGTTTAATTTAGACTTATGTTGGAGTTTCCTTTGTATTCGGACTTTCCATTAGCTTTATTTCTGCTAAAAGACATTAACGGTTTAAAATATTTAAACTTAGTTTATGTTTATCATTCTTATTGATATAAACTGCGTGGATGTGTATTTATTTTTTAGTTTTGATGACTGAGCCATCTTATATGATAAGAGTTATGTATTATTTGTCCCAACTTGTCCGCCGTAAGAGGTGATGTTATCCGATTTTTGAGTAAGTATGTGCTCCTGGTAATGTTACACTGATCGAATATTCTCTTATCATTTTGCAATCAATCATTATCCAATCATTCTCTATTTAAGGATGCTGCCCAGGATAATGAAGTTGATCAGGGACGTACCTATCATGTCGGCTGAATGTGCTTTGGCCATTTAAGCCCCAGGATGCGCCGCTCTCTTCTTGGACTTGCTGCTGACCCAAAAACTTCATGAGTCAAGGGTTTTAGGGGCCGATCCGTTATGTAGAACAGTGCTGATACTGAGATTATCAAAGCATGTGAGATTATATTCTCTTTTGTTGGGATATTATCATAGTTTGTAGACGCAAAATCGATTTGAGATCAGGATCGGATCTTAAAATCGCATGATTTCAATAAAATTTCTTAAAATGAAATTAAGAATTTAAAATTTCTATTAACATAATAATAATAATAATAATAATAATAATAATAATAATAATGTTCAACTTCAAGAATATTTTCTTAGTTATAAGATAATTCAATTTAAAGATTAACCCATTAAATAATAGACATCTAAAAACTTGTCATTGTGCGAAGAAGATACTATAGAATATTATTGATAAAAGACTAATTTAAAATAATTAAACTGTACGAAAAATAACAAAAAAAGATTAAAAAACCTTTAGGTCTCTAAAAAAGGCTTTAATGGATGTTTTTTTTTTATGATTTCAACCTTGAATCTAACTATAGATCTTTGAACAAGTTTCGATTTGATATATTATAGGCTCCATGGTTCAATCCGAGTCAAAAATTATGACCTCTCAAAATTTTCACCGATCTTGTTCCAATCCTGTTACAATCCGATACAATCCTACCGATTCTGCTACGAAAATCGATTTTACACAATTTAGGATCAATTTGTGCTTTAGAAATATAGAATCATATATGATCGAGAATTGCGATTTTACAGACACAGGATATGATATATGTTGTATAAGAATTAAATAATTAAATAAATAAATAAATATAATATTAATTAAATAAGATTGAAATATAACTTTTATTTATTATTGGATAGGATGATTAAATAGAGTAAATTGATACAATCTAATCATAATAGATATAGGATATGCCATGGAGGACCAATAGCTCTAGGATGTTGAGCACGTTAGATGAGGACCAATCTTGTCATGCATGAAAGACTACTGACCTAGTATAAAGTTGGATGTTATGGTTTATATTGAGGATGTCCGGTCGGATGGCCCGTCTGGATCGTGTTATCAGCTCGGACTGTCCAGTTGGCCCGTTTAGATCGTTTGTTTAGTTTTTCCTTGATCTTTTTACTATTTGTCGCCAAGTCATACCACGTCAAGCGTTTGATCTTGACTTTTCTTATGGATCGGAGACCCTAAAATTCCTCTGTATCAGTCGCGACTAAGAAGCCAACCCTCATCACCGCCTATCTTTCCCAGGGATCTTCCGGGTGAGACTCGATGTCAGACGTCGATCCTCGCCGCCAGACGCCCCTTGCTGCGAATTAGGTTTTCTTATCGACGCTACTATTGCCATCCTTCATCGCAGTTGCCATCCATTTGTTGTTGCCGGTCCTTCGTCGTTGCTGCTGCGAGTCCTTCGCAAGGAGCTTCTGAGTGAATCCCAATGCCAAATGCCAACCCTCGACCACCGGGGCTTAGGTTTTTCTATCACCAATTTTCTTTAACAATAATTTTTCTCTCTAGTTTCTTTTAATCACGGCACTAATTTAGTTTTCCAATCATCTCCAACGAATAGGTATTTGGAAAGGATTCATTCTTTAAATATATTGCTCTCTATATATATAATATTAATTAAATAAGATTGAAAAAGAATTTTTTATTTATTATTCGATAAGAGGATTAAATTGATCGATTTAAAATAAATTGATACTTGCTAGAAATACCTCTCCATTTTAAAATATGGAATTATTATTGTAAAGCCCAACCCAGTATGGCGAACTGATCGAACCTTTCTCGTCCAGAACCGGTTCCATTCCCATCGAAGAGCAGCGCTTGCACCACATACTGCTTTGCCCCTTTGCCCTAAATCTGATCGGCGGAGGTCAAGCATTTCGGCAACAGCTCCCACTTTCGACGTTCTTTTCTTCTCTTTTCGATCGTCGCCTCCTGATGCCGAGATTACTCCCGCCGACTCCGACATTACCCTCTCAGGTAATCTCAATCGTTCCGCTTTTGAGCCAGCTGCATCTGTCGGCGCTGTCGCCTCGCGCGGCCACTGCTGTAGCCCCGCCGCAGCCACTGCCGTAGCCCCACCGCGGTTGCAGAGAAGCCACATGCACGACTGACTCGCGCTGCCTGACATGGTCGCGCGGTTCGCGCGGCGTCAGTTTGGTTGTTGTAACATAGACCTTGATGTTTGTTAGTGTAATATGACTTATCTTAATTAATTACAGAGCAATCAAAAGTTATTGATTGGGCGGGTGATGCTTTATTGTGCCTCAGTTGTAGTTCTTCTAATATTTGATCCCACTGTCATGAGGAAAATTTTTAGGTGTTTGCATGACTGTGCTTCTAAACATCTTTACGAGAATAGCATCTGGCTTGCTTTAGAAGGACCAGCAACTTATTTTTTCATTTTTATTGTTTATCGCATGTAATTTTTTTTTAAATTGTATTTCATTTATATCAACATTAATTTAAGTATTTATATCAACATTGTCATCTGTATAATCAACAATGGTTTAGATTATCAAAATAAACGGTGTAATTCAAGAGGACTCCACTCGTGACGATTTAATCATGATCGATTTCAAATCAGTATAAAGAATGATTGTATTAGGTTGCCAATTAGTGTAAAATTATGCATGATAAATGCTTAATAAATGGATCCATTAAACTATTATGTTAATGCTAGATTATTCCTCAGAAAGAATGCGTTGTAAGAGTCTGACTGTAATGTCTAGGCAAAAACCATCATATCTCCAAAACTCGAATGTAGTGCTAAATATGTAAGAGGTCGCATTGTAGGGTTCGACTGTAACATCTTGGTAAGGACCGCTACATCTTTAGAACTTGGACATAATGTTAAATATGCAAGAGTTCGCATTACAGGGTCTGACTGTAAAATACGGTTCTAAAAGAGAAATAAAATAAAATAAATAATTAAATAAACAAACTATAATTAGAATAATATTAATAATATTATATATAGATATATAAATATAAAATCACCATAAATAAGAGTTGAAAATTATAAACAACCAGAGGGAAAAATTTTGGAAGAATTTTAAAGAATTTTTGGAAATAATTACGGATTTAATTGGAAAAATATTTTAGAATTTTTGAAAATAATTGCGGATTTAATTGGATGCAAGATGAATTAATTTGGAATTATTTAAAAAAAGTTTGATTTTTCGGAATATATATATATTTATTTATTTAAGAAAAAGTTTAAGTATTTATAAATTGCCCGTGCCCTAGTTTCTCCGCCTGAACCCCATCCTCGCCGACTCTTTTTGCGCACGGCGATGGACTCCGCACGCAAAGGAAGCCGCGGATCGCCAACCTCCTCCTCCCCGATCGCCGCTGCCCTTCCTCGGCGCCTTTCGACCGTCGGCGGCGACAGTCACCAGTCACCAAGTTCCCCAGTCGGCGCAGCCTCTCTCCGGAGTTGCGATCGATTTTTCTTCGATCCGCCGCCTCCTCTGTGAAACACCGCTACCCCCTTGCCTCTCACGACAGCACGCCGGCCATGGTGAGCGCCGCCATCCCTCCTGCTTCCTGATTGTGGGTTTGTTTTCATCCAAAGATGGAGCCGTCCGATTGCCACCTCCATCGCGTTTCGCGCGTAGCTTGCCCGAGTCGAATTGTTGCCGGAGTCATTCACAACGTTGTTGTTCCTTTCCGGCCAAGGACTAGTAAGGAGTTTTTCCTTTCCTTGAATTGATTTGGACTAGAGGCTAAGGTGGCTAGGTTTTAGCAGGTCTGAACAGGGGAAAGAGTGGTATATCACAAGTAAGAATTGGTGGTGTTGACCTCGAGCTTCTGATTTTGTGTCCGTGTGTTCTCTGATTTTCTTCACCGGACTCTGAGCAGGTGAAAGCGCTGGCATCAAATTAAGGTAAGTGTTGATTAGGATATAATGTTAGATTGAAATGGATATGGATGATAGATGTATCAACGACTAGATTGGGTTACTCAATTAGCAATGGATTAAGAATGATTAATTGTGATGGCTGATTAAGTTGTTTTAATAAGATGTGTTAATTGATGATTAATTGGGTTGGGTTAAATTAGTGGATTAATTTCTTGATTAATTAAGGAGTATTGGTTGGATTAATTAGGGTTGATTTAAATCAGTGGTTTAGATTGAGTTGAAATCACCTATGATTAGGATTAATCTTATCTAAGACAAAGGATTAATTAATTAAGAAGTAAATTAATTAATTAATTGGAAGATACATTAGTGGTAGGTACTTAGTTTATGTATCCGTATTCTTGTATTTGTAGGATTGGAGCTCGATGCAATTTTCGGACTTGAAGATGGAAATGTTGTGCTACATATAAGGCGGGTACTTCTTCCTTGATTTCTGTAGATTCTTTTACCTTAAATGCATGGTCGTTTTACTTTCCGAGTAGGATCGATTTACTTTAAATCTATTCCTCTTGTTTTCCTGCTTGATACTTATTCTGTGCTTGACCTTTGAGTAGTAATTCAAATTGTTCAGTTATACAGTCTCATCTTTTGGCTTTTAATCTAAAGTGTACTGTGTGTACGCGTGTATTGTAGAACACACGTACAATATGCTCGACAGTATTAACTGTTTATGGAGGTGTTAGAGGGGATTTCTGATTTTTGCCCCTATTTGTTACATGGGTTTCAGGTATGTTTTATTTGTATAGATACAATTTGTTTATTTTCCTTATTCCAGAGACTGTATACCCCTTGCTATCTTTATGCTTGCTTTACCCTTTATATATCATGCATTTATCTATTCTTATATCCGCAGAGTTCCACTTGAAACTCACCACCCCTCTTTTTTTGTTTCAGGTAGTCGATAGCTGTGTCTCGTGCCGCCAGGAGAGGATCCAGCTGCCTGTCCTCAGTCTTGAGTAGGTTGTTTTTGTTTTCATTCTCTCGTCGTGTTGAGGTCGTGTTAGTATTGTTTTGTTTCGGAGGGTGTTTGTTTCTCTATAGATGTGTATTCGTACTTTCGTGTTATTTTTATCGTATTGGTTTCGTTTTGGTTTTATTATCGTATCGGATGGTGTTTGGCTTTTCGTTAGACGTGTATTTATTTATTTTCGCTTGATTTTGGTTTGCTGCACTTAGCTATTAGGATTATTCATTATGTTTATTATTTGTCAGTTATAATATTTAACTGCGTGGTTGTGATAGTGTGAATGCCAGCCGAGTGTAGCCGAGCTAAATTATGTGTGGAGTGATGCATGTATGAGTTTCAGATTCTCCGCCGTACAGGGGAGGTGCTGCCCGATTTTCGAGCGAACCCGGGCCTTGGGGGGCGTGACACCGACTGTAACGTATCGATAAGGGCCGCTATATCTCCATGAGAAATTGGGTATATTATTAAATATGCAAGAGTTCTCATATCATAGGTGGGATAAGAATAAACATTATAGGAAGACTAATAGCCTAAGATTTAAAACATGAAACATAGAAACCCTCATTGGTAAAGCAATGGAGGTAGTAAATACGATGATTAAGAGAAGAATTAGTATTTTATAAGTATAAAAGACAAAATGGATAGGCGAGAAGGTGAAAATGAAAGAGAACTCGGATTTTAAGTTATAGTACACAAAAAAGAGTAATATAAGACATGGAGTGGGTATTTTTGTATATAGTTATTTAAAAGATGAAGTTATTAGAGTAGTTAGAAAGGAGGATAGAATTGTAACTCTCAAGATAGTAGTGGCGAAAGAAGTTGTGAACGTAATTAGCATATATTCATGTCAAGTAGGATTATGTAAAAAACTAAATCAAGCGTGTGGGATGACTTAGATGAGGTATTACAAAACATTCCATCATATAAAATGATTTTAATAGTAGACTATCTAAATGGATATGTCGAAGTAAAAAATGAGAAATATGAGAGGGTGTATGAGGTTATGAGTTTGGAACAAGAAATGTAAAATTATGACAAATATGTATATCAAATCAGGGAGAGGAAAAAAAACGTAGTTAGCAACAATAAAATAAGATTAAATTTATTTAAATATAGATGTTGATATACTAGGAGATAGAGTCCAATGGCATAAAATGATCCATATGGTCAGGGGCGTAGCTAGAAAATTTATTAACCCTGTGCTTACTCAGGTGCCTTATAGTTTTTTTTGTAGCTCCATAAAACTCAATAGTTAATAATTTACCTATAGTTTCGTAAGTCAAATTGTATTGATTAAAGAAATGATCAATATAAAAAATAAAACTCAATACTTACTACGTATATTCTATAGTTTTTCATAGTTCAATAAAATCTAATATAACGAATGATTAATAATTTGCCTAGGGCTCCTTCTAGATAGACCTAATTATATTGATTAAACCTAATAAAAAATACTCAATATATACTAGTATACCACTAACTTAAAAAAAATTAAGTCAGGGCTGGAGCCTACCCCAGCCTTTGGGGTGGCTCCGTCCCTGCATATAGTCGACCTTATTTAGTAGGATAAAATTTAATTATTATACTTGCAATTCAAGAGCCTTGGTGCTAAGAAAAAAGGTTTTATTTTCAGTATTTTTATTAGTGTGATTTATTTTGATAAGTAAACAAAAAGAATCTTTTATTGTTGTCCTATCGATTTGCACAATTTTATCGTGTCTTTTTAATCCATACATTTGTCTTTAAAAATATTTCAGTAACTTTTTAAATTTATCCATGTGTCTTTAAAAATATTTCAGTGACTTTTTTCGTGTTACCATACAAGGGTATTCTTACGATGGAACCATCAGGGATTATCCCAGTTGCTATTACAAAATTTGTTTTACAATCATGGAGAGCGACAGTAATGTTATGTATCACTTGGTTTTTTTACCGATGCAAGACCAAATTTTTTCTTAAAAATGGATTTGATGGTGGTTAATGAAGACAATCTAATGTTATTTGATAGGTTGGTATCTTTAAGCTTGATTCTTGTGGGAGTAATAGTCTTGGCCGAGATATATCATTTGCCTGTGCAATCTTTTGTTACATTTGGTGGCATGAGAGGTATATTTTGATATTTTTTTATTGGATGAAATCTTAATATTTATTCTAAGTTATCAAGTTATTGTTAATATTCATATCATCATTGTTTTCAAATTTATCATTCTATTGTACTTTCTTTTTCGTTGCAGGTGCTGCTATAACTTTTGTCGTTAGAGACTTATTTAAAAATTTTCTCAACGGCATTTATTTGCAGTTTCTAAAGTCATTTGCAATTAGAGACAATATAAAGGTATTTAATCTTATGCGTATATTTGTTGAAAATGTTATGTTATAATAGCATGTTAATTTGTTTCTTTATAACATAGCATAACACAGAAGTACAATCACTACATCCTCCAAATTAGTAGCTATGTTTAGGAGCACTAATTACTTTACAGCACAATAGCACGTTAATTAAGTTTACTTCACAACCAATGTCATTCATAGACTCTTACTTTGGTAAATTGGACAATAGTGTATAGTGATTGTATAACTTTAAGTATACAAGTTATGAACTATTCATTCACTGTTGGTCTTCGTAATAGTTTCTTTGGGATGAAGCAAATGTGTGGAGGATGAATAGTGATGTAAAAGAAACTACCAAGTGAGGAAGTTATACATCTGAATTATTAATAGTCTTTCTAATACTGTACTGAACGTTATCATTCAGTATAGCTAATTTTGACTATATACACTGTTAAGTTTACCAAATTCCCGACTCATTGTCATCATGAAATTTTCTTTTATATTACTAAAGTAAAATTGAACCGATTTTTATAGTTTTATATTATTGAAAAATGCGGCTTCAATATTTCTTAAAATAATAGATAGAATATAAGTTTTTTTAGATTCTTATTTATATTTTTTTATTTGTATATTTGTTTTATATGTGAAAATGTTAATGATTAATATTTTGAACATGCAAATTGGATCAATCGATGGTACAGTGGCAAAAATAAGAATCACTTCCACATCGTTAACCATTTCTAATGAGTCCACTATCATAGGCCAAACTCATTCTTCATCAGTCAGGTGGGAAATTTATTATTGCTATGTTAGAACATTAAATACTAGAAAAATAATATTTCTAATTAAATTTGATTTTTAATGTTTAGTTGATTGATAAGTTTTCATATTTTAAGATCTTGCATAGGTTTATAGATATAAAACATTTTTTAGGTTTATATATTTTCAATAATATTATTTTATGAAAGCAAAGATATTTTTTATAATATTTGTAATCTTTTATTTACTGTCTACTTAATACTACACTTAGACAATCAATAAATTTTCTAATTAAGTGATCTATTAATAATAATAAAATAAAATTTATGTAAAAATATATGATAGACGCAGTTTGACAACTAGTTGCAGATTAGATATTTTATTTGATAACTAAATAAATACATTGCTTATTTGGGTAAATTGTGATGATTAATCTTCCATGTTTCATGAAAATAAGTGGTGGTGGTGGTTCCAGAATTAGTGGTTCCAGAACTGGTGGTTCCAGAACCATAATTGCCGGCCTAGAAATAGGTGACGGTGGTGGTTGTAGAACCTCGATGATTGTAAGTCACTTCAAAATAAAATTGAATTATATTTTTGTTTATCGGACTACAGGTTAATTCAACTTTGTTTATTTCTAGCAAAAAATGAGTTTAGTTGCTCTAAAATAAAATTTTACTCAATAAGCTGCAATGATACTGAATTGAAAATTTGGTTACTTCAAAGAATTTGATTAATGAAATTAGAACAGCTAAATGTTGATATACAGTTTATTTACAGCTAAATAAACTGTAGATCAACATGTAGCTGTTCTAATTTCATTGATTAGATTATTTGAAGTTACCAAATTTTCAATTCAGCATCATTGTAGCTTTTTAAGTAAAATTTTATTTTGGAGCAACTAAACTGATTTTTTTGCCTGAAATAAACAAAGTTGAATTAACCTGTAGTCCGATAAACAAAAACATAATTCAATTTTATTTTAGAGCGACTTACAATCATCGAGGTTCTGCAACCACCACCGTCACCTATTTCCAGGCCGACCGATTATGGTTCTGCAATCACCAATTCTTGAGCCACCAATTCTGGAACCACCACCACCTATTTTCATAAAGCATGAAAGATTAATTATCACAATTTACCCAAATAAGCAATGTATTTATTTAACTACCAAACAAAATATTTAATCTACAACTAGTTGTCAAACTGGGTTTATCATCTATTTTTACAGAAATTTAATTTTATTATTATTAATATATACTTAATTAGAAAATTTATTGATGGTCTAAGTGCAATATTAAGTAGATACTAAATAAAAGATTACAAATATTATAACAAAATAACTTTTGCTTTCATAAAATAATATTATTAAAAATATATAAACCTAAAAAATATTTTGTATCTATAAACCTATGCAAGATCTTAAAATATGAAAACTTACCAATCAACTAAATATTAAAAATCAAATTCAATTAGAAATATTATTTTTCTAGTATTTAATGTTTTAACATAGCAATAATGAATTTCTCACTTGACTAATGAAGAATGAGTTTGACACTATGGCAGTGGACCCATTAGAAATCGTCAACGATGTGGAAGTGATTCCTATTTTTGCCACTGTACCTTCAATTGATCCAATCTGCATGTTCAAAATATTAATCATTAATATTTTCAATATAAAACAAATGTGCAAATAAAAAAATAAAAATAAGAAGATAAAAAAATTTATATTCTATCTATTGTTTTAAGAAATATTAAAGTCGCATCCTTTAATAGTATAAAATTATAAAAGTCGGTTCAATTTTACTTTTGTAATATAAAAGAATTTTTCATGCTAAAAATGTGTCGGGAATTTGGTAAACTTAATAGTAGATATAGTCAAAGTTAGCCACATTCAATGATAACGTTCAGTACAGTGTTGGAAAAACTATTAATAGTTCAGATGTATAACTTTCTCACTTGGTAGTTTCTTTTATATCACTATTCATTTTCCACGCATTTACTTCATCCCAAAGAAATTATTACGATGATCAACCGTGAATGAATGATTCATAACTTGTATACTTAAAGTTATACAATCACTATACACTATTGTCCAATTTATCAAAGTAAGAGTTTATGAATGACTTTTGTTGTGAAGTAATTTTAATTAACGTGCTATTGTGCTGTAAAGTAATTAGTGCTCCTAAACTTTGCTACTAATTTTGAGGATGCAGTGATTGTACTTCTGTGTTATGCTATGTTGTAGAGGAATAAATTAACATGTTATTATAACATAAACATTTTCAACAAATATACGTATGAGATTAAATATCTTTATATTGTCTCTAATTGCAAAGGACTTTAGAAACTGCAAATAAAGGCCATTGAGAAAAGTTTTAAATAAGTCTCTAGCGACAAAAGTTATAGCAGCACCTGCAATGAAAAATAAAGTACAATAGAAAGATAAATTTGAAAACAATGATGATATGAATATTAACAATAACTTGATAACTTAGAATAAATATTAAGATTTCATCCAACAAAAATAATATCAAAATATATCTCCCATGCTACCAAAAGTGACAAAAGATTGCACGGGCAAATGATATATCTCGACCAAGACTATTACTCCCACTAGAATCAAGCTTAAAGATACCAACTTATCAAATAGCATTAGATTGTCTTCATGAACCCCCATCAACCCATTTTAGGAAAAAATTAATCTTGAATCGGTAAAGAAACCAAGTGATTCATAACATTACTGCCGTTCTCCACGATTGTAAAATAAATTTTGTAATAGCAGCTGGGATAATCCCTGATGGTTCCATCGTAAGAATACCCCTGTATGGTAATATGAAAAGTCACTGGAATATTTTTAAAGACACATGCATAGATTAAAAAAGTTACTGAAATATTTTTAAAGACAAATGTATGGATTAAAAAGACACGATAAAACTGTGCAAATCGATAGGACAACAATAAAAGATTCTTTTTGTTTACTTATCATGATAAATCACACTAATAATAATACTGAAAATAAAACCCTTTTTCTTAGCACAAGACACTTGAATTGCAAGTATAATAACTAAATTTTATCCTACTAAATAAGGTCGACTATATGGAGGGACGGAGTCACCCCAAAGGCTGGGGTGGGCTCCAACCCTAACTTAATTTTTTTTAGTTAGTGGTATACTAGTATATATTGAATATTTTTTATTGGGTTTAATCAATATAATTAGGCTTATCTAGAAGGAGCCCGTGGTAAATTATTGATCATTCCTTATATTAGATTTTATTAGGCTATGAAAAACTATAGAATATACGTAGTAAGTATTGAGTTTTATTTTTTATATTGATCATTCCTTTAATGAATACAATTTGTCTTACGGAACCATAGGTAAATTATTGACTATTGTGTTTTATGGAGCAACAAAAAAACTATAAGGCACCTGAGTTAGCCCAGGTTAATAAATTTTCTAGCTACGCCCCTGACTATATGGATCATTTTATGCCATTGGACTTTATCTCCTAGTAAATCTTCATCTATATTTAAATGAATTTTATCTTATTTTATCGTTTTTAACTAAGTTTTTTTTTCCCTCTCCCTTATTTGATATACGTATTTATCATAATTTCACATTCCCTAAAGTAATTACTCTGGTCGTTATATTTTGATACATATTCTTAGTTAGTTCAATATATATTACGCTAATACCTCTTTTCTAGAATTTTTCATATAATTTCTCTTGGGATCCTATTATTAGTTTTTTTAAGATAATGAATATCATGTGTAGATCTTGTTTTTGTTCCCGATACTTTTCAATTAGTTGTCTAAGAAGATCTATAATTTCTATTATCGATCTTACATGCAAAAACCAAATTGATTTTCGATTGTCGTGGTCTCGTTCCTTAATTTTTTTTCTATTATTCTTTTTTAAAGTCTAACTCATTTGTTTAATACCTCTATAGTTTACACAATATTGTATACTTCCTTTGTTCTTATATAAGGAAACTAGAGTATTTACCCTCCATAGGTTTGACATTTTTTTAATTTTCAATATCATATCAAATAATTTTATAAGCGATTCAATGTCTTGGTTCCTTAAGTATTTTCATACCTCTATTGGGATATCTTCTAGTCCCGCGATTTTTTCATTTTGCATCCCTTTTAAAGATGATTCTACTTTTAAAGTTTAAATTCTATGATAAAAATTTAAATTTCTATACTCATTTGACCCACTTAAATTTCTTAAGTTAAGTTGGTCATCTAAACTATCATTAAAAAAGTTAATAAAAATATATCTTTCACCACTCTTTAATTTCTCCATCATTTATTAGTATCCTATTATATTCATCCTTAATATATCTTATTTGACTAAGATTTTTTGTTTTCCTCTCCCCTACTCTAACTATTTTATAAATGTTTTTTTCTCCTACTTTTATGTTTTAAGTTTCGATATAATCGTTCAAAAGTTTCTTTTTTTGTTTCATTCGCTATTCTCTTAGCGTCTTTTTTGACTATTGTATATTTTTTAAAGTTTTTATTATTCTTATAAATATATAAATCCTTATAGGCTATTCATTTTCTCTTCACTTTCTCCATAACTTTCTCATTTCATTATAAAATTCCTTACTTGATAGTGTGTGCCCCTTTAACTCACTAAGTACACTTTTGGCTGAGGCACAATAAAGCAGCACCCACCCAATCGACAACTCTTGATTGTTCTGTAATTAATTAAGATAGGTCAGATTACACTAACAAACATCAAGGTCTACATTATAACAAACAGATTGACAATGCGAACCCACGCCGCGCGAACTGCTCGACCATGTCAAGCGACACGAGTTGGTCTCGTGTGCGGCTTCTCTGCAATCGCGCTGACGGTTGCGGCAGTGGCCGCGCGAGGGGACAACGCCGACAGACGCAGCTGGCTCATAAGCTGTTGGTCCTTCTAAAGCAAGCTAGATGCTATTAGAAGCACAACCATGCAAACACCTGAAAATTTTCTTCATGATAGTGGTCCTTCCCAATCGATCGATTGAACACTGTCAATCGATTGGCCAATTGATTGAGCAGACTTTTTGCGAGAAATAGTAGTCTGCCGAATCGATTGACCGATCGATTGAACACTTCAATCAATTGGGCAGATTTTTCGCGAAAAATAGAAGGTCGCCGAATCGATTGGTCGATGGATTGAACACTGTTAATCGATTGCCATGAGTTTCGCGAGAAACAGAAGTCTGCCGAATCGATTGGCCGATCGATTGTACACTTCAATTAATTGACCAATCGATTGGCATGAGTTTCGCATGAAACAGAAGCCTGCCGAATCGATCGATCGATTGAACACTGTCAATCGATCGATTGACATGAGTTTGGAAGGAACAAAAATATTCCGCCTAGGAGCTGGGTGGCGGGTGACCGCCTGCGTACCGCCTAGCGTTTTTTAGAACATTGTCACCTAGCAATACAATCAAGGCCAGTAGTGGATTCAGCTGCTGGACAACTTGGTCCCTTATCTTGATAGTTTTTGAAGTATTAACAATTTAGTCTTCTTAAATTGGCAGAAATTGGTTGGCTTTATGCATTTTGGTTGTAAGAATAAGTCTCCTTTTGTACTTTTCTTTTTTTCCTTGTCCATTTTGGTTTGCAATGAATGATGTCAGTGATTGCCAATGTAACACTTGTGGGATTCTCATTTGTCATTGTTGCCTTATTCATTTATCGTTTACTCACTCTCTTTACAGCATTTGATCCTTTTAGCCCTTTGGAACCACAATCAAGGTCGTGAAGACTTATAAGTGATGCACTGATGTTAGAGGATGTGTCAATCATCATTGGCCCTGTTGGGACAGCTGAAACATAAACACATCGATAGTCTGTTAGCTCCTGGACTATTCGTCCAGGGTGCTAAAGTTTGGAATACTCTGTTTATCATTATGATGTGGGTTTGTAACTATACTCCATTAGTTTGTTGAGATAGACCAATGGTATTTAGTACGTACTGATTATTTTCTATAACTTATGCAACTTATCTAGTGATTGAACAAAGTTATCAGTTTTTATTGTATATATCACAAAGTTGTGTTATATGTCAAAGCAAGAGCAATATCTACATTTGGTGGTACACCGATGGAGCTGCATCTAATTTTCCAGTAACTTGCATAGAAATGTTATTCATTTCAGATATCAATGCATTTCTTTCAGATATCATGCTCCATTGTTTCTCAATGTTCAACTTTCAATTAGTTAGCTTAGATATTAAACTGCTACTGATTGTTGTTTATATGTGTGCACTCTAACTTCATTCTAATCTTTAGAATTTCATGTTCGTTTTAAAACGATTGTAAACATAGAAGTTTGCAAAATGATGGGCAATTGCATATCATGAAGGCATCTAAAATTCACTGGCCAATGATTCATTTTGATGATTCCTAGATTGATATAGAATGCTAATTATGGATATTTGCCCGTGAGACCAAATATTTCTTTCATAACCTAGTAGTAAATTTCATTCTATTTTAACTTGTATATACACAGACAGACTGTCTTGTTTTTCTTTTTGTCTTTTATGCTTGTTGATGTTAGACATTGTATTATTCATGCAAACATAAAGATCATATGTAGTTACCTTGTACTATCATTGTCTTGTTAACTAGCTCTATCTATATTCAGCAAAACTGAATATGAGGAAAGTGGATGAGTATAAATATTTGAAGCAGAGCAATCATTATACTATTGCTGGGGTTGATGATGCTGAAATGTTCCATCCTGTTACGGTACGTCATCAAAGAGTGCAGAACGCCACCTTGCCATTTTTAAGGAAAAGAAATTCTTGGTTAATACATCATAGATTATTACAGAAAGCTATGGAGGTTGTCCATATCAGCAAAGAAGATCAAGAGTGTACTTGCTATGCTTGCTGCAGTCTTATGGTTGGGTAACATCTCTTTTACAGTGATTGATAATGAAAATCATGTTGAAGTTGTTGCAGATGAAGGTATAGTATTCTGATTCAAATGATTTAGTTGTCCAAATGTGTTTTGCTTGTCATTGGTAGATCATGGCACTTTTTATATGTTGATATAGAACTTCAATCTAGCTACTTTTCACGTATATTTTAGTCTGTTAATTTTGGTGCACATGGCAGTTAGTGAGTGCACTTTTGCTCTTGTGCTTTGCATACTGTTTATTAGGAACTGGCTTGTGAACCACAACAAGTTTGTTACTAATTGTTGGTCAACATAGGTCCACTAATGACCTTTGTCAAGTTTTGATTTGAACATTTCTCCAGTTTGTATTCTTTCTCAATAGATTGATATATTTAACTTTTTTTTATTTCTGTGCTAATTGGTCTGAACCATTTAAGGTAGATACATCTGAATAAATAGTTTCTAGCTATCTCTTTAAGATAGAAGGCTAGTTGAACATTTACTACTATATGCTTTTTTCCACTCTAGCCTGCAGTCTTCACATGTTAGTCTTTCCTCTCAAACTAGTCCCATCTGAGATATGTTTAGCAAGTACAGTGCTGATACAATAGTCTTAGCTATTAGACCCTGGGTTATTTTTTGGATCATTTGTTAGGTTCTACTTAATAATCTATTTCATTGTAATTTATATTCCATTTCTGAATATCCAATACAATTCAACTGCACACACTGTTGCTAAGCTGATCGGGCTGCACTATCTCTGCACTCAAGTTTATCCCTGTCAACACGCAAGATGAAGGTTGGCAATGATAACATTGTACAAAAACTTACACTTTCTCAGGTTTGTTATTTCTGCCCCTCAAGGTTTAACGTATGAACTATGTAGACGATCTTATTTGTACTTTTTTTCTGTTCCATAGGCAATTGATACAAGAGATGCCTTGGCAAAATCCATATATGCAAGTTGTTTGAGTGGCTTGTCGAGCAGATTAATAAATCTCTGGAATAGGCAAACGTCCACTGGTAGATCCATCAACATTCTTGATATCTATGGATTTGAAATCTTTCAATGTGATGGTCTTCTAAATCACTTATATCTTCTGCCTGCCGATTGGCTAAACATTCTACCTCATGACTGGTTTCTTTTCTTTTTTTTTTTTCCAGAAGAATAGTTTTGAACAATTTTGCATCATCTATGCTAATGAAAGGTTGCAACAACATTTTAATTGTCACTTGTTCAAGCTGGAACAAGAGGTACTTCTGATCTGATTGATAACTTGCATTTTATTGGTGAAATTTACCTAACATCCAGGTAGCTAATAACCTCGTTTTGTGATTTCAAACAAGAGGTTTCTTGGTGCTCCGGTGGTGGAAACCTGTTGAGATTTTCCCCTCCAATGGTGGTTGTGGTTCCTTTCCATCTTACCGGCAGTAGGAGGTGTTTGGTACAGCTTGGGTGGACGTCACCGGAGTAGGTGCTGCTGTGGAGACCTTTTCAGGAGTAAACCAGTGGTAAGAGATTTCATTAGAGGTGGGTGGTTGAGTAAAGGTGCAGTTTGGGTGCAGTTTTTTTGGCTTTCCGACGAAGTTTTGGAGTTTTCCAGCGATCTCCGGCCTGCTCCGACCATCTTCTCCGGCCAGGGGCAGCTGCTGCCCTCCCCCAACCAGGTGGCACGTGGTTGGTGGGTTTTGGGGCGGCAATCCACTAAGGTGGATGGGAGTTGCATGCACGCAAAGGAAGTGTGATCTCATTGGGGTGACTTGGGCGGCAATTTTTGTTTTCCATTGGGGGACTTGGTGGTAGGTTTTCTCTCCCAAGAATGGTCAAGAAAAGAGGGTATATGAATGATTTTTTTGGTCCAAAGACCCACTAGAAACGTGGCTGCCCAAGATGGGGGTGGAGGGGCAGCCATCCAATGGGGATTTGGGGCCAGAACATGTGGCGAATGAGGTGGTTTTTGAAGCTTGAGCATGAGCAAACTGCTAGGGAGGAACTCGGAGGACGTGGAAACACCTCAGCATCCTCAACAACAGGGTCATGCTGCTCCTCATGGTGAGAACGTGAGTGAACAGGCTGTTGGAGTTGCTGCCGGAAGAGGTCCTAGGCGTGACATCCCACAGAGGCAGAAGGGGAGTTGGGCCAGCCTTTTCAAGGACAACAGGAAGACCAAGGAAGCTATCTTGTTAGATCAATATGAAGCCAAAAGGAAAAGACTAGTTTTCAAGTATGATGACATTGAAGAAATGGATGAAACAATGAGTTTTTGTCTTGTTGGATGCTTCATGGGACAACACCCTGGAAGGGATGGTGTTCGCTTGATTGCAAATCGGGAAGGTTCGTTACAAGTTTTTCATGCATAAAAGTGGGTGGATAGTCTATAGATTTGAGACAAAGCAAGATATGGAAGGTGTGCTACAAGGTGGACCTTACTTTGTGTATGGTGGTTTTTTTCTCAAGATCATGCCAAGATGTTTCTTATTTGATGAGGATCGTCGGCTTGTGCCGGCATGGATACAAATACATGGTCTTCCCCCGGATTGTCGGTCTCAAAAGTCTTAAGCATGGTGGATCGGAAGTGGAAGACCTCTCTACACGGACAAGTTAACGCGTACTAGGGAATGTTTGGAATATGCTAGGCTTATGGTCGAAGTTTCGGCATTTGGGGAACGTGTTCTTGAAGTACCAATTGCACTGCCCACAGGGGCTCAGATTAACCTCAAAATAGTGTACGAGATGTTGTCGGATTTTTGTGATGTTTGTAAGAAGATTGGTCATCAAAGTGGGTGTTGTGGTGATGATGCTATGCGGCATGGACAACAACAATTCAAGGCAAATGGTGGCTGGCCAATGAACCAAAATGCAAGAGCAAGGTCTCAATCCACAA